>JAZEWU010000040.1:4853624-4869464 GCA_036362915.1 Geotria australis
CCCCCCCCTCTCTCTCGCCCTTCCCGATGTGAACTGGTGGCGTTGTCTTGCCCGACAAGCTGACTGGAATTACTGTCAGCAGTTCAGCTCCTGGTTTAGTTCTAAGTTGAATTTCTGAGAAACGGATAAGTCCTTCTCTTACACGACTTTTTATTTATTATTTCATAGTTATCATCGATAATCTGGTACCAAACGATTGCACAACGCCAAACTAGAGCCAGAATTACTGTACATTGATGCGACTTGCGAAACAAGAGCGTATAAAGAATAACTTTTTTAAGGCAAAAAAAATTCCGTGCGGAAGTGAACGGTTGGCAATAATGCACTGTCATTTCCGTCATCTTTGTGATTGAAATGGCAGGAAACGTTTAGTTAAAATGTTTGGTGGTAATTTTTTTTACATGCATCCAATAAGAGATTGGCTCCTAACGCAGGGCACTGCTGGGGTTCTCGTGTTGCACCAGAGTAGAGTTTGGTTTCCTTCTCAAACCCACGCGACTGGGTCACTTACCTTCCACTTAGAGAATGTGCCTGCATTTAAAACAATTGTTTCAATCGGGGGTTGCACGGCAAGGTACGTGGCCAGAATTGAGCGTTTTTTGGCAATTGCTTTACCTTGATCGATAGAAGACTGCGCGAAAAGGCGGCTGGCTGACACATTTGTTGACGCTAACTCCTGTAGCATTGACACGCAAGTGCTCTGCAATTATGATCCGGCGTAGAACCCTAATTGGATGTCCTCCTGCGGCTGATTTTAGGCAAGCCTTTGGTTTTTTACAATAAAAAAAGAGAATATCAAAGCAAAATCCTGATTCGAGTGACTGAAGTCTGAATTTTCCTGAAAAACGCAGAAGCTGCAAATGTATTTGTTGAAGCCCCACTCAACCTTTGGTCAGTGGGAGGTCACTTATTCTCTACTGCTACCCTATAGTCTAGAACTCCCTCCCACTGTCTGTTGTCGACTCCCTGCGCAGCCCTGTTCAATGGCAGGCTCTCGACTTTTTTTTTTCCCTCTGCCTATGATTGACACGTGTTGAGATGCAGTCACATTTAGACTTTAAATCGACTTTGTATTGTAAAGTGTATTTTAGTCTGTAAGGGTGGCTTGGTGTGTAAAGGGTTGTGTGGAAACTGCAGTGGTGTGGATCATTAATGCTGAAACGACAACACGCTTTGCTCCGTTCCGTTATCTGCTAAAACCGAAGCACCTGTCCCATTCATTTGAATTCGCATTCGACCGTTTGTAAGTTGCTTAAACCCAAACCATCTCATCTGCCCAGCTTTCGCCTACAGTTATGTTTGTGCGGCGCTACTCGGTAGCATTTCCGGAGATTTTAACGAAATGAGCTAAAAGTGCCGTTTTCACACATTTGGTTTCTTCTGGGTCCAAGGTATGTCGTCTTAAGTTAGTCTGTGTTGGCTGCAGCGTAAACCCGCTGACGTCCAGAAAAAACGAGGTGTACCTCAGCGTAACACTGAGCACGGAGTCAACAAGCTTGTCATGCGGTGTTAGAAGTCGTGTATAAACCTTGCATCCATTATTTCAGTCGCTTGTCCTGTGCCTGGCTTTTGTGAAATTGCCACTGCAGTTTGGAGAAACAGGTGACGTGCATATGTTCCGTACTCCCCACCACCATAGGCCACTCGACAAAGTTGCATCGTTCAGTGGCAGAGACCCCATAAGCGACAATTTTAAAGTGGGCATCCTATGAGTTTGCGGAAAAGTAAGCCTGTGATGATATGCTGCCGTCGCAATACTGAGCGGAATTTGTATTTGTTTTGGTGATTGCTCGCGCGTTGCATGAAGACAGTTTGTGCGACGGATTTACGCTACACTTTGCGGTGGAACGCGTGGCGTCGTGTTGCCCCCCATGCGTTCCGAAATTCGGCTCGAGTCAATTCCTGACCGCTCAACACAACCTTCATTAAAATTGAGCACGACGTTTTTTTTTCCGTTAAATGCTTTTTTTTTTTTATTTAACCACAGCACGACAACTGTAAATGCACCGTTCTGCCGTGAAATACAATTCTCAAGCCCGCAAGACGTACCTCGCCGGAGGCCTGCGGTAAAGCTGTACTCCCCGAGACGCCGTGCCTCTGGCGTTCACAGAGACGGATCGTGATCGCCGCACCCACGGTCCCGAGTTCCGCGCGCAGGCGACGGTCGCGTTCCCTCCCCGACGCCGTTGGGACAGGTTCGATCCGTGCCGTGGTTACGTTTGTCCGTTGTGGGTGCTCCGCCGTACGCCGTCTGGTTTGGCGGCTGTCGGATGACGGTCCAGCTGGGTTGGGGAGACGGGCGGACTCGGATCGAGGGCGGCGCGTGCCGAAAGCTGCGTCGTTAACGAGATGTCCCCGTTGGGTCCCGGTCGTGCGTTAGCGGACCTTGTGCCATGCTGACGGATACCTGCGCTTAACCGTTACTGTACACGTACAGTCCTTTAGCTAATTCACTCCTGAAGGACTGTCCCTCCCCATGCCGTGTGGTCGTACAGGTCGAGTTACCGTGTTTCACCACGCTGGTCGGTGCGGTTTGCTGAAGGCGGCGTACTGTCAGTTTGGTTGCATTTTTTGTTATAATTTCGGTCAAACTACGCCCTCGCAATTGGGTTCGATCTTCCGGAACATGTATCCGCGACGGCTCGATGTATGACAGTTGCTCTCGGGAGCCGCTCTATCGGGATTGCAACGGCAAAGGAACGCTCAACACGGCTGTCACGAAAGAGCAGCTCCGGAGAGCAATGCTCGGACGGGGCTCCCGTCATCGCCCACTACCGGCAGACTGATGCCCGATCGCAGGCCAGTGCTGCGTTCACCTTTCGCCTCCCGCGCCAGCTGCCTCCACGGGCCCCCTTGGCCAGGCCGCAGCATGGCACGGTGAGGACGATGTGTAATGTGCGAGGTGCTGTGAGACAGCGCGGTATGTACGCCTCCTTATCCGTGCCGCGCTGTGATGGCCACCACCTCCGTACACGTTTCTCCTTTCCCTTCATGGCAGGCGGTGCTGCTGGTCCTGATGCGCTCGCGCGTATTTATTTACGAATCTGGGGCTGGCGGCGAAACATTTTTTGAAATTTTTGCATAGTGGGTGACCAGGTTAAGCGTATGGGTGCATTAGGGTAACTTGTAAATACTCGCATACACACACACATACATACTCGCGCTGGGGCCCGTCTGTACATTGCGTAGTGCGACTTGCAAGCGAACGCGATATTAGACAATGTGTGTTGCTGTTGAGTGCAGTTTGGCGCTGCCCCCATGACCGTTCTAATGAAAGGTTGCGATGCTGTCTCGAGTTATCGAACTCCAGTACTCGCTCCCTACCCACCACTGCATTTCCACATTTACCGTTCTCCATTCAGTTACAGATTATTTGATTGATGATTTCCTCCCACAGGCCAAGGACATGCTGCTGCTGTCTAGGTTCATTTGCCTGTTGACTACATTGCCCCTGATGCCCGGCGATGGACTCGCATCCTATCTTGGTTCTCGCCCTGCCCTGCGTCCTGTGTCTGCCGGGATAGGCTCCAGCCGCGTAGTGGATAATTGATTAATTATTTGTTTGGTGATGCCTTGACAGTGGTACGCGAATATATAATAATAATAGCATTTTATATAGCGCCTTTCACCCGAGGTTCACAAAGCGCTGCGAATAGCATGCTCAACGAATTCTTCAACAGCCTTAATATGGATATCTATACTTTAAGTGATGTTTCGAGCAATGACCCTTCATATGTCACAATTTTGACCAAAGTTGCTTCACGCTGAATGCATCCGATTGGCAAACGCATCTCACGTGACAACATCTGGAGTGCCGATTCAATAAAGGATGCGGCATTGCTGTCGACATCACGAAACGCGCATAACCTTGCACAAGATTATCCGTCTTCATTTGAATCCGGGTTCTACGTTACGTGGGAAAGACACAAGAGCCTCTCAATTTCAATCGTAACTCTGCATCACAGTAGAAACCATACCCGCTGTTCTTTAGTCGCTATATAGTAGTGTTAGCATCTGCACTGCGCGCATGCTGGTGTAGGTGCAGGCGACTGATGCCCGGCTAAGCAGAAGGACACAGGACAGACCCAGATATTATTAAGGATTATCCTGAGGTGGCTGTCACGCGTATACATACTAGATTTCAATGTGATTATCTATCTTTCGCTAGACATTGTGCACACGCGCACACGGTCTCGTAAGTTGAATAACCTGTCACATGGCACCTGTTTACTAATCATCAGGCAAGTGTGGCATGTATGACTAAATCCGTACTGCGAATGGAGGAGAATTGGTAAATGTTAGAAAGGCACTCCACCGTGGGTCCCAGAGAGCCGGAGAACGGTAACGCCTGTATTCGTATGACAATTGCGGTTCTGCTTGTGTTGCGGTGTGATTTTTTTTTTTATAGCGCAGCGTCTCTCTAAGCGAGCAGTTCCTGTCTTGCGATCATCCCACCGCGAGCCGCCGCTTGGTACCGAGGCTGGTGTTGTTGGTCGCGGCTCCGCTCAGACCCGGCACCCACATGACGCGGGCTCGAGCCACTTAGTTGCATCCAAAGACTCGTGGATTGGCTCAGCCTTGGATTGGCTCAGCTGCTGGATATCCTAAGTCTGGCTGTGTATGGGGGGGGGGGGGGTAGTTCTCTGAGCCAGCTCAAGTTGAAGCAGGACTTTGAAACCGACTCCCCTTGAGCTCGAGCCAATCCTGAGCCGAGCTACGACTAAGAATACAGACCTGTTGGGGCTTTGCTGCACCGTTCGCGATGCTCATTTCACAAACGCGTTTGTAACGACGCGTCGCGTGAGGTTTTTTTTCTCTAAACGTTTCAAAGAAATCTGATGAGGAACAGCGAGACGTAATTCGATAACCGAGTTCTTAAGGCGTTAGTATGGGGGAGGGTGTGTTTATTGATGCGTCTATTCATCGACTTAATGTCGATTTTTCTGCCCTTGATACGTGCTTCGAATCGTACGCGCCATTCGGCATCGTACGATTTATGGACATCGTTTTGCAACTGGTTCGCTTGACAAAGTTCCAACTTTTGAATCGATAATTCGTTGCAATTGACTGTAGCGGATTGGGCGATTTTGGGATCGGGAGTGTCGAGGAATCGTTACACCTGTCATTGATGGGCAGGTAAAATGTCTGTATTGTCGATGTCATTGAATTACCCAAAATATAAGCGTTTGCTATGCACAGCATATAACAGGTTTTTGGTTTTTTTCTAAGTGTGCGCATCTGTATTCAGTTGTCAGTGATTTTAAGCGGGCAGTGAGGGATCGCGTGATGGACCTTCACTGCCCTGGATTTCAAGTAAAGTTTCTCAACATTACAAATGCCTCCAAATAAACGTTTTGTTCCTTTTTTTTAATGCAAGTAACTCACTATTACATTCATGCACGAATGGTGGGGCTGTGATTAGCACACTTTGCGATAAACCCAGCAATCTGAGCTTCATTCCCGGCCACGGCTAACATCAGTGGCAAAGCGAAATCTGAACCGGCCAGCGTGGTGACATGGTAAAACTCCTTCCACAATGGACGCTGTCTGGGCAAGTTTTCATCCAGCAGTGGATTGATAAACGGCTGTGAATACACATGCGTTCGGTGGAACCTCACTTGGAAGGGCAGGATAGGGAATTCAACGTGTGAGTCGTGTGGTGTTGGCACACGATACAGTTGACCTTTTGATGTCAGCCAACCCGCTGACCCCACAGTGACCCGCGCGGTCAAAGTAATCTTACCGTGCATTTACTAAGCAACTTTTAAGGTTGTGGCTGGATGCCATGCATTGTTGTGACTTAAGCAGTTGCACACAGCCTAAGTCGTATAAATAGCATTAAAGATTAATGGAATTCTAGTTTTTATTTGCTGGAAAAAAGTAAAAGTAGGATTGTGTCGGCTGGCTGTGCTTGGGGAAAGTTCACTGTATTCATAACAAACGTTCTTTTCAAATTCGTTTGTCTTACTACAAAAAGTTCCAACTCGATATTTAGCTCTGATGAGAAGAGGATGTTGGTGTTTTTTGTTACTTTAATTTGTCACGTTCACTGCGTATGATGATCACTCGTGTCGTTTCATCGTGTAATATATATTGGAGTGGTTGTATTTGTTTTTTTCTTTGGCGCAACTGCGGCCGTGAAGAGATGAGATTTATTTTCACCTTTTACAAACACCTCTCAAATTTCCAACGCAAAGTTTATTTTCCGTGACAGCTCCGACTCCACATCTACTCTTCAAATTAACAACAACAAAAACCCCACCGGCCTGTTCGCCAAGGCACGCTCCGTTTAACTTAAGGGAAATAAAATAATCGGAATCTTCTCTCTCGTACTTTCTGTCGCGTGTGCCACAGTTGGTCGGCGAATGTCTTGTAAAGGTTTTTGCAAGTGGGGGGCGGCACGGTGGCGCGGTGATTAGCACTGCCGCCTCACAGCAAGCAGCTCCCGGGTTCGGATCCCAGCTCAGGGGCCTGCCTTTCCGTGTAGCGTTTGCATGTTCTTCCCGTGTCCGCGTGGGTTTTCGCCGGACACTCCGGTTTCCTCCCACATCCCAAAGACATGCTGCTGCATCGGCTAATTGGCCCGCGGACTAAATTTGTGATGGATTGGCGTCCCGTCATGGGTACAGCCCTGCCTTGCGCCCTGTGCCTGCCGGGATAGGCTCCGGGTCACCGCGAACCCTGTGCAGGATTAAGCGGTGTCTGGCAATGGATGGATGATGGTTCGTAAGTGGCGCAGGGTGCATCTCTCGGGAGGACTTTAAGACCAGCGGCGCTACTGCTGCTTGTCACCGCCACGGTGTCAGCGTTCGCTGTTTGCCCTGTGATTACACGCGCGGTTTGGCCCAAGCCCCAAAGGGCCTCTCCCCGTTCAAACAAAAGCCGTCCGTGCTGGCTTTAGAGGTTCCGGAGTGAAAAAGCTGGGGGGGATTATCCACCGCGTAGCCCATGGTCACCACGCTGTAAATATTTGCATTTGAATACCTGGTAACGGCGGGCGGCAGAGTCGGGAGGGAGGCCGCGCCATCGCCTTGGCGTCGCCCCTTGCGATCCGTGCTCCCCTTATTCCGTCGCTAACTTTTGGACCAAAGGAGTCGCATTTATTTATTTGTAAATTGTTACACCGCACGACTCAGTGTTATCCTTGCACGGCTCCTAACGCGATGCGCAGTTTGTGTTGCAGAGTTTGACCCTGCTTTTCTCGTGGATAAAAAGGGACTCGCGTCATGGCCGCGCCTTACTACTACAGGCCACACACGGCTCCTGTAAGTTTGTTTGATTTTTGTTTGAGTGAACGCTGTCTGTGTATTTTGCTGTTAAGGCACCAGGTATGGTGTTTACGAGTGAGCTGTTTTTGGTTCATTGCTGACTGTGTCATAACGTTTGAACAGTGTTTGGAAACCAGGTTTAACGAGTACTAGACTTAAGTGTAGTATTTGCTGTTCTCAGATATGGAACACTGTGTTTCACGTCTTGCATGAAGTCCATCTGTTAAGACGTATGGATGTTATCCACTCTCCTTGCTCAGCACAACCATTAGGCCACACTAGTCCATATCAGTATTTCAGATGTCTTAGTCTTTTTTATTGAAACTCAGGATATTTTATAATGATAAAGGCTTAACGTCCTCTCTCTGTAGTAAAACATCTAATTTATTAAAATATTTAGACATCGGCTGGGGCTCTACTGTGGAGGATTTCACGGTTGTACCGGCAGTCAATAGCTCTGATGTGTTTTTTTGTGATATAATTATTAATATTTTAAACACGAGAGCTGTAGACGCATCAGTCGCTCATAGCACGAGTGTTTGCACTGCAGGTCAACACCTCTTTCGGTCTCTTGCCCCAAACTGCTCGGTTTTGGACTTCCCTCCCGCCGTCTGTTTTCCACAAGGACGTACAATCTGACACAATTTAAGAAACGTACAGCATCGCTTTATAATTCAGTGTTTGCTTTCGTTAATTTGTGTTCATAAATCACTTTATAAAAGAATTAATCGGCCAAATATCTCAATGCAGGACCATCCAGAAACAGGTCTTGAGGCTCTGAGGCTTTGCATGACCATAGCTGGGAAGGCCCTGCTATGGCATGGAGAACGTAGGGATGCCCACATTTGTTGCTTGTTGCAGAGGTTCACACATCAAATCTAGCGGCCGCCCTCATTATTACTGTGGGCTTAGTAACCATAATAATACTCGGCGCCGTCTGAGTCACATCAGACGTTAAACATCCCCTGATGTTTCACATGACCTTAAGTCCTAAACCCTAAACCAGAGCTTTACTATCCCCTGATGTCGTTCTGTTAAGTTGGCATGTTTTCTCCGTGGTCGCGTGGATTTTTCTGCGGGCTCTCCAGTTTCTCCCTCCACGTTTAAAAACATGGGTTTAATATATTTGGCGACTGTATTTTCCCAAACATGAGGCTCCTAAGCCAGTGGTACCCAAAGTGTGCGCCGCGGCACTCCGGAGCCCCGCAGCTAACTCACAGGGGCACCGCGGGATATTCCACGTTTTTGATATATGCCATATTATATTTTCTGACTTTGGGCACCGTGGACAAAATCCTGATACACTAAGGGCGCCGTGGACCGATAAAGTTTGGAAACCACTGCTCTAAGCCATTTCGATGACCAATCGTGGTGTGGCCACATCACCCCTGAATAAAAAATATCTCATAGCTCTTGGGGCTTTTACCTGTTAAAATAAAATTCGTAGCTTCAGCAGGTGTGACCGTAAAGCGCCGTGAGACACGCCGACGTACAAGACGCAACATCAAACACAAATCGTCATCGCGATATGATAAAAAAATGTCCCCCATAGTCACCGTCGTCACCGTCATCGCCACGCTCGCCGGCTCTGACGCGCGCAGTTACGGGAGAGCCCGGATTTCCCTCCGCACGACGCACTCAGCCGCGTTCTGCCGGAGTACGAGCATCTCTTCCGCGCCCATGGGAACCCCGCGGCGGCGCCCGCCGCGTCCAAGAGCAAGAGCCGGGTCGGGCCGAGCAAACCGCACACGATTCCAACGCAGGCAGCCGACGCAGATGAGTAAGTGTTCGCTCTCTCGATACTGTACATCATCATAATCATCATTGTCAGAAACCGCTTAGTCCTGTAAGAGGGTCACGGTGAGCCGGAGCCTATTCCGGGGTCGCTCTGTCGTTGTTGACATGTCGTTCTCTCCGCAGCTTTGTGCAGCGCTTTGTGACCCTTGGGTGAAAGGCGCTATATAAATGCTATTATTATTATACCCAGGATGTATTCGATGGCAGATCTCGGCCAAATCGATCGGCGCAGGGTGTGAAGGACGGCAGCATGTCATCGTTTCTCGCCGTCTGTGAAATGTAAAAATAACGCACGACTAACGTTGGCGGCACAGCCCCCAGGTGACCGTGACACGGCCGGCATGGAGATCAACAGTAAGGCGGGAGGGGGCGAGTGAGTGTGTGGAGGTGACGTGAGCTATATCTCTTGTCTCAGGAGGATGGATCCCCACAGCTCCATCGTCCTGGACTACCAAACCAAGGTACGCCACGCACGCTTGCTCGCCCAGTAAACAAACTACATTGCCATGTACATGAAACCGTCGGACGAACGTTGAGCCATCGTTCCATGTTTAGTGGGTGGCCACCCACGCCACGTGGCTCACCCACATTAGACCAAAAACACTCATCCAGTTTCATAAGTTAGTGTCCGATTTTAGGTCAATGGTAAGTTTTAGGTCAGTGACCTGTTTTAGCCCAGGGGTTCAGCTTTAGGCCCAATGACCTTTTTTTATCCCTGGAGTTCAGCTTTAGGCCGGTGACCTATTTTGAGACCAATGGTCAGGTTTAATCCAGTGATCAGCTTTAAGCCAGTGGTCACCTTTAGGAAAGTGACCTGTTTTAGACCAGTGTTCAGCTTCAGGCCAGTGTCCTGCTTTAGGCGAGTGTCTGGTTTGAGGCCAGTATCTCTCTCTCCGGGCCTGTTTACGGCTTCGGGCCAATGTGAGGCTTTGGGCCAGTATGAGTACGGGGCGGGGGGGCGGGCAAGCATCCCGCTTGTGGGCCAGCCTCCCACTTGCGGGGCCAGCGCTGTCGCTCGAGGAGCGAGCGCATGACGATCCCCCCGGTCGCGCCGTCGCAGGAGCTGGACGGCTACCGGTCGGTGCTGCGCAAGATGGCGGACGACATCCTGGCTCTGCGGCGCGAGGTGGGGCGGCTCGAGGGGGAGAACAGCCGCCTGCGGAGCGAGATGAGCCTGCACCGAGAGGCCGGGCGCGCCCTGCTCGCCGACGCCGACCTCGACGTCATGACCAAGAGCGAGCTCGCCGACCGGCTCGGTACGGGGGGGCGACGCTCGCGATAACGATTCGCCGCGTTTCGCGCACCTTTCCGTGTTGGGAGTTAGTTTGCGCGTTCTCGGCCCCGACACCCCCCCGTGTCCGCGTTGGTTTCTGCCAGATGCGCCGGTTTTTTGTCGCGTAGTCCGAAGATGTGTTGCTGCAGGGTGGCGCAGTGGTAGCAGCTGCGCCTCACAGAATTAAAGTCCTGCCCCGAGGCGGTTCGATTCCCACCTCGGGCGCCTTTGTGGAGTTTGTATGGTCTCTCCCCCTGTTCTGCGTGGGTTTCCTCCGGGTTCTCCGGTTTCCTCCTCGTTCTCCGGTTTCCTTCCACAACAAAGAAAACAGAAAATAATTGGCCGATAATATCGTAATATATAGGACGCAATGTCTGACAAATGTTTGCGCCGGCTGCCTTCCCTCCTCCCCGCCTCGATTTGTGAACCGGTCCTGGGCTCTCCGTTCAGCATGGTGACACTCGGTCGAACAACCCCCGCGATCAGGAGGGGTGGGGATGCCTTCATCCAGCAGTGGATTGATAACTGGCTGTACACTTCCCACACTTCCCAGTGTCCGTGAAGCAGAAGCTGGCGATGGACACGCGGGACATGAAGAACTACAAGGACAAGGTGCAGCAGCTGCAGAATGAGCTCATCAGGGTGAGTGGCTACGAGAGCCGATAAAATAGAGTACTCATCGAGGTGGCCGGGTGACTCCAGTGTCAAAGCCATTGAGCCCCGACCAATGAGACCATGTTTTTGCCACGAGCATGTGTGCTTTTTTTGCAAACTTGACACTTTGTGAAATGTGTATATTTTGTGTTTTACGATCGTAACACTTGCATTAATGCCAGAAAGGGTAAAACACTTTCTCTCTTTTTTATATCAGGTAATGAAAATGTTCGCCAACACCTGTTTCTAATGCAAAATCTGACCTCGTGACCCCCCCCCTCTCCCCGGTCGCCCCCGCGGGGTCAACGTGGCGGTTGCAGAAGAACGAGCGGGAGCGGGAGCTGCTGCAGCTGCGCCGCATTCACCAGCAGCAGCAGGCGGCGCTGCACAAGTGTCAGGAGCGCGCGGCGCGAGCCAAGCGCCTCGAGGAGACGATACGACAGCAGGAGAAGGTACCGCGCGTACACCCGTACACGCTCACGCAAATATACACAGACGGAGATCCTCCCGTATCGCCTTAACAGACTGTAGGGTCTTCCATGTATATGCCAACACCGGGCTCTGAGAGAAACGGAATTTCGATCCTCTATATGTCCCGTACATATGGCAGAATTTTGACAAATAAAGTTGAATTGAATTGAATTTCTGTGAGGCGCAGATGTTACCGCTGTGCCGCCCTGCCGCCCGTTTTCCCGCAGGTCATGGAGAAGATGGAGCGGGTGCTGGAGAGGCAGGCCAGGCAGAAGGCGACCACGCGACCGGACTCGGAGACTCCGACAAAAGGTGGGAAGTATAGTCAGCTGGGTTAATATTGCCAAGCCTTGTGAAATAAACGACACCGAATCGATTTTTGTCCGCGTCGCACAAGTAATAATAATAATAATAATTCAATTTATATAGCGCCTTTCACCCGAGGGTCACAAAGCGCTGCACAAGGGCCGCGAAGAGGACGGCATGTCAACAACGAAAGACAAAACAATAAAAACCAAAGCAACAGAAAATAAATGATTAAGGCTACTTTGAATATACTAAAAGGTTGTGAAACTGGCAATCTTAAGAGCGGCAACATTCTGCCAGCGTCCCCTAAGATGGCCATCACTTCCTTGAAGACAAACACGGAGGGAGACAGGGAGGAAGGGTGAGCAACAGGGAGAGACACAGGGACACAGAGACAGGAAGACAGAGAGACAGACACGAGGGGGAAACAACGCCAATCCAAATTAAACAATCAACATTGAAGCACAAGCACACGCAACAGCAAAATAAAACGCAGGCACCCACAACCACAAAAAACAACTTCCATACGCGACACCACGAGGCGAGTTTAGGCAAGGCAGGACTGGGCCAGGAGTAGGCCGCGCAAAACAGACAACAAAAAACAAGCAATAAGAGCATGGCAGACAACAAAACAAACACCAAAGTTACACAGAAACAAACCACCAACCAAAGAGAAAAGAAACAGATGAAAAGTGACAAATGTAAAACAAATTAAAGCTAAATAAATACGTAAAACACAGGTAGCGGCAGCCCGCGCGCCCCCATTGGGCGCGCGGGCTTAATGAAGTAGGCTGATGAGCGCCTCAATGTCTCTGCCCGACCTCTAACCTCGCGACAGACGGAGACCTCCTCAAGGACGTGGAGCTGGTGCTGGGGGTGGAGAACGCACGTCTGAGGATGGAGCTGGAGAGGCTGAGGACACAACCTCACCCCCACATCCAGCAGAGGCCCTCACAGGTAGGCCCAGAGTTCGAGCTGCTCTTCAGATGACCTCATTCCACCCATTGGTGCGGTTGGGTCACTGGGTCACCGCGTATCTGCTCTGCAGAGCAATGTCATACAACAAAGGTGAGCAAGCGAGCGTGGCGAAACCGCTTAACCCCGTACAGGGTCGCGGTGAGCCGGAGCCCATCTCGGCAGACACGGCGCAAGGCAGGGCCATACCCCGGATGGGACGCCAGTCCATCACAGGGCAACAACAAAGGTTGCGCAATCAAATTCTAGGTCAGAGGTCGACTCGGACCGCAATCCCCCTGCACGCAGTCGGCAGCAGCTGTCCTTTGACCATACTGCTGCCTGCCAAAGGAATGTGGAATTTCCACCACGGGCTGCCGATGGATATGCACCACCACCCCGTGCTTGTTTGAGACGGGACGCACGTTGGCTTCTAGTGGATAAACCCCCGAAGGTGGAGGGTTCTGCGATTCGTCACGTGGCCGCGTGTGTGTGTGTGTGTGTGCGCGTGTCCATCCCGTGGGGAGCGGTGGCCCAGTGGTTAGCGCGCTGGGCTACAAATCTGCCGACCCGAGTTCGCATCCCGCTCACGTCCAACACCAGTGACGATTTATCTGAACCGGTCCTGGGCCTCCCCCGAAGCGCTGCCCTTGTGCAGCGCTTTGTGACCCTGTGGTGAAAGGCGCTCTATTAAATGCTATTATTATTATAATTAGGTCGACTTAGCCTCAAATGAGTACCTAGTTCAGTGTGTAAACACTGCCACTAGGGAGGCAGAGGCGGCCGGGCGTGGTGCTGGTCATCCACCCCCTCGTGTGCCGTGTCGACCTTCATAGGTGCTCGCTAACGGCACTTGCCCCTACAGTCTGTTAAGGCTATATGGGGGATCCTTGTCTTTGTTGTCCCATGTCCCCCGCCTCCGCTGGTGCACACAGGACGCGCTCTCGCTCGGAGAGAAGATGTCGCTGCTCGCCAAGGTTGAGAGGGCCGAGGGCCGTGTGCGGCAGCTGGAGGAGGAGGTGAGCTCACTCACCGAAGATCCTGCCACATTTTCACAGCGGGGGTGGGGGAGGGGCAATGTTACTATGTAATCCAACATGAGTAATTTTCAGGTAATTTTTCAGCATTGCGACGTTTAGTCACATTGTTTTTCTTTCAGCTAGGGGAGACGACTAGAGAACCCGAACGTGACCCACGCAGCAGAGGGGGGAGAATGATGTAGAAACGCGAGTTACGCGTGTCAGTCTGCAACCTGCACCATCGAGGATGTGCCTCTCCTGCGTGGCACGTTCACCTGACCCACGCCGCCCTGCCTGTGTGTGCCCACACGCGTGTAGCTGAAGGTGAAAGCCAAGAAGTGGGGGCGCGAGCGGCAGGAGTACGTGATGCGTCTGACGGAGCGCTCGCACGGCTTCACGAGGACGGCCACCGACATCCTGCACGGATTTCCCGTCGTGAGTGCCGCCCTCCCGCCAACCCACCCCACCACCCGCAAGAGTTGCCACTTCGGAGGCACATTAACCCGGGACATGTTGTGGAGAATAAGATAGGGAGAGGACTGTACGTGTAGCTGGCAAATTTTCGGAATTCGAAATTATTATTTTTTTTCTCCGTGATAACGTACACTTTTATCACGACAGCTGCCTCAACATGAGGACGATCCTGGGAAAACCAGGACAGGCGGCAACCGTTCCCCCCCCACTCCCCAACACCTAATCGACATAAAAAATAATCCGAGCTGCCTGCATGCTCGAGTTAGAGACGCAGTGTTGGCAAGCAGAAAAATAATCCCCTTTAGTATCTGAGGAGTGCAGCTCAGATGCTCGCAGGGACGAATAAGCATCGTTTGCAGGTCGTTTCGAAGCGGAAGGTTTCGCGTGGCCACAGGCCGTGTGAAATCCACTCATGGGCCTTATTCTACACGAGGGCTGTAGGTTTTCCAATCCCATTATCTTGAACGTAACATTTGCACGTAACGCGCATATAGTTCTGCACACGTTGTGCGTAATTGATTCAGAAAGGCACGATTCGGGTCGTTCGTGAGCTCGAACATCCTCTTTAGTAATCGACGTCTCGATGGACGCGTGATCGGCGTTGACACGGGTCGTTCCTCCCGGCGCAGGCGGGGTCGCTTCTGCGGCAGGAGATGGGCCGGCGATACGGGCAGCTGGAGCCGCTGGTGTGACGCTGGCACGACGCCGGTGTGATGCCGAGCGATGGCACTGTTCGCCGGCGAGACATTGGCGCGATGCCGGTGTCGCTGTCGGGACGCTGGTGACGCCGTGTGACGCTGGAGTGACGCTGACAAGACGCCAACGTGATGCTGAGCGATGCAGCATCACGATGGAAGGATCTCCCGTCATGACACATCGCTAACGGGGAGCGGATTTCTTGCATGACTTCCGTTATTGCTGGCAATTACACTCGTCACATGCATTGTAATTAATAGTAATTTTCACCCCTGTCAATCCACAGCTGGACGAAGGCTTCCCTATGCCGTGTTGGTCATGGGGGCTGTTTTGATTATATTTGACCGGGCTGGTCAGTCTGGATCGGTGAGATGGTGGGTCCCCAACTGGTTCAGATATCAGTCGCCACTGATGTTAGCTGTGGCCGGGAAGGAAACTCAGGTGGCTGGGTTCATAGCGCAGTGCGCCAACGGCTGGGCTACTGCAATGTGTTGGTGTTTAAACATTTCACGGCAAGATGGAGACCACTTGCGCTAATAATAATAGCTAAGTTCAACGTTGGGCGCTGCAGCCACCTGCAAGTATTTATTATCATATTGTGTTTCTCAACCAATCGCATGGCTTGTTATAAAGCGCCACGTACAGTACAGGTATCAATAATCGTGTTTGATTTGTTAAAAATCTCGACGTGTTCGCGAGTACTGATTGGCTGAGAGGTGTTTTTTGTAAAATATAACACATGAACACAATGGATAGAATTTGCAATTTATGGTAATTTTCTTTGAACAATATGAATATAGTGATGTCACTTTAGTTGGGTTTTTTGTGTGCCTTTAATTTTTACATTTCAAATTTATAATGTAATGATTTGCAATTGCGTTTTATTTAACGATCAACAACACAAACCTCACACAACATTGTATGATGT
>JAZEWU010000040.1:4908330-4925106 GCA_036362915.1 Geotria australis
AGCCAGGCGGTTTTGCCGGCGCCATATTGCCACTAGACACTGCTTCCAATATATTATGATGTTATCGGCCAACTAATTAATGAGTTTTTTTTTAAACACTTATACATTATACAATTTATAACCATCCATCCATTTTCAGAAGCCGCTTAATCTTGTACAGGGTTGCGGTGAGCCGGAGCCTATTCTGGCAGACACAGGGCGCAGGGCAGTGCTATACCCATGATGGGACGCCAGTCCATCACACGGCACCGGGGGGCAATTTAGTCCGCAGGCCAATTAACATATGCAGAAGCGTGTCTTTGGACTGTGGGAGGAAACCGGAGTGCCCGGCGCAAAACTCACTCAGAGCAGGAGGAGAACACACAAACTCCAGACAGAAAGGCACCCCAGGTGGGAATCCAACGGCCTCGGGCAGGATTTACTTTTTGCGAGGCGCAGATGTTACGACTGCGCCAGCCCTGCCGCCCGGCACATCTGCGTGGCGCCGCAGACACCACAAACAACATAAACAGGACCTGTGTAGGTTTTCACGGCTCGATTCATGGTGGTTGCTCTTCAGAGCTTGTTAATCGGGATAAACGTGTCGAGCGATTTTCAGCAATCTCCATCTACTCCCTCGTGACGTTTCGCCTCCCACGTTGGAAGCACTCGCAGTTAATTTACTTGACTCTCAGTTAAATCTGCGTCGATGTTGTTGACATGCCCTTCTCTCCACAGCCTTGTGCAGCGCTTTGCGACCCTTGGGTGAAAGGCGCTCTATAAGTGCTATTATAATTATAATATTAGTATAACCTGATCGGAAGAATTCGATTCGATTCTGCGAAGGGTGATGGTTATATGACAGTTTCCCATTGCAACAAGTTCTTCTTTAGTTGCAGACAGCCCTTCAACATTTAGAGTTATAATAGTCAGTGCTGGCCTTAAAGGCGGCGGGCATTGGCCTCTCTTCTTGCTCCAGACTGAGGGGCTTCTGGCGTCTGTTGAGCTTCTGGATATGGTTGTCTTTCAGCTCCTTGGCTTCGAAGTGTTTGGTAGAATTTGCAGGTAATACCAAGTATTGCTTGACAGGGATCGCGACGTGAACGCTTCTACCTTGACGATGCCTGACGATGCTTCCAACGTGGGAGGCGAAACGATGCTTCCAACGCTCGGTGACACGGCCATCCCGAAAGAACAGCTGCGAAGAGCAACCGTCATAAAACACGACCCTCGACCAGACAATTTGGCCTCGCTGCCCGCTCCAACAAGTCCGACGGCGCCTGAGCTGGGGTCGGGGGGAGCCGGTGGCGAACACCGCCTGCGTTCGGTCCGAGGCTATAATGTTGCAGTGGGGGGGCACAGGGCCTCGTGGAACAGTCCGTGCTACCGTCACTGATTGGTTTCACGTGGCGGACTTCTGGAACATAACAAAAACATGTAAATTACCGCGGCCACCGCAACCGGTCGCAGGTGGTCACCAAATGCCGGCGCAAAACAAACGTGTCACGAACATGATTGATTCGTCTTTTTAAACGGGGGAGGGGTGGGGGTGGGTGGCCCTGTTAAACAAAACAAAATCACATTTTTCGGGAGGTTAAAGAGAAACATGCTCTCCGCCGCGGAAAAATCTCGGCGACGGATTGAAGAAGACGACGGTGCGGTACAGGTTACGGAGACCCGCAGCAAGCGTGCGGAACGTCGGCCCGGCGTTAGACAAACATCTCACGATCGCAGACCGTAAATAGAATATTTAGTCTTAAGATGTTGATGGTCCAGTAATTCTAACCCCCGCGGTAGGCGTTCACGATAGCACACTTAAAACTGAAGTACCGTCGTTGAGCTCTGTAAACGCGCACACAATACTGGCACCCATCCATTTTCAGAAACCGCTTAGTCCTATACAGGGTCGCGGTGAGCCGGAGCCTATCCCGGCAGACTGGCACCCTCTTTGACCAAATCCTGACGCTGACACTTCAATGCTTTGCCCATTACTTTAATTATCAGCAATGTCACTCAGTGATGAAATTGAGCAGGGGTCTCCAACCGGTCGATCCCGATCGACAGGTCGATCTCAATGTAGCCGGTTTGGGCTCACGTGTGATCACTCACTCACGCACCCACGCACGCACACACGCAGCCACTCGCTCACTCATTCACCCACTCAATAATCCACTCAACTCACGCACCCACTAACGCATTCACTCACTCCCCCACTCAGCCACCCACTCACTCAGCCACTCACTACTCACCCATCCACTCAGCGACTCACTCATACGTGTGACGAGCCGCACGTGAAATCGCGTGACGGTGCAGTGTAGACGTACTGATTATTAAAAGGTGGCATTGATTTGGGGAGTCGTGTCTCGGACCGATTCGGGAATCGATCTAAAACCTTAAGAATAGGTGAGTGGTATGCACAAGCGTACGTTGCTGGGGGATTTTAGTCGAGTTTTAGGTTAAGTCTTGTGTTGCATTTCGATTCTAAAAGTGACGTCGTGTTTTAAAAGGTTGGAGACCACTTGAATAGAGTATTGTGGATGTGCGATGCACCAGTCCGATGTTAACGAATCGGACCCAAAAGTCTCTTTGGTGAGGCTCACCGAGTCCACTGGCTTGCTCAGCTCGCTTAATAACGAGTCTCATTCCAAGTGTGGTCTCATAGCGGCCCCTTGTGGCTAGGTCCCAGTACCGCTGAGTGCTCTTGCAGGCTTAAATCCATCCATCCATTTTCAGAAACCGCTTAATCCTGTACAGGGTTGCGGTGAGCTGGAGCCTATCCCGGAAGACACAGGGTGCAAGGCAGGGCTATACCCAGAATGGGACGCCAGTCCCATTATATCCTTCGGCTGGCCTGGGAACGCCTGGGAATCCCCCAGGAAGATCTGGCATCTGTTGCTGAGGAAAGGGATGTCTGGTCCACTCTCCCTGGACTGCTGCCACCGCGACCCTCACCAGGACAAGTGGTTTAGAAAATGGATGTATGGATGGGACGTCAGTCCATCACAGGGCACCGGGGGAAATTTAGTCAGAAGGCCGATTAACCACGGCAGCAAGCAGCATGTCTTTGGACTGTGGGAGAAAACCGGAATACCCGGCGAAATCCCACGTGGAAACGGGGTGTATTATATATGCATAACGAAATCAATACAACTTCCCATATTTGTCTCACCGCATACAACTAAAAACTATATATATATTACACATCCTATCAACAACACAGCCTTCTGAGAGTGCATCTTATTGTCAACATTGGTTGTTCAGTGCAGTACTGTACTCTACTGTAGCAGCACATCCTGCTGGCACGCCGCCATGTCGGTTACGGAGATTGTTTGACCACACTTCGGGGATGGGAGCTCCGGAATCGGTTTAAAATAATCACCACCGATGTTAGCCCCGGACGTACATCCATCCATTTTCAGAAACCGCTTAATCCTGTACAGGGTTGCGGTGAGCCGGAGCCTATCCCGACAGGCACAGGGCGCAAGGCAGGGATATACCCAGGATGGAACGCCAGTCCATCACAGGGCACCGGGGGCCAATTTAATCTGCAGGCCAATTAACCTATGCAGGTCAAATATCTGAACATAATCAAACTTATACCGCCGGGTTTAGTGGACAGTGTTCTAATCACTGTACCTACCTCTACCCCATAACAAAGTGCCTCTAGCTAAGAACAAACCCTGGGTATTATCTCTCCGCAGCCCTGTGCAGCGCTTTGTGACCCTCGGGTGAAAAGCGCTCAATAAATGCTATTATTATTATGGATGGATGGATTGAGTCAGGTGTCACAAAGCAGTGCTGTAATTCAACAAGAGGTGCTGTAGTGGCACTCCGCTACACCGCTCGGCACTAGAGTTTGCAGCTCGGAGTTACAGAACAGGGAGATAAACAGAACGGGGTGGGGGGGGGCGGAGTGTGGCGAGAGACTTGTTTGTGTAAGTGACGAAATCGTCGGACTTTCGCCGACTCATTCCACGAAATCGTACAGATTTCCCAGAACAGCTGCCTCCTCTAAAGTGAGGGCGATCGTGGGAGAGAAAAAACACCACAACACGGTGGCATGGCGGTGAGTAGCGATGCTGTCTCACGGCAAGAATAACCCGGGTTCGAATCCCGGCTGGGGTAAACTATCCCTGTGGAGTTTGCATGTTTTTCTGCCCGTGTCACGCGTGGGTTTTCGCCGAGCACTCCGGTTTCCTCCCACAGTCCAAAGACACGGTGCCCTATGTTAATCGTCCTGACTGAAATTGTCCCCCGGTGCCCTGAGATGTTGTAACTTGCTTATCCCTATCCGCGCGTTTTCTGTGTCGCAGGAGTCCCGTAAAGAGCTTGCAAGCTCACTGGGTATTTTTCTGCTGTAATAATAAACATCGATCTATATCTATCGCTGGACAGCTGTTAAAAAGACGCTCCACAGTGCAAACGGCTCCTTGCAACGTAAAAAAAAAACCAAACTGAGTTACAAGGTGGCTACGCCAAACTCGTCACCGATTTAACTGCAGCGAGCGAGGCGCTGACCGCTGGAGGCTCACTGGGCGGACTGGCTTGGCGAGCTTGCCGCGTTGTATTTATGACTGGGGTGGGGGGGGGGAGTTGGTGGAGGGAGGCGCGGCGACATCACCAACATCACCACCATCACCATCATCCTCCCGCGTGAATTTCAAACTCCTGCCGCCCTGCTCACGCCACGGAAGCAAAGGGGAAGAAGCATCGCCGAGACGGCGCGAGGTGGCGGCGAAGTGCAGGGATGTGCAGGAGTGATAAATCACCTCCCGTCCGGAAGATGTCGTTACCACGGGAGAGGCTGAGATAAGCGAGGGGGAGGTTTCAGCAGCAGCAGCAAGGGAGCGTTGCGGCAAAGTGCTGTGTGGGACGGACGCTCAACACGAACGGAGCTTACAACGCCACCGCTACCGCCGACCACCGCTCCTCCATCCATCCATTTTTTAAACCCCTTGTCCTGGTGGGTGGGGTGGGGGGTCGCGGCGGCAGCAGCAGCAGCAGTCCAAGGACAGTGGACCAGAGATACAGCCCTTTCCTCAGCAACAGATTCCAGCTCTTCCCTGGGGGATTCGCTCCTGCTGCGGGGAAGGAGGGCACAGAGGTGGGTCTCGGATGTTCCTGCCCAGCTCGGGGACCTCTGAAAGCCACAAGAAAGCCAGCTTTGCTGCTGCTGTTGTTGCTGTTGTTGCTGTTGTGAGGCTTTGGATGGGATAAGTTTCCAATGGGCAACGCTTCAGGCCGTGACGGGCCGCTCGGCAGAGCGGAGGAGGAGGTGGAGGTGGACGCTGATGTTTTGGGTAGCGCCTTCGTCATGGTCGACAAGTCGAGTAGCGGAGATGTCAATTGCCTTGATGAAGGACGAGGGGCTACGGGCCACGATGTCCCCGGTGGTGGAGGTGGCGGTGGCGGCGTTTGCCTCGACAATATCAACAACGGTGGCGGTGAAGGTGGCGGTGTGAGTGGAGATGTTGGCGGAACACCCGCTGCCAACGGTGGAGCAGCTCATGAGGATGAGAGTGGTGTAGCTGGTGGTGGACACGACGACGGTGGAGGAGCAGGTCGCCTCCTGGCTGTGGGCGCCGCTCAGTTTTACTCGTTGTTTGACGAGGATGGGCGCCTCGTCGACGAGTCTCTCTTCAGGAAACTCATTTTCAAAGGTACGCGGCTCACGTACCCCAACTCGGGCGGCGCGGGGAGTAGCGCCGCCGCCTCACAGCGAGAAACAACCCGGGTTCGAATCGCGACTCGGGTGCCGCCTGTGTCCGCGTGGGGTTTTCGCCGGGTTCTGCGGTTTCCTCGCACAGCCCAAAGACACGCAGCTGCTGCGTAAGGTTAATTGGCCTGCTGACTAACTTCCCCCCGGTGCGATGGACTGGCGTCCCACGCTAGGTACAGTATAGGTACAGGCTTTCGTCCTGTATCTGCCGCGATAGACTCCGGCTCACCACGACCTTGTACATTGACGTAGCGGGGACTGACAATGAATAATGAATGAATGGCGATGAATAATTAATTGGCCTTCGGACTAAATTGACGCCGGTGCCGTGTGATGGACCGGCGTCCCATCCTGGGTAATATCCCCGCCTTGCGCCCTGCGTTTTCCGGGATAGGCTCCGGCTGACCGCGACCCCTCTACAGGATTAAGAGGTTTCTGACAATGGATGGCTGTCCAGGTACGACCCCGCTTAGCTTTCCGCGACACGGTGATTTGTCCGGAAGAGGCAGCGGTTTGCGAAACACAACCGCGTGCTGGAGGCACAGATGATACTTTTGAGTAAAAAATTCTGACACTTGCGGAATGTGACTGGGTCACTTTTAAAGGACAAAGACAAAGATCCCCTATATAGCCTTAACAGACTGTAGGGACAGGTGCCGTTAGCGAGCACCTATGAAGGTCGACACGGCACACAAGGGGGTGGGTGACCAGCGCCACGCCCGGCCGCCTTTGTCTCCCTAGTGGCGATGTTTACACACCCCACTAGGTACTCATTTGAGGCTGAGTCGACCTAGGGGAGGCCCAGGACCGGTTTCAGAAAATCGTCACTGGTGTTGGCCGTGAGCGGAATTCGAACTCGGGTCGCCAGATTCGTAGCCCAGTGCGCTAACCACTGGGCTACCGCTCACCACCCAGGCGTCCAGAGGCACAATGCGCTATTCTTCCCTGCTGTTATAATCGGTGAAAGGGGCGCGGTGTCGAGTGATTCCAAAAATGTCCCCGGGGTGGAGCGCGCATCGGGGTCAAACATCTCGGAACAGCCACACGGACGGTGCTGTGAGCTGCTGTGAGCTGCTGTGGGGACCTGGGGCAGTGTGGAGATGAGAGAGTGCTTGAGAAGAGCATAGTACAGGCATACCTCTTATAACGCTGCCTCATAGAACGCAGTTTCCCTATAACGCTGTTTTAGTACAACGCTGACAGGCTGACAAGAAGTCCTCCCCGTCTATATATAATGATAATATTACATTTAGAACACGCACATATTCATTCCATGTCAAAGATATTCATTCGACGAGAGAAGGACTCAAGAGGCGCCAGGAAAGCACAAAGAGGCGGAGGAGGCAGCCAGGCGGTTTGCCGGTTCCATATTGCCACACACTGCTTCCTGTATATAATAATAATAATAGCATTTATTATAGCGCCTTTCACCAGAGGGTCACAAAGCGCTGCACAAGGCTGTGGAGAGAACGACATGTCAACAACGACAGAGAACGGAAAATCAGCAACAATTTTTTTGGGGTTTTTTTATAATCCGAGCTGTGGAGAGAACGGCATATCAACAACGGGGAGACAGAAAACCGAGAGTCAAGCAATAGCGATAAATTATAAGACATAGGACACAAAAACAACAAGAAAATAATAATAATTCTACAACAAGCAAGGAGGGGAAAAAATGTCACCGAGCAGACGCAGATCGGAAGAGAGAGAGAGAGAGAGCCAACATCATATTATGATGTTATCGGCCAACTAAGTAATGAGTGTTTTTTTAGGTTGTGGGCGGAAACCGGAGAACCCGGAGGTAACCCACGCATAACAGGGGGATAACACACAAACTCCACACAGAAAGGCGCCCAAGGCGGGAATCAAACCGTGGCTCGTAAGCTAAATATATAAGACGCAGTGCGTGGCAATACGTTGGCGCCAGCAAGCCGCCTGGCTGCCTCCTCCTGCCTGTCTGCAGTTTCCTCGCGACCTCCGAGTCGTTCTCTCTTCGAATGAATACCTTCGACGTTGAAATGAATGCGTGCGCGTTATAACCTGTCCATCCAGCCGTCCGTTATCAGAAACCGCTTAATCCTGTACAGAGTCGCGTTGAGCCGGAGCCTATCCCGGCATACACAGGGCGCAAGGCAGGGCTATACCTGGGATGGGACGCCAGTCCATCACAGGGCACTGAGGGCAATTTAGTCTGCAAGCCCATTAACCTGTGCAGCGGCATGTTTTTGGACCGTGGGAGGAAACCGGGGTGCCCGGTGGCGAAAACCCACGCGGACACGGGCAGAGAGAACATGCAAACTCCACGCAGAAAGGCGCCCGAGCCGAGCTTCGAACCCGGGATCCTTCTTGCTGTGAGGCGGCAGCGCTACTCACCGTGCCACCGTGCCGCCCGTTGTAACTTGCAATTGTTATTATCACTATCCGTCTCTCCTCCGTCCTTGTGGCGGTGGCGGCGGCGGCAGGCGGGCTGGAGGCGTCGGTGCGGCGCGAGGCGTGGAAGTTCCTGTTCGGGATGTACCCCTGCTCGTCCACGGCACGGGAGCGGCGCGTTCTGCGCGAGGAGCAGCGAGTCAAGTACCGCGTGCTCAAGCGACGCTGGCAGCAGCTGCTGCCCGACAGCGTGACGCTGCGGCCGGACGGCATGGACGGTCAGGGCACCCCCCCGTCCCGCAGTCCCCGGGTTACGGACGGGTTCCGTTTTAAAGTCTGTCCGCAAGTCGAATTTGTATGCAAGTCAGAAACCGTTTTGTGCGGTTCACATCTAGCGTCAATTAGTCAAATGTTTGTCTTGGTATATAGTATATGTCTTACCGGAAACATGTTAGATGTGATACTACGGTAACAGTAATACACCGCTGCGCAAAGTAGTCCGCCGGCTCGTTAGTACGAACCGTCGTATGCAACCCGATGTTTTAAAATAATAGGCTTTACGGAGGTCGGTACGTAAGTACAGGCGTTCGTAAGTCGGACGTTTGTAACCCGGGGACTGCCTGTAATTGGTTGCTCTTCAGAGCTGTTCTTTCCTCAGGCGCTTTGCATGTTAGTCATCCGTGAATCGGCGCGAATGACGATTTAAACGTTCATACATTCATTTTCTAAACCTCTTGTCCTGGTGAGAGTCGCGGTGCCAGATTTTAAAGGAGGGTTTGACCAGACATCCCTTTCCTCAGCAACAGATTCCAGCTCTTCCTGGGGGGGTGATTCCCAGGCATTCCCAGGCGTTCCCAGGCCACCCGAAGGATACACTCCCTCCGGCGTGTCCCGGATCGGCCTCTAGGTCTCCGTGCCGTGCCCGGGCGACTTCCCGGTGAAATGTGAAATGTGTTTGTCCCCGACGGTCACGTTGCGTGTCACAGAGAGGCTGGTGGCGGTGGTGACCTCCCAGGAGGCCCGCGAGCGGCGGGTGCGCGCCCACGTGCCGGGCCCGCCGTCGCTCGCCTCCAAGCAGACGCAGGAGCAGCAGCTCACCTTCCTCGAAATCCAGGCCCGGGTAACGCTCCGTCCCATCCGCCTCCCCGTTTCCTTCCTCCGTGCGTCCGTGCGGCCACTCCGCGTGGATCGTAAGCTTATCGTAAGCTGGAGCGGTTTGGGTGTTCCGATGAACCCCAGAGCTGTGTTACCAAACTTCTGCCAGTGTCTCTCTTGGCGAACAGGTCTGGAGCCTGGAAATCCTGCTAGTATTTTTCTTGGTGGTGAACAGGTCTGGAGTCTAGCACTTCTGCTATGGGTTTTCTTGGTGGTGAACAGGTCTAGAGTCTAGCACTCCTGCTAGGTTCTCCCTTGGCGAACGGACAAATAGCGATCTGAAGACCCTCCGACCTAAAGGAGGTTGGCATCAAAACCGAGAATTTGACTGTGCAATTCTGCTCCAATACCCCACGATTAGGGGGCAACTGGCCAACCCGGGGTGTATCGGTATCCCGGCCGTTTAAACGGGCAACAAACATGTGGTCCGCGTGGCCACGCAAGAGCTGATCGCGTGTTGGAGAGCGAGCCGTGATTATTTAGAATACTGGTTCAACTCTGCGCATCAGCCGTCTGTGATTAGACGGGGTTCTCAAGTGCGGCGAATTGATTGTGGAAGCGCGCTCACTAATAACTGTACGAAAATAACCCCGGCGAGTTAAACGCGCCGCTTGACTTACAGTGCAACGCCATTCATGCGAGCGCAGCTATTCCACGGTGTGAATTAACCATGCTGGCTGGATACAGTCTGTTCTCAAGTCACAAAGACAAAGGTCGCTCGTATAGGCTTAACATACTGTTAGGGCAAAAGCTTTAGGTGAAAGGCGCTTTTAAATATTAGTAATAATAATCTAACATTTCTAAGGCACGAGGAAAACGCAGAGGCGGAGGAGGCAGCCAGGCGGCTTGCCGGCGCCAACATATTGCCACACACTGCTTCCTATATATTATGATGTTATCGGCCAACTTATTAATGAGTATTTTTTTTTTAAGTTACGGGAATAAACCGGGGGCGGCACGGTGGCGTAGTGGGTAGCACTGCCGCCTCACAACAAGAAGGTCCCGGGTTCGAATCTCGGCTCGGGAGCCTTTCTGTGTGGAGTTTGCATGTTCTCCCCGTGTCCGCGTGGGTTTTCGCCGGGCACTCCGGTTTCCTCCCACCGACCAAAGACAGCATGTCTTTGGTTAATTGGCGTACTGAGTAAATTGCCCCAGGTGCCCTGCGATGTCCTGGCGTCCCATCCTGGGTATAGCCCTGCCTTGCGGCCTGTGTCTGCCGGGATAGGATCCGGCTCACCGCGACCCTGTACAGGATTGAGCGGTTTCTGAAAATGGATGGAAACCAGAGAACCCGGAGGAAACCCACGCAGAACAGGGGCGGGGGGGAGTAAAGAGAACACACAGACTCCGCACAGAAAGGCGCCCAGGGCGGCAATCGAAGCGCCTCGGGCAGGACCTTGTTTTTCCGCGAGGCGCAGACGTTACCGCGGAGCCACCCCCGCCGCCCAGTTATTTTGAAACGACGATCGGCGGCACCGTCCGTGTCGCGCGACGGGCCGCGGGCGCCTCCTGCCGGGAGCGGTGACGCGGCCGGGTGGACGCGAGGGTGACCCACCACCCCCCCCACTCCCCGACCGCGCTGTCGCACGCAGGTGTTCGCCGACCGCCAGCCCTTCCACCTGGAGGAGCTGCAGAAGGCGATCCGCATCATCGACAAAGACGTCCCGCGCACCAACCGCGACCTCGCCTACTTCCAGTGAGTGCCGCCGGATGAGCTAGCGGAACGGTCCGCGCGGCGGCCCCAACCCCGCGCGTGTTTCGAACGGATTTCGCGTCGACTTTGTCGGGGTGAACGCGTTCGTTCTCTCTGTCCGCCGTCGTTGTTGTTACGAGCGGGAAGGTCGCGGCGAGGGCAAGCGGGGTTATACGATGACTGGTGTTGAGGAGGTGATCGAATGCGGGGGTTCTCGAACCGTTTGCACCTCGAGGCCCGCTTGGCCCAATTTGGTCTGATCTCCACGGACTGCTAGGTGGTGGGTCGCAACCCACCAGTTGAAAACGGCTGATTTATTTAACTTGGTATTTTAGTTAAAAGTTGCGCTGCTATTGGGGAATGTAACCCAGTCGAAGAGTGGCCAAATTGGTCAAACGGCTAGAAGACTAAAAGGCAGCGCTATAAGCGGGGTTCGGCTTGTTGTCCGTGCCTTGGTGGCGGAGGCCCACACGCGCCATCCCCTCTTCTCTCAAATGCGACAATCATCTCGCAAAGTCACAAGTTAGACGCCATGCGACATCATCTGCTCGAAACGCCGCTGCAAAGCGCCGGAGAGAATCATTCATCCGTCCATCGTCAGAAACCCCTTAATCCTGCACAGGGTCGCGGTGAGAATCGTTAAGCGTCGAATCCGCGCGTGCGGCCTACGCGCGGATTCTCTCGCCATTTTTAGTTTATAGCGAGCGGTCAACGGAGTCGCGCGCTAATCCTGACTCGGCTGCCTCGTGTCTCCGCGCGTCTCCAGGAACGACGGCATCTCCAACCTGCTGGTCCTGCGCCACGTGCTCATCACCTTCGCCGCCTTCCATCCAGGTGAGCGCGGGTGTGCGCGCGCGAGCGCAAAGCGTCGCGGTTAACAATAGGAATTTGTGAAAGTTTCAGGAGTGACGGTTGCTCCTCAGAGCCTTCGAAGCCGAGCTGAAAGACAACGATGTCCAGAAACTCAACAGATGCCAGAAGCCCCTCAGTCCGGAGCAAGAAGAGAGGCCAATGCCCGCCGCCTTTAAGGCCAGCACTGACTGTTATATCTCTAAATGTTGCAGGGCTGTCTGCAACTAACGAAGAACTTGTTGCAATGGGAAACTGTCATATAACCATCACGCTTCGAAGAATCGAATCTCCTCTCCCCTGGCCTCCTTACGCCTCCCTCCCTCCCTCCGTCCCGTCACCTCGACTCCACCAGCACCCTCCGCCCCACCGTGGGCCTCACCCTTCCCGACACCCTTCCCTCCCGTCCATTGCTAAATCAGAAGCCCCTTGCGATGCCGCGTTAAGCGCGCTGGCTGCCGCGGCGCGCCACGCAGGCCCGCGGCGCTGCCCGTGCGTCGCGGCGGCACAAAGGGCCGGCGTTGTTCGGCCCCCGCGTCGGGGCCTCGGACGAAACGCGCGAAGTGTCTCGCAGCTTTTCTCGAGACTCGAGACTCGTCGTGTGGCGCGCGGGTTTAAGCGCCTCGCTACCGCCGTTGCTCCCGACGAAGCGGCCTTGTCGAGAACGTGTCGAACGTCGCGTCAGACGATGGCCCTGTGCGAGCGGATTACGTAATGGCCGTTGTGTCGATGTAGGTTTGTGACGGCTCGATTCATGGCGGTTGCTCTTCAGAGCTGTTCTTTCGGGACAGCCGTGTCGCTGAGCGATCTCCATCTCCCCCTCGCGACGTTTCGCCTCCCGCGTTGGAAGCGGCGTCATCAGGCCTGTGATGAGAAACAGCTCTGAAGAGCAACCGTCAAAATGGGCCATTGTTTGAAATGCCGGTTTAAAGCTGTCAGGTATGTATCGCCCTAGGGTTTGGCGGCTCGATGTGTGAGAATTGCTCTCGAGAGCTGAGCGTCATCCCTACGAACGTTCGTTTTTGCCGCTCGCCGAGACCGCTGCCCGCGCCGCCCCGACAGACGTGAGCTACGCGCAGGGCATGAACGACCTGCTGAGCCGCTTCCTCGAGGTGTTCGACTCGGAGGTGGACGCCTACTGGTGCTTCTGCGCCTTCATGTCGCACATCTCCTACAGCTTCACGGGCGACGGCATGCTCCACAAAATCAGTGAGGCCCCCCCCTCTCGGCTGCACCACGTCAGTGGGATCTCTCCCTGTCGCTCACCCTCCCTCCCTGCCTCCCTCCGTGTTTGTCTTTAAGGAAGTGACGACCATCTTAGGGGACCTTTCAGTATATTCGAAGCAGCCTTAATCATTTATTATTTGTTGCTTTGGTTTTTATTGGTTCTTTTTTTATTTTTGTATTTCGTCGTTAACATACCGTCCTCTTCGCGGCCCTTGTGCAGCGCTTTGTGACCCTCGGATGAAAGGCTCTATATAAAATGATATTATTATTATTATCCTGACTGAATGTTGGTCGCGAAAGCCTTCGTGTTAAACTAATGAGACGGAAGTTTGGGGACGAGTTTCTTGCGCGTTAGCCGTGACCCTGCCGCCTGCTCGCCGTGTCGCTGCGCGGCCCACAGAGGTCGTGGAGGACCTCCTCAAAACGCTCGACCGGGAGCTCTTCGACCACCTCATGGACGAGGAGCTCGGGGGTCTCAACTTCTGCCACCGGTACGTCTGGCGCGACGGCGGCGTCGATTACCGGCGATTTATCCGCGGTGGTGGGGAGAAAGGATACCGCAGGCCAATTAAGCTATACAGCAGCGTGTCTTTGGACTGTGGGAGGAAACCGGAGTGCCCGGCGAAAATCCACTCTGACACGGGGAGAACATGCAACATGCTGCCTAGGTTAATTGGCCTGCTAACTAAATTGCTCCCGGTGCCCTGCGATGGGCTGGCCTCCCATCCGTGGGTATATCCCTGCCTTGCGCCCTGTGTCTGCCTGGATAGGCTGCGGCCCCCCACAGCCCTGTACAGCATGAGGTGGGTACTGCTAACGATGACGATGAATGAATGACTGTTGAGACACACAAGCCACGTCGGGGAGATGTGTACGCATGCGGTTAATGTGTGGCTGGGGTGCAAGGTCCACACGTGATGCTCCGATCTATCACGCGGCGATGACATCACTGGGTGGGAAACAAATAGACCCGCAGATAATACAGCTCCCTTATCTATAGGTCCCTCCGCATAAACAAAAAATCCAGTATTATTTAGATTTCCCGTGAGGTTGTTTTCCAGATCTTTATTGGCATAGACAATCGCTTTCAGATACAGGTCCTAGTTCGATGAAAACGTCTATGTATACACGTGTACATAACACAAAGTAATAACTCACGCCATGGTAGGGCACATCAGTTCCAGCATAAATAGGCAGATGACAACTCTCCTTCATATATCCGTCCCTCCGCATCAGAAAGTACATCTCACACTTTCAGTCCACCACAAGGCTTTTGGGGGCTTGCATAATGTCAGCAGCATTTGGCTCAACGAGAGACAGATGCCCGGGCTTGCTGTAATGTGGTTTTACGAAGACTTGCAAATCAGCTAAGTTTGCAGTGCCAGGTCCCACAAACAAATATTCAGAACATCCAATCTGTCCCTGTGTCTCCCCCTGTCGCTCACCCTCCCTCCCTGTCTCCGTCCGTGTTTGTCTTTAAGGAAGTGACGGCCATCTTAGGGGACGCTGGCAGATTTTTGCCGCTCTTAAGATTTCCAGTTTCACGACCTTTGGGTATATTCGAAGCAGCCTTAATCGTTTAATTTTTGTTCCTTTCCTTTTTATTGGTTGTTTTTTCTTTCATTGTTGACATGCCGTTCTCTTCGCGGCCCTTGTGCAGCGCTTTGTGACCCTCGGGTGAAAGGCGTTATATAAAATGCTATTATTATTTTTTTAAACCCTTGTTGTGTTCCAGTCCATGTATATGCCAACACCGGGGTTTGAGAGAAACGGCATTTCGATCCTCTATATGTCCTGTAAATATGGCAGAATTAACAATAAAGTTTAATTGAATTGTATTCGTGACTGTTCCTTGTTGTCATCGACCTTGCGACGCCGCGCAGGTGGCTGCTGCTGGGTTTCCAGCGGGAGTTCCCGTACGACGAGGCAGTGCGGCTGTTTGAGATCCTCAGCAGTCACCACCTCGAGCTCACGTCGCTGGAGGCAGACCGGGTGCGGCACCAGACCCGCATCTCCGGGATGCAGAACCAGGGTAACGCGCACGATGCCCACGCGATGCCCGCGGTGCCCACGCGCCGCCGGCGACGCCAGCTATGCCACGTGGCTGGAACCGACCCCGGCGTCGTTCTGCATCCCGTACGGATGCCGCTTCTCCTACCGCTGGGCCGTGTCATCAACAACAACAACTGGTTTAACGGCCGTTAAACCAGTTGTTGTTGTTGTTGAGCTTGGAAGCTCACTGGGTATTTTTCTGCTGTAATAATAATGTATCTATCCAGGTTTACCTGGGTTGGCCGGTTGCCCCCCGAAATCCCCTTTTTCGCCTGATACTGCGCTACTCTATACACGCGACGTGATACACTGTACGCTACGCTGTACACCGCACACAGAGATCACTTTCCTCCACCTATGACCGCACTACACTCGGCGTTAAGAGGCGGGCGTCCCCTCAATCGCCGAAGCGCGCCCGTCGCTCCTAACCGCGCCCGTGGCGCCGCGTGTCGTCGCCGCAGAGGGCCGCGTGCGGCCGGAGCTGCCGTCCGTGAACCCCGACTACACGTACGAGCTGTTTGTGTGCGCGTGCATCCTGCTGGAGAACCGGCCCGCGCTCATGGCCTGCGACGACATGATGTCCATCGTCGAGTTCAGCAACAGGTGAGCGGCGGCGGCGGTGGCGGCAATAGCGACGGCAGTGTGCCGGCCGACACCGGTCATGACTGACGATTCTGTAACGCGGTTACGCGCCTCGTTTTCATGTCCCAATCGATACGAGCGCTAGGCCGTCGGTCGGTGTGGATCCGGCCACCGAGTCACGCCCAGGGAGACCGAGCGACCCCTGACAGTGTCCAGAAGCCGCCCCGCTAATCGTACGGTGCGAAACCTGGTGGCGTTGAGGGGAATTAATCAGTTGGACGTTGGAGGCGATTTCAATTTCCTTGCCACGAGGATAGACAGATGTTTATTATTATAGCAGAAAAATACACGGTGAGCTTGCAAGCTCTTTACGGGACTCCTGCGACACAACGAACAACTAGGAGCGAACCGGAGAGAAGTGCGCAGTGGTTCGGCTTCTAACAACGATGAACGCGGTGATGAGAATTGCTCTGAAGAGCTGCTCTTTCGGGACAGCCGTGTCGAGCGTTTCTCCTCTCCACTTGCCGACGTTTCGCCGGACATCCCAAAGGGAACCCACGCAGAACAGGGGGAGAACAAGCAGACTCCACGCGACGCGGAAAGACACCCAAGGCTGGAATCGCACCGCCTCGGACAGTGCTTTATTTCTGTGAGGCGCACATGTTACCACTTCGCCACCCTGCCATTGCCCTTGGGCTGAGCTGTAAATGGCAGCTATTGTGCGGCCAATTTTCCACCAAGCAGCGCTACGTGTCACACCGTGTGGGCTGCGGAATTGGAAATGCCACAAGCCGTGTCGCTGCATTTCCCTACGAACCCCACTCCCATGTGCTCCCTACCCCTCTCCCAAATCTTCGCTTGCACTGCTGCGTGTAGACGGTTAATTGTTTTGTGTGTTTTGTTAATGTGTTATTTTTATTTATTTTTGTCAATTCGCGTGTTTGTTATGTCGCAGGAATCGCGTAAAGAGCTTGCAAGCTCACTGGGTATTTTTCGTCTGTGATAATGTACGTCTATCTATCAGGACACATGGAACGTTAGGGGGGACACGTGAGGCGGTTCCAACCGCCTGCCAACGTTAGCACAACGTCGGTATGTTTACTGGGATTCCAGTAATGTGTGAAATGTTTACATCTGAGCTCGAACTCCT
>JAZEWU010000040.1:4934841-4949344 GCA_036362915.1 Geotria australis
TTGCGGAGTTCAATGAAAATGCAAGGGGCTGTGTAAGAAAATGGGAAACTGTAATTTAACATCGCGCTTCGAAGAATCGCAAAGAAGAAGAGTGCTATTAAGAGTGGCTCTTTCGAGATAGCAACGTCGTGCGTTCCTCCGCCGTCATTCGTGACGTTTTGCCTGCCAGGTTGGAGGCATCGGGCTTATAAATCAGGAGAGCAGCTCTAAGCTGTGTCCTATATCGAGCCCTAAAACCTACATCAATACAATCTTGGTGCACGTTGATATTAATATACACTGTTCAACTGAGCTTTCACCTTGCCACTAGGTGCACGTTACGGTGGCAGTCAGCCCCAGTGTCGCCGACATATAAATAAAAAACGGTTTCTTGTCATTTTGTTTAATTTATTTTTGATATTTTTTACGAGGTTCACCACTGCTCTCTCGCCTGGTTTCATTGAGGTCCTTGCGAATTTGTCAGGTGGCTGGCAGGTAATAAAACGTCACCTGCTTGTAAACTTGACTCCGGCCAAGGGAGGCTGAAGCTAATTATTCACCCAGTGTTATCCTCTGAATTCCCAAACGGTGTCATTTCCCCGCGGGTCAGCTTTCATTACCCCTCGCCGTGTTTAACAATGAGTCATGCTGAGCATCATTACTCAGCTGAACTGAAATCCCCGTGGGGATCAATTCCTGCCAGCTCGTCGTCTGTGGAGCTGCTAGCCGTCAGACAGTTCACAGTTACGGTGATGACTGCCGCTGCAAATGCGGGTAAAGAAACGGTCACTGGCACCCCTCCAACCACAGATTCCTATCCAATCATAGAACAGATATTAATCCTATACAAATACGTCTTGGGTTGCACTTAGTGGTTGGCAGTCCATTCAATTCCTGTTTCTTTAGCTTTCAGCTGATTATATATAGACTCCACTTTGAGTTGTTTGTGTAGGGTTATTGGTTCGTGTTGAGGGCTAGGGGGTTTAGCATGTCGAAAGCTGCATTTGCTACTTCGCTTGGACATGCCGTCATTGATGTGAGGTTGGCTGTGCGGTGAATGCACTGCAGCGATGTGTATGCGGAGTGTAGGTGATGACTTTATGGTGTGGGCGGAGAGGTACGTTACCGAACTTTGGTAATTTTCCGTCTAGTTAAGCGGGTACGTGTAGTTGGGATGCAGTGGGCATGCCTCATTAAATTGAAATTGCGCCCTGTATATATCTTGATGTGGAAAATATTTATGGTCAAGGTACTATACAGGTGGAGTGTTTTAACGGTTGAAATTTTTGATCTTTAACACTCATGCCAATTTAAACCAAGCTCGTGCCACTGACATCTGTATTTTAGCCGAGCCTAACTTAGACTTAAAGCACCCTTGTCAATCCTGTTCTAATATACGGCATCCATGTCATGTCTTTTATGGGGCTCGATTTACCAAACACCATGCTGGTGATGGTTTGTAAATGGGACAAGCAGGTGCATTCCAGATGTTATTTGCCACTGATGTTAGTCTTGGCTGGGAAGTGAGCTGAGGATACTGGGTTAGTATTGCAGTGGGCTAACAGCTGTGCGACCAATTCATTTGTCGTAGCCTATTGGTTCAGTCCTAGAATTCTCTTGCCTAACTGTGAAGGCCAATGTTGTTGTGCAAGAGAGGTGTGAAGTGATTCCAGAAGTGGTTTACTGGTGTCGTTTTCCAGGACCTTGTTCATCTGACAAACCATTTCTGAAAGGCATTTATTTTACCCCATGACATGGCTTGCGGAGCACGGTTGAAATACAGTTGCCGCTCATTTTCTTCCCAGTTCTGCTTTTTTTGTGTTAACCTCTTGTTTTATGCGTCCCGTGCCTCCCTTGCAGGTGAACTTCACAGTAGACCAGATCCGTGCGATCATGGACAAAAAGTCCAACATCCGCAACATGTCGGTGATTGCTCACGTGGATCACGGCAAGTCAACGCTGACCGACTCGCTCGTGTGCAAGGCCGGTATCATTGCCGGGTCGCGTGCCGGAGAGACGCGCTTCACGGACACCCGCAAAGACGAGCAGGAGCGCTGCATCACCATCAAATCTACGTGAGCCACCCCCCACGCTCACGCAGCGTTCATCGTTACGCTGGTCACATCATTTTACATGTGCTTTGCAAGGAAAACTGTGCTCAGAGCTGTTTTGTCAAATCCACAACAAGATTAAGGCCTCTTCAACCTGGCTCGCTCATGGTGGTTACTTGACTACATTTCAGCATGCGTACTTTACATTAGTTGAGGGGTGTGGTGGGCCCAGGATACTGGTTTAGATGTCGGCCTAGGATCGGAGTCGAGCTGGGGTTGCTGGATTCGTAATACTGCACACTCACTACTGCCAATGCGCTGACCCTGAAGAATTTAAAGTATATAAACTCAAATGTCTCAATGTCATTGTGATTACATTGGCCTATTGACATTTTGGAGATGTTAAACTAGACGAGTCCAAGTGTTTTTCAAGTAGTGTTACAGGGAAGCGAGTTATTGACCAAACATTGTTTTGACAACAGAAAATCTGGGCCTAGGTATTTATTACTAAATGTGTAGTCGCATATTTTTGCTGTTTGCCATTCCTATATTTATTGGTAGGATGTTTGCTTATTTTATAAGATGCATTGCCAAAGAGACTTTGGTAAGCCATAGTTTTATTGTTTTATTTCCACTTCTGCTTGTATATTCACTCCATTATTAATATGTCAAGTATATAGCAGCCAGTCATTTAGACAAGTAGTAAATTATGTTTTTATTGTGCAAAATTTACAACTCGCTTGTAAGGGTGTGAGCTCTGAAACCTAGGCCAGCGATTCCCTATGTTTATGGGCGACAGGGTCGCGTAGTGGTGGTATATGTGCCTCACAGAAGGAAAAACTGCCCTAGGCGGTTCTATTCCTGCCATCGGCGCCTTTCTGCATGGAGTTCGTGTGTTCTCCCCCTGTTTTGCGTGGGCTTCCTCCGGGTTCTCCGGTTTCCTCTCGCAACTAAAAAAATAACCCATTCATGAATGCGCTGAGAACACAATATATAGGACGCAGTGTGTGGCAAAATGTCGGTGCCGGCAAACTGCCTGTCTGCCTTCCCCCCCCTCGCCTGCCTCGCTGCGGTTTCCTTGCGCCTCCGAGTCGTTCTCTCTTAGAATGAATACTTTCGAAAGTTAATGAATGCGCACGTTATAAATTGCATTATCATTCTTGTGTTGGAGGTGCATCAACCTCTGTGGATGCTGACCCTTGGCGCCGCGTGCATCCAACAGGGCCATCTCCCTGTACTACGAGCTGCAGGAGAACGATCTGGCCTTCATCAAGCAGTGCAAGGACGGTAACGGCTTCCTCATCAACCTCATCGACTCTCCGGGCCACGTGGACTTCTCGTCCGAGGTGACGGCCGCCCTGCGCGTCACCGACGGCGCGCTGGTCGTCGTCGACTGCGTTTCCGGTGAGTGCCGTCGGGTTTCTCGCCGGATCCCTCCCCGGCCCGTTGCCGTGCGCGAGACGAGTGTTGCGTATGTGCGCGCGATGTGATTGTTGGTGGGTGAGACGTAAGCGAGTGTTGTGGCCACTTTGATGGGTGTGTGTGCGCACGCCACGTGACCATTAGAAAATTGTTAAGTCAAAGTATATCAAAATAAATAAAATGGGCTGCTGCATGTGTTTTTGAAATGAAGACCAACATTTTATTGTTTATTTTAAAATAGTACCTAATAATTAGGTGGCATTTAATTTTACTTTAAAGTCTCACATATTCACCCCAAGCACTTGTTTCAGTATTTTGTTAAATTGTTGACCGGTCATTGTTTACACGAAAAAAATGAAAAACCCAATGTTTCACCCTTAGGGCCTTAGTTTTTGTTGCAGTACGGCTCAGTCGCTCGTGAAGGTGCATGGGTGGCTCTGCTCAAGTAGCTTCAAAGCCATTTTGTTGAACACAGGGCCGAGGGGTTGCCAACCATTCGGGCCCTTTCGAAGACCGTGAAGGACCGATGTGACGCGCGCGCGAATGTGTGGCGCAGGCGTGTGCGTGCAGACCGAGACGGTGCTGCGCCAGGCGATTGGCGAGCGCATCAAGCCCGTGCTCATGATGAACAAAATGGACCGCGCGCTCCTCGAGCTGCAGCTCGAGCCCGAGCCGCTCTTCCAGACCTTCCAGCGCATCGTGGAGAACGTCAACGTCATCATCTCCACCTACGGCGAGGACGAGAACGGACCCATGGGGAATATCATGGTGCGTGCGTCCGTCCTCTGTCCGTGCGCGTACGAGACGGAGTGTCTTGAGCTTCTGTTGCACAGGAAACTTGGTGTGTGTACAGTGCACGGCTTTGTGGGGTGTTAGATCTATTTGTGTTCTGGCATGCATTAATTTTATTCTGTTGTGATGGGTTTTCTCGTCGTTTACAGATTTGAATTGTTGTTGCCTATAGGCAAGTGCTAATTGGTCCCCCATAGTGTAAAAGGTAAGCCCTCTCCAATATATGGGGCTCCCCAGAGGCATGTTGCAGTTTGTAAAGATAGATAGCTATCCGATTTTATTTAGCACCTTAGTGGATTGCATGATTGCTTCTTTTATGTTGCCATCGGACCACAACCTGCCAATCGCAATGCTTTCAAATGGGACTTGAATTGTCTTACGGGTTTCAAAATACAAAAAATATCGTACCTGAATTTTAACAAACTTTTACGCAATATTCATCTCTTCTCACGCATTACGGTACGTGTTAACTCTTGCGACCTGGACAAGAACAATTTGCGAGTGGCAGGTCTCGCACGGTTCAACACGACTGCATGGTGACCTAATCGGCGGTTCAGTGCGGCCGTTATGGGTAACTGACGCAGACGTGTGCCGCGGCGTTTGCAGGTCGACCCAGTTGCCGGCACCGTGGGCTTCGGTTCCGGCCTTCACGGCTGGGCCTTCACCCTCAAGCAGTTCGCCGAGATGTACGTTTCCAAGTTCGCCGCCAAGGGCGACAAGAACATCAGTGCGACGGAGCGCTGCAAGAAGGTGGAGGACATGATGAAGAAACTGTGGGGCGAAAGGTGAGCGCAGAAGAAGGCTTTTTCCCGATGTTAGCTGCCCGCTCGAGTTTAGGTTTTGTTTATCAGTGCTTAGAGGATGTCCGTTGTCTTGTAGATGTATACATAGGCTGGTGTACATGCCAGTCTCAAGTCAGGTTGAACTTATGTAATGAGACATGAGTGGCATTCTGAAGTGAAGTGATTGTCATGTTGGAATACGCCACTGCAGTGATGGTATTTTACCTTTCATTGTGAGGTTTTTAACCCGTGTTGGACTGCCGTGGAGAGACAGCCTCGGCAGAATCAGATGTCTATTTGTGTCGTTGCTTAAAATAATGGTTTACACGTGGTATGCGGAGAGCTTCTCTATTCAAGATATTTGCGTCGAATACGTGTGGTCTGAGTTGGTATAATCGGCTGTTTGTCATTGCGGAACCGTAGACCACACAGGAGGCTTGCGCGTGTTTGCGTGAGCCGGGTCTTGAAGCGCCGGCATAACGTGTGGTTTCTGTGCACAGGTATTTCGATCCTGCGACCATGAAATTCAGCAAGTCTGCCACCAACGCTGCCGGGGAGAAGCTTCCGCGCACCTTCTGCCAGCTGGTGCTGGACCCCATCTTCAAGGTGCGTGTCGCCCCGAGCTTGCGCATCGTCATCATACGCCCCTCATGAGTTTAGGAATAAGAAGCATGCTTTTAATCAGGGGTGGATTGGAAATTTCTCTCCTAGCTAGTCAATCAAATTCTGTACTGTAGTCGCCCAATAGTCCGTTAAATGATTGAGATGTCTTCTTTTATTTGTCATGTTAAATTGATTACAAGCTTATGGATGGGCCATACATCAAACCCCCATATGAATCCAAATATGTTCACACTTTATTTTTGGGTAATTGGTTAGTGTGGCTCCTGCAGTCACTCTATGCTGCATTCAGCAGTGTGTAAAACATTTTCTTGAATGTGTCTCACCGTTGGGGCTAGTGGAACGATGCAACCAAACAATCTGTAAACGAGACAAATGGATCAATTCTTGAAAGGAAACCGTGACTCCTAATCACGATGGTTCATCAAATTGTGGAGGCATTTGGTTGCAACCGATTTAGTTTCCTGATTGGCAGATGTACACTTGAGCCATGTTTGGGTACAAGTAAAATGTGTACACTCTATTAAAACGTTTTTTTTATTGTATTGACTAGCCAATGTGGCGATTTTTAGCCCAGTGTAATGTGTAGAGCTGGCAGGTGCGCAGTCTTGATGATGACTTTAAACAATTCTTCACTTTGACCTGATCTTCATTGATGAGGACCTTTTGTTCTGACTGCACTGCGCGCCTGCTGCGATGGGTGGGAGGCCGCGTCACCGTGGGACCTTCTCTGGTGGCGTGCGACTCACTCGGTGCTCTCTGCGTTCCACAGGTGTTCGACGCCATCATGAACTTCAAGAAGGACGAGACGGCCAAGCTGGTCGAGAAGCTGGACATCAAGCTGGACACAGAGGACAAGGACAAGGAGGGAAAGCCCCTGCTCAAGGTGAGGCTCGAGCTGCTGGTGCACGCCACCGTTCTTAGCGTTAACGCTTGTGTTGTTTTTCAGAATGGTTATCAATTGTTAAAGTCATGCTGTTGATAATAAAGCCATGGTATTGCTACGGCAAACATTCAAGCCCACTGCACATTTTTAAACCCTTTTGTTCCAGTCCATGTATATCCCAACACCGGCGTCTGAGAGTAACGGCATTTCGATCCTCTATATGTCCTGTACGTATGGAAGAATTGACAATAAAGTTGAATTTAATTTGAATGTTAAGTAATTGCAGGCTTTATGAGTCACTGCGCTAAGAGTAGAAACGCTGTGCGAAGTATTGGTATTGTTACTATTATTCCGAAGCGTCAGGAATAAATAGTAAGACGGAGAACATTACCTTCTGGATTTATTTATTTTACCAAGCGTGAAAGGGAAAATGGGCGGCAGAGGAGCTTGAACCACGTGGTGTGCCCGTTAGCCAGGAGGACGACTCGGCAAACCTGGATTTTACGGCGCAGGCCGACTTAACGGACGAGCGTTCCACGGGGGCCGATGACCTGGAGAAACGCTGTAGTCCATAGACATTGATATGTGTGTGCCAAACCGACCGGTTTCATTTAATTGTTGGTGTGTGGCAATCCATTTTTTTTTTTCATTATCCCTGAGCCGGTGGGGATAACCCCCGTTGAATCGCCTGCTGCGGTGTTGCACTTGCCACAAACCGCTACATTAACGATCCTAATCGCGTGTATCCCCCGCTTGTGCGCGTGCGTCAGGCCGTGATGCGCCGCTGGCTGCCTGCCGGAGATGCCCTGCTGCAGATGATCACCATCCACCTGCCGTCGCCCGTCACGGCCCAGCGATACCGCTGCGAGCTCCTCTACGAGGGACCTGGCGATGACGAGGCCGCCATGGGTACGAAGAGGACATCCTGCGCGCGCTTATTTCTTCAAAACCCTCTCTAGTCTAGCTCTTTTTATGAGTTAGGTCACTTACATTGTAAGTTACGTGGGCTCACTCTTCAACATACCGGTGTGCTGAAGTAGTAACGAATTGGCACGTTTTGTTCACGTAACAACCCTTTACTGATTGGCTGTGTCGGGTGGAGGCGGGTTTGCGACGCGTAAATATATTTACGTGACCTAACTCGTAAAAAGAGCTTGACTATGGATACCATTGTCACGAAAGCCTTCGAGTTAAAACCGTCTCTGTTGAGGTCGTTAATATGTGCAAAAGGTTAAGTGATTTTAATTTCCTGCCCCACCACCACCCCCGAAACTTACAAAGCTGGTAATGATAGGGCTTGCAAGTTCTTCTTGAGTTTCTGAAACTATCTATAGGCCACACCGGTGTAAAAGTAATTGCTGTCGGCAAAGCAGGTCTCACACATGGCTAATTAACGACAAGACTTGCGAATCTACAATTGATATTCGGGTGGAAATACAGTAGTGGGTCGTGAACTCAGGTGTATAGGGAGTCACACATTCCACCAGAATCAATGAAACCTTTCTCACGGAGCTGGAGAGGTGATAAATATGCTGGCATGTGGATTACACTGACATTCTCATGGAAATGCTGCTGATAGAAGAGGTTAAGGGAAGTGTCTGAGCTATGGTAACGTAGAGGCAGACTGAGCTGGGGTTACAAATGGGGTAGATGGGTTTTGATAAGTGTCTGAGCTATGGTAACGTAGAGGCAGACTGAGCTGGGGTTACAAATGGGGTAGATGGGTTTTGATCGGCTTCACACACACACGCTTCCGGCATGGGAATAGACACGGTCTGATTTACAAAAACTTGCCGGCTCGCATCCTGAATGTTAATCTTGACGCCTTTTCTGACCGGCTCCAGGCATCAAGAACTGTGACCCCAAGGCACCGCTGATGATGTACATCTCCAAGATGGTGCCCACCACCGACAAGGGCCGCTTCTACGCGTTCGGCCGCGTCTTCTCGGGCGTCGTGTCCACCGGCCAGAAGGTCCGCATCATGGGGCCCAACTACACCCCCGGCAAGAAGGAGGACCTGTACCTCAAGCCCATCCAGAGGTGGGTGTCCTCTCACCACACGACACACCTCCCTCCTGTCTGTTTACGGAGTACCCATTGCTAATGTCGCGTCCCTGACCAAGCATGACATTTGCATGCGTTATAAATTGTATTGTTATGATTGAAGTTCCTCTGGAGCCAAGAGCAGTTTCAGCTGCCAACAGTTGGGAATCCTCAATTGGATGTTTTGGCTGTTGCGGTGTGTGCGTGTCGCAACGCTATTAATAATCCTCGCTAAAGTTTATTATTAGGTTTCTCAGACGGTCTCGTGGCCTGCAAGCTACATGCCTGTGTTGTGACCAGTGGCTTGTTGGATGCGCGTAACACGGGAATCTTTAAAATTGTGATTGCATATTTCCTAAACAAGTTGGGATTACCCACACACAGTTTGAGGGCTTTATTTTGGCTGGGTTGATCTGCGTCTGTGATCTGGAAAATATTTTCTCACCTGGCACATCAACCACGTCATTATACCTCTCACTGGCTGCCTATACTTGTCACATATGCCTCCTACTCCAGCCTAGGAGGTGCTCAGGAAATATTCTATGAGAACTGAAGAGCTGTGTGCAGTGTGTAAAAATTGACTTGAAGAAAAATGTGGATGACAGTAATTTGGTTCACAGTAAACAGTAATTATTATTCTGCTTTTGGACAATAGTTTTTAGTACACTACGGTATCTAGCTATGGTTACACCCGCTTTTTAAGTGTGGATAAAGCAGCATAGAATAACTTCTAAAGTAGTTCTGTGACATAATGTTGGGTCTTTCCGACGCAGGACGTTGCACCAGTGTCGGCGGGTTCCACTGACTTAATTGGCGCGATGCGATTTAGGTACGATGAAATAAATATCAATGGCCTTCAAAATGAGGTTCACTTGCGTTATCGTCGTGTAACGTGTTCCTTGCTCGAGATGACCGTAACGTTAATCCCACCTTCCCCAGGACCATCCTGATGATGGGCCGCTACGTGGAGCCCATCGAGGAGGTGCCCTGCGGCAACATCGTTGGCCTCGTCGGGGTGGACCAGTTCCTCGTCAAGACCGGAACCATCAGCACTTACGAGCACGCCCACAATCTGAGGGTGAGACGCCCCCCGGGCCACACTTGCGTCGCTCTTCCTTACCCCCGAAACACTCGAGCGGAGACTGGGTAGTGCCAAGTCTGTGCAAGGGCATCGCGCAACCATGATTCGATGCTAGATGGGCCATCCAGGCTAGCCCAAGCTGCAAATGCAGACAGGTGCAGACTGAATATTGCTCTCTGAGCAGAATTGCATGGAGGACAGTGGGACCGAACAGTGCAAACGTGGTACTTTTGTGATGCAACTTTGCCAAGTACACATATGCCAGAAGAGTATTGCCAAGCCAAGGCCTCAAGCTCAGCAGTGGCTAGCTGTCAGATTGAGAGCAGTATGGCTGAGCACTGCAGTTGGCTGTTGTGCCTTGGGAGGTTGATTGGCCAAAAATGTGTACTAGAGTTTAATAAGGTCAACTTAGTTCTGCACTCATAGGCATATTTAAGTGCTAATATTCTCTTTACATTGCTTAGCTATTGACGTGATGACCACTGTGTACCATGTTAGGTCATCACAACCTGGACTATTTATACCCCCCTTTCCCAATTTCTTGCTTTAGTTTTATCTAAATTGTTCTTGGGTCATTTCTATTTATATCAGAGCAGCATTAACTGAAATTACAATCGCATTTGTTTGCAGTTCATTACGAAATAACTCGTCACAATTATAACTGACCCCAAGTCTTGCTATCGCGGAAACCACTGACCCTATGTGAACGTCTCGTGCGCAGCATCTCCATACTCCGCCACCGTTGTTAGAGTTGTGACAATCCCCGCGTAACCCGACAACTGTCGCGCGTGCCGCCGGCCTGCAGGTGATGAAGTTCAGCGTGAGCCCCGTGGTCCGCGTGGCCGTGGAGGCCAAGAACCCCGCCGACCTGCCCAAGCTGGTGGAAGGCCTGAAGCGTCTGGCCAAGTCCGACCCCATGGTGCAGGTGCGTCGCCCAGTGGTGTTGGTGGTGTCGTTTGTGGTTCTAGTTACTCTCCCGGTGCCTTGTCCTTCCCCGCTTCCCCTTGTCCGCTCTCGCTGAGGGTTCCCCCTCATCCGTTTTATTAATGGTTGTGTTTTTTTGTGGAGGCGGTCGGGTGGCTCGGCAGAGTGTTGAGCCGGGACTGCCACTCGATTGACGTTCAACTCACGATTTTCGGCAATGTTCCGTCGTGCCTTTCCAGTGCATCATTGAGGAGTCTGGTGAGCACATCATCGCTGGTGCTGGAGAGCTCCACTTGGAGATCTGTCTGAAGGATCTGGAGGAAGACCACGCCTGCATCCCCATCAAGGTGAGCGGTGCAGGATTGCAACCGCCAACACCGGCCGTCACGTGTCTGCTACTGTAGCCGCCACGCTACGTGTAAACACACTGCCCTTTGGTCAATCCACTGCTGGTTGAGGGTCTCGTACTGTGGAGTTGTAGTGTTTATTTGACCATACTTCACCATACCATTCAGTACGCGTTGAAGGTAGCGAGCTATAGATGAGAGCGCTGAAGCAAAATAGATTTCAGCGCACTGACTTCTGACAAAGAACTGTAGCAGCTACCAACAGCTGCTTGTGCGTTGGAGAGACTAGGAGCGTTCTGGGTTATTCGGTTACCAGTCACCAGGCGCCCTAGTTCACTCGAAGATAAGAAAGCGTTGTGTGTGGTTTTTTCGCGACACGAACCAATTTCCGATATCCTTTCTCGCGCAGAAATCGGACCCAGTGGTCTCCTACCGCGAGACTGTGGAGTACGAGTCGGACCAGGTCTGCCTGTCCAAGTCGCCCAACAAGCACAACCGCCTGTACATGAAGGCGCGCCCCATGTCGGACGGCCTGGCCGAGGACATCGACAAGGGCGACGTGGCGGCGCGGCAAGAGCTGAAGCTGCGCGCCCGCTACCTGGCCGACAAGTACGAGTGGGACGTGACGGAGGCGCGCAAGATCTGGTGCTTCGGCCCCGACGGCACGGGCCCCAACATGCTGGTGGACGTCACCAAGGGAGTGCAGTACCTCAACGAGATCAAGGACAGCGTGGTCGCCGGATTCCAGTGGGCCATGAAGGAGGTGGGTGTGGACCAGGCCTCGTGCGAGACGGTCGCTCTTTCTTTTGCCTTGGGCCAAGCGATTGAACAGTTGCACGCGCGATGTTAGATGTGGTGCCGCCCCCCCCCCCAGCTGCTTGTGTTGGGTGTGAAAAGGCACAATTGAGAGTGGTAGATTCGGTTGATTGATCGTCGCCCTCAGTCGTGTGCGTAGAATATTTCTGTTTTGAGTATTCGGTTTGCAAAAAGTTCCAGTGTCACGTATGTCACGTTTCAAGCAGACATTGAGATTGAATTTATTTACATTGATGAATCAATATTCTCCTGAAGGTGGAATGTTTTATCGCATGGAGCGATTCGTAACGGCCACAAAGTTGCTGTGGTTTTGCCCCATTTTATTTCGACAATCTCAGTTGCTCAATTAAATATTAAGAAGCAGTTGAGCTGTTAGACTTTTTTTTAGAGAACAGCTGAATTAAGCACATGAAGTATATCAACAAGAGGGATGTCATGCAATAAATACATTTTCGCAAACAAATCCGAAGCAACAAAATTTCACGTCAAACTTTGCTTTTTCGCTTTTTGCCCTTTTGAGAACCGGTGTGTGCGCGCGCTCGCGATGTCCCTCCCTACCGACAGGGTGTGCTGTGCGACGAGAACATGCGCGGAGTGCGATTCGACATCCACGACGTGACGCTGCACGCGGACGCCATCCACCGCGGCGGTGGGCAGATCATCCCGACGGCGCGCCGCGTCCTCTACGCCAGCATGCTGACTGCCGGCCCGCGCCTCATGGAGCCCATCTACCTGGTCGAGATTCAGGTACGGTTGCCCGTTCACTAAAACAATGACGCAAACGGCGTCGACTCACTTGCGCTTAAGTCGAGCGACCTCGTGATCCTGACAACCGCCCACCTCCGTAGCGGCCGTGTTGAGTTGACGAGCAGGGTGGAAGTTGGGTTAGACAAGCCGCAGGATTTGCGCGAGAACCCTCACTGCACACATCGCCACAGTAGGGAGATGCACCTGCAGCATGCCTTCCACCACCAGTTTGGACAATTCAAATAACTTATGTCCAAGATAGGGCTGAAATTCCCACCGAGTTTTTTTTTGCTAGATGCCTTTTGGGTCCAAGAGGCTGAGGGGTAGGTCACAGGCCTTTCAGTGATGTCACCTCTACCATTTGCTGTTCTGGAGATGGTGAGATAATATTTGGGAGCTTTGCCAGCTATGATGCGTTAACATGTCTTCACGTCTGTGCTATAGTTAGAGCTCTTGGTTGAAAGGCTATTGGTATAGAGCCCGGTAATGGCATGACTTGGTGCATCATCCATATGCGACTGGAACATACTTGGGTCTTGTTGGCGGTCGAGAGACTGCTCCTTCCCATATTACTGTAGAATGTATACCACCAAGGACTACCGATAGAATGTTAGAGTATCACATTGCTTGTTTGAGCAGATATAATGTTAGATTGGCATTAACTGGAAAGCCTTTCAAAGTCTGAGTGGAACATGATGGTAGTGGTGGCAGCTTAGCAAGACCGAAATCTGTGAAGGTGGAATCATCCTGTTTAATCCCCAAGCTCTACAGAATTTTAACATTCACGTGTGTTTTTTTTACCTTGTACACTAATAATTATGGTTTTTTTATTACATACATGCGGTCGGTGTGCTACGAATTTCCTGAATAAAGAGTATTGCCTAACGGAGCTGGGTGTTGATGTCTTGCAGTGTCCCGAGGCTGTGGTGGGCGGCATCTACGGCGTGCTGAACAGGAAACGTGGCCACGTCTTTGAGGAGTCGCAGGTGGCCGGCACGCCCATGTTCGTCGTCAAGGCTTACCTTCCCGTCAACGAGTCCTTCGGTAAGCACAGGCGGTGGACAGCGCGGCATTCTGAGCTTGATCTTGTGCGAGTGATGGGGGTCAGCAAGGTAGAAGCGTTCACGTCGCGATCCCTGTCAAGTAATGCTCGGTGTTTACCTGCAAATTCTACCAAACACTTCGAAGCCGAGGAGCTGAAAGACAACGCTGTCCAGAAGCTCAACAGATGTCAGAAGCCCCTCAGTCAGGAGCAAGAAGAGAGGCCAATGCCTGCCGCCTTTAAGGCAAGCACTGACTATTATATCTCTAAATGCTGAAGGGCTGTCTGCAACTACAGGAAGAACTTGTTGAAATGGGTGATTGGTAAGGTGGAGCAGGCGGGGCAGGTAGCCGCTTCAGATTTGTGGCCGAGTAGAGATATTACAGGGCGTCTCTCCGTGCTGTAATGTGTGAATGCATTTTGAGCCGTGTTTTCTCCCCTTTCGTGAACGTGCGCTTTTTTTTAGGTTTCACGGCCGACCTGCGCTCCAACACCGGTGGCCAGGCCTTCCCACAGTGCGTGTTCGACCACTGGCAGATCCTGCCTGGCGACCCCTCCGACCCCACGACCCGTCCCTCTACAGTGGTGGCGGAGACGCGCAAGCGCAAGGGGCTTAAAGAAGGCATTCCGGCGCTGGACAACTATCTGGACAAGCTGTAAAGCGGCACCAGCACTACCAACGACCACTTTTCTTGAGCGCCACGCACGCCTCGTTTGTCAACGCACCGTTTAACACCCGTGTTTGATAACACCCCGATTGAGTATGCCTGAGGACTTGTGACCATCTGGAGGGGCTAACAAATAATGTCGCACTACCATGAAGATCATAAATCCTCTCTAAAATTAAGCAACCGGAATGTAACCTTGAAATGCTTAAAATAAAGCTGTAGTGCAAATGTGTGTCTTGGGTTGAATTGATCTGTTCGTGCTGCAAGTGATGTCATGGGGTGAAAGGAGTTCACTTGAGGTC
>JAZEWU010000040.1:5050308-5071875 GCA_036362915.1 Geotria australis
TTTAGAATCCGAGCTGTGGAGAGAACAACAACGGGGAGACAGAAAACTGAGAGTCAAGCGGTAGCAACGAATTATAAGACAAAGGACAAAAGAAAAATCAACAGGAAAACAATAATAATAATAATTCTACAACAAGCAAGGAGGGAACAAATGTCCCCAAGCAGACACAGATGGAGTTGACCAAACACGATAATACAGGCTCACAGAGCTTGGAAAAATGTTGGTAGCGCCAATTCTGGTCGCTTTCCCCGCCTCATATTTTTTTTTATAGCGTTTTCGGAACGCAATTTGCACAAATGACACAGGTATGTATAAAAAAAAAAGATAACATTCATAAAAAAGCTACACTATGGATAATATTCAGAAACCACAAAAGGCACGATGAAGAAATAATGAAGACAAGCTACACAGAACACGCAATAACTGTGTTAAACCATTGGAGAAATAATGGGAATGTTAATTATCGGACGCAACACACGCGTGATTACAGATGTCATAATAATCAATAGGCACATGAAAATCGCTACTTTGACGGCTAACAAGTTACTGATTGTGGGCTTTAGCAAGCCAGAACAATATCGCGAGATCGCTGTGGAATCATAGTGATTGGTGCAGCAGGCAATCTTATGCAGATGTCTGTCATTCACAATATGAAGAACAGGGAAAGCTCCTGGACCAGATGGAAAAACGGTGGGAATAATCAATCAAGGGGGAAGCGCCTGTTTAAACTCAATGAGCAGACGTATTCACTAAAGGTGCAGACAGAACTTAACGCCCTCAATCTTGCAATATTACCACAATCAATCTTGTATTGAAGACAGAACGCTGATTTGAAAACTCAACTAGTGAAAAAAGTGGTTTCCTGCCTCAGATGAGCATTGAGGCATTTGTGCTCACCTCCTGTTCACAGCCCTGCAGAGGCAGTGGTGTAAATTCCAAATTCCTTTGGTAGCGATGAGTCCCTCCAGAAATAAACCACTATTGACCTCGTAGGCTTTCATGACCAATGTTATCCATAGTGAAGCTCTGTTTATGAGTTTAGGTGATGTGAAAAAAGTGTGTAAGCGAAGTGCACCCGTCGATATGTTGGAGCAAACGAGCGAGCACATGCATCACTCAGCGAAACGTCGGTACCATCTTTTAAGGTAAGTGATGCATGTGCTCGCTCGTTTGCTCCAACATATCGACGGGTGCACTTCACTTACACACTTTTTTCACATCACCTAAACTCATAAACAGAGCTTCACCACTGTTGACCTCCCCACCCCAGAGGGATGACCCCAGAGGGATGACCCCGGAGGGATCAGTTAACCCCCAATCAGGCGTTGAACTCCTTTCGTTCTGCCGCGGAGCCACCACCTGGCCAATGCGGTGTCGTCACTAACAGCTGAAACAGACAGAGGTGAAAGTAAGCCGGTACGTGCTGGTATGGCGTACCGGTAAGAAAGCGCACAAAGCATTCAGTCCGGTACGGGTGGGAAGGAGGGGGTTGCGATACGAGCGTAGGAGTAAGAAATTGAAGTTACTTTCACCCCGAGAAATAGACCTCAACCGCCGGGGGATGCAGATGACGAGGAAAGGAAAAGCGTGACGAGGTGTGGAGGCTAGCGGACACATGACTGGCGCGACGGTCCCAGCTGAGCGCGCCAGGATGACAACGATGATCAACAGAACAATGTCCCGTTCAGAGGTCTGTCAACCACGTGGGCAATATTAAATTAGGAAAGGTCATCGCCACTATTGATCCCACACACTACCCTAATAGAAGGCAAATCGATTGAAATTATAAATGCGCCGGGCTTGTGTAGGTTATGAAGACTCTTGGGCCGTCATTTGAGGACCGACAAGCCAAACGCTTAACATCCACCGTGAAGGGGACGGCGTGCGATGTACGGTTAGTGTACCTGCAGCAATCGTCACGGCGGCATGGCGGGTTCGAACCGCGAACCTCCGCGGCAAACACACCACCGCTGAGCTGCGAAGTCAGCGCCCCAACACGAGTTTGCGACAAACGAAATGGTGATCGCTTTGATGTAGGTTTTCACGGCTCGATGTGTGAGAATGGCTCTCAAGAGCTGCTCTTTCGGGGGGTAGTCGTGTCAAGTGTTTCGTTTCCCACGTAACCCGGGATCTGGCAATGACGTCACCGCAACTCGTATTTCAGTTTGATCATCCGATTCACCGTGCGCGCGCCGCTCCCGAGCATTGTCCGTCGCAGCCTCCGCGTCCCCTCTTCACTGCCCCCGCGCTCCGTCACCGCCATTCAATCGAGGGGGCCGTGACCTCCCCTGCGACGCGGCCTAAGCGGGAGGTCAGCCAGGGTCGGCGGATCGCCGGATCCCAGCGGCGGCGCGTCACGCGCGGTCACGCGGCGCTCCGCGGACACGTCCCAATTAGACGCACCACTCGCACCACTCCTTCGCTCACTCGATCGCGGCGCGCTCTCTCCTTTGTGCTTCGCTCGCGCGCTCAGCGGTGCGCCCCTTGGCTTCCCGCAAACCAGATTTGCCCGGTCTAACCCCGAGCTCGTCCCACTTGTGAGCGCGTGCGGCGGGGGGGAGGGGGGGTCGCGAGCTTCTCTCCAAGGAGGATTTTTTTACTGGGAATTTGACTGAGTCAATAAATTGCCTCCGTCGAGACGCGCGGCCGTCGGCGGGTGGGAAATATGTGCAATTTGAAAAGGCGGACTGTGTCGGGCAGATGCTGTTGATTTCCCCGTATATAAATGCACTCGTTCTTTCACGTCTATAATGATGCCCTGCAAAGCACCCCGAGCTCTCAGAAAATATTACACGGACACCGCTGCGCCGCTGGGCTACTGCACACGGCAGATACGGCAGCCTCCTACAGTGGCGTGGAATCGCTTGATAAAGAGACACTTAATTATAACCGCAGTGCAGTCCCATCCATCAATCATTTTTCCCAACACACGCTGTCGCAGGAGTTACGAATGTAATGGGAGCCTGTCGCCAAATCCGACGGAATACGTCCTGTATCGTCAAAATCGCAGATAAGTCGGGTTGAGCCTGGTTTGTGCTTGGCTGGATGACAACATGAGCTCTTATAAGCTACTTTATTACATATAATGGGGGTCAAGGTAGAAGCGTTCACGTCGCGATCCCTGTCAGGTAGTACTTGGTATTGCCTGCGAATTCTACCAAACACTTCGAAGCCAAGCTGAAAGACGACGATGTCCAGAAGCTAGCCATCGTGCTTCGAAGAATCGCAAAGAAGAAGAAGATTACATATAATATTGGCCGCGAAAGCATTCATGCTAAACTTTTATAAGCTCTTGTAGGGGGCAGTGCAGAATAATCCCTTGTTGTCCTGTACTATGCTCCAGCATATATGCTCCCCACCTTAACCATCCCACATTATCCTAAAGGGCGGCACAGTGGCGCGGTGAGTAGCGCTGCCGCCTCACAGCAAGCGTGTCCGGGTTCGAATCCCGGCTTGGGTGCCTTTCTGCGTGGAAAGGCATTGCTTTCAAAATGACTTATAAAACACAAAGTACCGGGCTTTCCGAGAACTTCTAACGTCGCTGACCTTTGAGGAGGGCGGCGTAGAACTGCGGCTCGATGGCCCCCACCGCCATGTAGCGCCCATCGGCCGTGCGGTACGTGTCATAGAAGGGCGCGCCGGTGTCCAGCATGTTCTGTCCGCGAGGCTGCGACCACAGGCCCGTGGGCCACGTGCGCCACACGAACGAGCCCACGTACGCAGCCCCCTCCACCTGCCCGGCAAGCGCAAAAACACAATTACGCGAGATGCGGCCGCGCGCCGTCGCAAGGCATGGGTCGTGCACCGAGCGACCCCCCCCCGAGCGCCGTGATCCCACGCTTCGAATGCGATTCGATTCTACGTAGCGTGATGGTTATATGTCAGTTTCCCAATGCAACAAGTTCTTCTTTAGTTGCAGACAGCCCTTCAACATTTAGAGATATAATAGTCAGTGCTGGCCTTAAAGGCGGCGGGCATTGGCCTCTCTTCTTGCTCCAGACTGAGGGGCTTCTGGCATCTGTTGAGCTTCCGGACATGTCTTTCAGCTCGGCTTCAAAGTGTTTGGTAGAATTTGCAGGTAATACCAAGTATTATATGACAGGGATTGCGACGTGAACGCTTCTACCTTGATCCCACGCTGACCCGACTTCAGGACATAGATAGATAGATGTTTATTATTAGATGTGTATTATTACAGAATAAAAATACCCAGTGAGCTCGCAAGCTCTTTACGGGACTCCTGCGACACGACAAACATGCGAATTGCTGACAATAATTAAAATATATACAGGATTCATAAACAACCAACATTTAAATCAACCAACAAAAAACATTTACGCATTGCACACATTTATACAAGCTGGAAGGAACCGTTGAGCTATGTAACTCTTTCTAACAGTTCTCCAGCGGGGACGGGTAAGCAGACAGAGGGTGCATGGTAGGGTTATGCCCAGAATAGAATGTCAGTCCATCGCAGGGTACCAGGGGCAATTTACTCAGTAAGCCAATGAACCTAGGCAACAGCAGCATGTCTTTGTACGGTGGGAGGAAACCAGGGTGCACGGCGAAAACCCACGCGGACACGGGGCGAACATGCAAACTCCACACAGAAAGGTGCTCAAGCTGGGAAACGATGCCGGGAAACGAACCCGGGAACTTCTTGCTGTGATGCGACAGTACTACTCACTGTGCCAGCATGCCGTATATTTATATTATATCATCCGTATAATTGTATTTGTTCCCTGATCCAATACATCCCTCTTCCTGCGATTCACGTCGTGGACCTCTCCACGTGCCTCTGTGCACTGCTCATGTTACGTTCCAATTCTCGTTGTCAGTGTCGAATTTCCTGGCACAAATGGAATTGCGCTCATGCGCACCGCTTCCTTGTTCACGTCAAAGTGCCTTCTGATAGTCAAAAAAATGCGTGGATTATAATGGTCAATTTATATCCATTATTCTTTCCCAGAATCTGAGTGATAGCATGAGTGATTGAAAAACGTCATAGCAAGCAATGAATGGGGGCATGAAAGCAGTCGATTGACTATTCACAAATGATTGCCTATTGGAAGAAAGACGAAGCTGTTACAAGTGATTGGGAAGGAATGTTAAAATTAGTGAAGAAATGCGGTACAGATCTCAATCACAAACAGTGTTAATATGAACGGTACACCCTTTGAAATGCTGAAGGTTGGAAGCTGTCCATCCATCCGTCTCTCCGTCCTGCCCTGCGTTAGTCAGCTTCTCCGTAACAATATGATTATTGTAGAAGTGAAACAACATGAGCCAAAACATAATAGGAATTTGTGTTACCATTCCGACTTACTCCTGGATCGCCAGGAGAAGGCAGTACAGCGAAGCGCGGGCTAATATCACCTGTATGGGGGTAGAGTGTTGCACCCACGCACACGTGGGTTTCCTGCAGGTGCTCCAGTTTCCCAATAACATAATATATAGGACGTAGTGTCTGGCAAATCTTGGTGCTGGCTGGTTGTATGGCTGCTTACCCCCCCCCTCCTCTCTGCAGCGAAACGTCCCCCTGATGAAGCTGAGTGGAAGTCTCAGCGAAACGTCGGTACCATCTTTTAAGGTGAGTGCTGTGTGTGCTCGCTCGTTTTCTCCAACATATCGACGGGTGCACTACGCTTACACACTTTTTTCACGTGACCTAAACTCATAAACAGAACTTCACAATGGATAACATTGGTCATGAAAGCCTACGAGTTAATTGTTCCATTATTGTCAACACACAGTGAACGCGACCGCGACACGGCTCGGTTTGCTGACGCGAGCGGCGTCGTCAACACAAAAACCGAACTGCGTGGACGCACGCACCATGCTCGTGTCGATGACTTGCCCGAGGCCGGACCGGTTCCTCTCCAGCATCGCCATGGCGATGCCCATGGCACACACGAGGCCGCCGCCCGCAAAGTCCGCCAGCAGGTTCAGCGGCGGCGTGGGTTTCTCTCCCGGGCGCCCCAGCATTGACAGCAAGCCTGCGGAGAACGGGGCAGCAGCGACCACACGAAGAGTGACGGCGCGGCCGCGGGCGGAGTTAGGCGGCAACGCTCGGGAACGCACGGGAACACCGTCCCCACTGGTTATTTTAATAATGGTATAATAACAATAATGAATGCGATTTGGAATGCGCATATATGCATTGAATTTCGAAGATGGGGCCTTTCTGTGCGGAGTTTGCATGTCCTCCCCGTGTTCGCGTGGGTTTTCGCCGGGCACTCCGGTTTCCTCCCACCGTCCAAAGACATGCTGCCAGGTTAATTGGCCTACTGAGTGGAATTGCCCCAGGTGCCCTGCGATGGACTGGCGTCCCATCCTGGGTATAGCCCTGCCTTGTGCCCTCTGTCTGCCGGGATAGGCTCCGGCTCACCGCGACCCTGTACAGGACTAAGCGGTCTCTGAAAATGGATTGATGGATGGATTCATTCAAATACAGAACGATACAAAGGCGCCGCGGAGGGGGAGGGGAGTCAAGCCATGCGGTTAGCATGCGCCAACCCGTCAGACACCGCGTACTGGATATTATCGGCCAAACAGTGTGTTTTTGTTTAGCCATGGGAGGAAACTGGAGAGCGTTGATAAAGCACCGCTCCGTCTCTATGGCGACTCCCACGCTGGGAAGTGTCGGCGCGCCGACCTCATCTCCGCGCGGCGCGGGACCCACCGGACACGGCGGCGTAGTTGATGTCGTGGCCGGCCATGTTGGCGTAGGGGCCGCTCTGGCCGAAGCCGGTGAGACGCGCGTAGATGAGACGAGGGTTCTCACCGAGCAGCACGTCTGGGCCCAGCCCGAGCCGCTCCATCACGCCTAGGCACGCGCCGGGCACGCGCGCGGGACGGGGGAACGTGGGATGTGGGGAACGAATTCAGATCAATTCAACTTTATTGTCAATTCTGCCATACGTACAGGACATATAGAGGATCGAAATGCCGTTTCTCGCAGACCCCGGTGTTGGCATATACGTGGACTGGAACACAACAACAAGGGTTTAAAAATACCAGGATAAAAAAAAAATACTAGCAATGTTTTTATATTTACAAATTAAGCTAAGCTGGGGGCGGGGGGGGAAAATAACAAGGGACAGGTCGAGAACAAAAACTATAATTATAACAAATATAGTGGGCATGTAATAATAATAATAATAGCATTTTATAGAGCGCCTTTCACCCGAGGGTCACAAAGCGCTACACAAGGGCATCAGAGAGAACAGCATGTCAACAACGACAGGAAAAAACAGCTAATAAAAACCAAAGCGACGAAAATTAAATGATTAAGGGTGTTTCGAATACACTGAAAGGTCATGAAACTGGCAATCTATATAGAGCGAACATGGGGCCAGGGCAGAGCACAGGCAGGACACATAGAGATGTTTGCCGATTTAGATATTGAATGTATGCCCCTCCCCACCACATGATTCATAACCTTATCGTGGAAGATGGGTTTGTGTCTTCCAATGAACCCCGCAGCTATGTCACCTGGAGTCCAGCGCTCCTGCTAGGGTCTCCCTTGGTGAACAGGTTTGGAGGCCAGCACTCCTGCTAGAGTATCCCTTAGTAAATGTCTGGGCGGAGGTTTCACATAAATAGTGATCTGAAGACCCACTCGACTAAAGGAGGTTGGCATCAAGAAGGGCAGCCAACTATAAAAAATGTCTTCAATACCCCCACCATTTGGGGACAGTCACGATTATCTAAACCACCCCTGGGCCTCCTCTACGTCGACTCGGCCCCAAATGAGTACCTGGTGCGGTGCGATGTGTGAACACCGTCACAAGGGAAACAAAGGCGGCTGGGCATGGTGCTGACCACCCTACCAATCGTGTGCCGTGCCAGCCTTAACAAGTGCTACCCGCTAACAGCACTTGCCCCATCAGTCTGTTAAAGCTATACGGGGGATCTCTGTGTTTGTGTTTGCGTGCGCCACTCCGCTGGCACCGGGGCGGAAGGGCTCGATGAGAACGTCGGAGGCACGGCACAGCCGGCGCAGCACGGCAACGCCCTGCGGACGCTTGAGGTTCAGCGCCAGCGACAGTTTCCCACGTGCCAGCATGTCGGGCATGGCGGTGCGCTGCCCGGCGCGGTCGACCCGCACCACCCTTGCCCCGAAGTCGGCCAGCACCATCCCGCAGAAGGGCGCCGGCGCCAGGCCGGCCAGCTCCACCACGCGCGTGCCGGCAAGGGCCATCGCTGGCAGTGCTGCGAATACAAAAGGTACCTGCGTTTAGCCACGGAAAACGCTGGAAATCGACCGGGTCGCATTCAACGGTCGGGCTGTATGACTCCGAGGCTGTCTTGACCGAGAGGAGGCCCGGGTTCAGATTCAATATCCATCCATCCATCAATTTTCTAAACCGCTTGTCCTCGTGAGGGTCGTGGTGGCAGCAGTCCAAGGAGAGTGGACCAGACATCCCTTTCCTGAGCAACAGATTCCAGCTCTTCCTGGGGGGGGGATTCCCAGGCGTTCCCAGGCCAGCCGAAGGATATAATCCCTCCAGCGTGTCCTGAGTCGGCTTCTAGGTCTCCGCCCAGTGGGACGCGCCTGGAATACCTCCCGAGGGAGCCTTCCGGGGGGCATCCTTACCAGATGCCCAGATTCAATATAATGTATAAAATAGACCGCACCGCAAATGCACTGAAAGATACTTTTTGCAACACATGCATTTAATTTAGCGACACACTTAATTATATTAAAATACTCTTACCTGGTTAGGGTATAAATCACGATTCGTTCAACGGTGCTGGCAAGCCTCTTAGTTCCATGTATGCTGCTCGTAAGCCGTTTTTAAGCACACACGAACGTTACAAATTTGTCTCCTTTTATCTGTAATGCACTGGGAGTACTGGGGCTAACTCATGGGGCAAAGTCTAGTGCTGTATAAATAAGCCAGTGATGTGCACAACAGAAAATCTACCCCTGTCAATTATCTACGCGGTGTTGGTTTAAATGTGTGCGCGAAAATGTTTTATAACAAAATTATTTTTCTTGGTAGTTCGGTTGAAAACATTTGAGATTAGCTAAAAGCGTTTCCACTTAGCAGAATTTAAAGAATGGAATTTAAAACCATTTCAACGTTTTGTGTAAAAACCTATTACCATTGCATGCTTCATCTTTACTAGCTAAATAACACCTTACAATGTGGAATAGTTAAACAATAATTCCCTTAATCCAGCAATGCACGAGTCTCAAGAATCCATGGAACGAGAATGTGTTCATTATATTAATGAGGGTCTGGCTTTGTGTGTCAAAAAACCAGCAAACACCCACAGTGCATACGATGGGGTAACACTCAAAACTCTTCACAAATGTATTTGAGCATACTTTGGCTGCCATTCTCAACCATCAGTGGGCCGCGAGTGCCACCTAGTGGGCCGTGGAGACCAGACCCAATTGTCCAAGTGGGCCATGAGGTGCAAAATGTTGAGAACCCCTGATCTAGGGCACCTAGTATCCCAAATCTACAACACTTGGTATTCCTAAACAGCCGCGTATACAACCAGGCTCAACCCTGGTTAATTCTGAGATCTGAGATGGGACAGCTATGAAACATTGAACTTTGGCCTCCAATTTAACGATAACTCGCGCAAAAAACCCCATTTAAAATACATTTTTATCTCACTTAAAATCTCGCTTCAAATTCCATTTTTCATAAGCACACGAAATGTTGCAAATGAGAACCGTTGTGTGGTTGCACATATCAAGTGTTTACCCGATATTTTACCCTTACTTTAGCACCTAAATTAACATTAGATGAACATTTCCTGAACTTTAAATAATCGGACACCCCATTTCAGTGGCCTCGTCGTAACCGACAATTGTCAGCAGGACCATGAGGTCCACCGTCCACTCATCACCTGGAGGTCACGTCACTAGGTCAATTCTCGGTCGGGGCTTATTCACCTCAGCCACCGTGACCTTTCCCTCCAGGGGTCCAAACGCCTGCGGTGGGATGCTAACAGTGGTCGGTGGATGGCAATACATTGCCCCGCCATAGTAATGTCGCATTTGTGCCGCCCGCGCCCCCAACAAATCTTCTTCTTTGCGATTCTTCGAAGCACGATGGTCAGCATCTGGACATCGTTGTCTTTCAGCTCGGCCTCGAAGTGTTTGGTAGAATTCGCAGGCAATACCAAGAATTACCTGACAGGGATCGCGACGTGAACGCTTCTACCTTGACCCCCCCCCCCAACAAATAACAACTGTCGATAGCCGCACGCAGTCATTTTGAGCATGGGAGACGCTAAGATGATGACTTCTGCTTAAACTTTGTCTTAACTTTAATCGCTTAACGAGGCGATGGTAAGGTAGCCTCGCATCTCAAAGGTGTCGCTGTGAAGTGACCTTGTAAAACCGATTGGCAATACTGTATAACAACCACAGACGGCTCACTCCACACGCGACAATAAGTAGCACCAATTCAGTTAATTATTAAATCACAGGGTTTATAGGAACGATAACAGTGTTAACAATTACACAATCGGCACCACTAACTACATCGGAGCCACAACAATAATTAAATAACAAAAACTGGCAACGCGTCTCAGCAAATCAAACCTGAGGGAGCAATGCTGGGATCCTCTGTTCCGTTATTTTCCACTTTCTGCTCTGGAGGCAGAGTGTTACTGGTCTCGTCTCACCCGGTCCAGTGTCGGAGAGCCCTTGGGGCATTTATCAAACTCGCAGCTTGACGTCACGGGGGTCAGAGTGGAGCGCGCGTTTGCGGCCTCGTGAGCGCTCCCGCCTAAAATTCCCCTCACGGATTTGTTTACAAAATAATTTCTTTGATTTTAATTCGAAAGTTAAGTGCAAGTTTGTTTTCTTCTCTGTAGTCATTGGCAATGTTCGCTGTTTAAGCGAGGTGCGGCGCTCGTTGTATAACTGCGCGCGTTTGGGGGGGAGGGGGGAATCTTGCGGCGAATGGCTCCGAAGCCTGAACCCAAGCCCAAGTTTCTGGAAGGTAAGCGGTCAAAACCCGCATAACCATGTTAGGGTATGTTACCTGGTGTTAAATTTATGTCTCGTAGAATATGCGGTCTCTGTATATCCTCTGCCCTGCCTACGTGGTATGCGGCCTGTGTATATCCTATGCTCTGCTTGTATGGTATGCGGTCTGTGTTGAAACCTATACGAGCTGTATTGTCTTGTGTCTGTTGAACCTATACGCTGTATGGTAAGCGGCCTACGTTGAACCTATACCATGTCGGGACTGGAGTTTGGTGTATGGCACAGGTTCAACCAATACCCGCGAAGATACCAGTCCCCTACTCGAGGGCCTGCGGTCTGTGTTGAACCTGTGTCCTGTGGGTGTAAGGGGTATTGCATCCTGCAAAGGTGGCGTAGTGAGCAGCGCAGCCGCCTCACAGCGCTCCTTATCCGGGTTCGATTCCCGCCTTTGGTGCCGCCTTGCTGTGTGGACTTTGCATGTTTTCCACGTGTCCGCGTCGGTTTTCGCCTAGTACTCCGGTCCCCTCCCGCAGCCCAAACGTACGCTGCTGCTGCCTAGGTTAACTGGCCTGCTAACTCAATCGCCGCTGGTGCCCTGTGGTGGACTAGCGTCCCATCCTGGATATTGCCCTGCATTGCGCCTTGTGTCCGGCTCACTACGACATTCTGCAGGATAACCGGATATTGGTAATGAATTTAATGGCCTCTGTAAGGCCTGGTCCTTATTTCTGGTGGTTGGTGGAGTTCAACATATACGCCGTGTGTTGGCCGTGTGTCTGTATGTAGTTGAGTGACGTTAATTGATGGTGACCCGAAAGTCTTAAGGCTGTACGGAGGATCTTTGTGAGCGATGGCTGATTGGTGCTTTGCTTGTGTGTTTGTGTTGTTCAGGAGAGAGGGTTCTTTGTTTCCACGGGCCCCTGCTGTATGAAGCCAAGGTTGAAGTGAAGCTAATTTACATCTTATTTGCACCGAACACACGATTATTGAAAGGACAGTGCGGTTCATTCGTGCCTTGTTAAGTCGATTCATTCAGCGCTTTGTGACCCTCGGGTGAAAGGCGCTATATAAAACGCTATTATAATTATAATCTGGGCGGTGGGGCGGGTTTACCCCTCGAAAATCGGTGATGGAATCGAACTTGGGAAATTTCAGATTACACGGAGTTGGATACTGTAGTGGAATCCTGTTACGTTACAGAATCGACAGAGTCGATTCTCACACACGCGCTCGTTTAAAGAGCGCGGCCAATTCGCGTTACACCGTTTCAGCCATTCAAATACACACCGTATGTTTAGATGTAGATGCAACGTAAAGTTATTTGTCAGATCCACTGCTGGCTGAAGGCCTCGACCGCGCCTTTATCGGGTCGGGTTGCTCGTTTGGCCACACTTCACTGTTCAGTGCGAGGTTGGTAAAGGTTGGTAAACTGATATTATAATAACAATCACGGCTAACGCTTTAAACACGTGTGGCATTATTACCACGTCTATAACTCCTTGGTTTGCGGGCGGATACGTGTATTAATACACGCGAATAATCATTGTGCTGCAGTTTTATCCATTGCTCTGTATTGTTAATTTGCTAGGCGAGCTTGTTTGTGATTCATAATACCGTTTATTTGGGTCAGGTAGCGTAGGCTCGGCAATAGCTGGGCTATTAACATTTGATGATGCTGGATGAAATCTTCAGAGAAACCTCGTGTAAGATTTTCAAGCTTTTGCTTGGGCTTTTCATCATTCCTCCTCCGGTTTGCTGAAAAAACGAATCAACCCGCACATCTGCCCACGTGGCAACTTGATGTGATTGGCTTGGTCCGGTGGTGGAGGCCACGGATGAAAATTGGCAAGCTACCTACATACACGTCGATCTAACCTAAAAAAAGACACAAATTGTGAATCAATGGTCGTGAAAGCCTACGGATAACATTGGTTGGTCTGTGTTTGCAGTGCGTGAAGATCGTGATTAAAGACAAACAGATTAAGTACTTTGTTCACTACAATGGGTGGAACAAAAAGTAAGTGGGACCTTTCTGCACACAAGCCATAATACATCCTCGGTTATTTACTGCATAGTTATTTTGCAAAGTAAGCCGCAATTACGTCTTTTATGTAACATTTCTGTGAAACATTATAATTTTTCCCATCTGGCCCATCTCAGCAAGACTGAAATCATTAGAACTACAGTGTATTTACATTTTAGTTGTTTGCCACTGTGTCTGCTGTTGTAAGTTTTAACAATGTCTATAATCCATTTTGTGCGACAGAATATGTGTGTAACGACTTGGCAGACCGAAAAATACAAACATTGTGAGAAATTTGAGTAACACTTTCTAATAGAAATAATTTTGCCCAAGTGGTGGATAACAGCAGTATTCATTCATTCATTCATTTTCAGAAACCGCTTAATCCTATACAGGGTCGCGGTGAGCCGGAGCCTATCCCGGCAGACACAGGGCGCAAGGCAGTGGAACACCAAGGATGGGACGCCAGTCCATCGCAGGGTGCCTGGGGAAATTTAGTCAGTACGCCAATTAACCTGGCAGCATGTTTTTGGGCGGTGGGAGGAAACCGGAGTGCCCGGCGAAAACCCACGCGGACACGGGGAGAACATGCAAACTCCACACAGAAAGGCACCCCGAGCCGAGATTCGAACCCGGGACCTTCTTGCTGTGAGGCGGAAGCGCTACCCACTACGCCACCGTGCCGCCCTGATAACAGCAGTAGTAATCATTTATTTCCCAAGCAGTTTAAAATAACCCATTGGGAGACGCACAAAATATTGCTTTTGCAAGGCTGACCTGAATTGTTATGCGATGTAATTTTAAGTCCAAACTAATTTGAAAAATTGTTTAAATCTCACATGTCTAGACTGCATTAAACAATAGTAAAATAACATCATTTCTTTATATGCCGAAGTAAAAAAATCATCAGGCCGTCTCCAACTAGCATTGTCCATGCTTCCTCTGACTACTATGAACAAGGTCCATTGCCTGAAACGTCAGGTTTTATTTACTTATTTTAAGGCATTGCTATTCATATCTCTAAATGTTGAAGGGCTGTCTGCAACTAAAGAGAACTTATTGCAATGGGAGGCTGTCGTGTAGCCATCACGCTTCATCGAATCGAATTCGAACTGCTATTCAGGAATGTGTTGCGGGTTTATTCATGAACATGTTAACTGTGCGCATGCAACTCTGCCAACGCAGCAACAGCAACAGCAGCAGCACCACCGCATAATGTGTAAAATAAAAAAATTAAGAGTGGCTGAGATCGCTCAGCTCACCTCCTAAAGATGCCCACAGCATTGCATGGCGGACGCTTTGAGAGTAGACACGCGGCTTCAGTCTTCAACGCCGCCGCACTTGGATTGTGAATTAAGACAAGACAAAGCCAAAGATCCCCCATATAGCCTTAACAGACTGTAGGGTTAAATGGTGTTAGCAAGCACCTATGAAGGCCAATACCGGACATAAGGAGGTGGGTGACCAGCACCACGCCCGGCCGCCTTTGTCTCCCTAGTGGCAATGTTTATACACCGCACTAGGTACTCACTTGAGGCTGAGTCAACCTAGGGGAGACCCAGGACCGGTTCAGAAACTCTTCACTGTTGTTGGCCGTGAGCGGGATTCGAACTGGGGCTGCCAGGTTTGTAGCCCAGCGTGCTAACCACCGAGCCACCGCTCCCCACAGTTGTGAATCGCCTGTCTGCTCACACGTGATTGCTGCGGTGGTTGTCCTTCCGCAGCTGGGACGAGTGGGTCCCTGAGAGCCGCGTGCTGAAGTACGTGGAGGCAAACCTGCAGAAGCAGAAAGAGCTGCAGAAGGGAAACCCGTAAGTTTTCATCAGGGCCGCCGGCCGCTTGCACTCGCTATGTAACAATGCAGATTTCACGCTTTTCTGCCCCCCCCTGCCCTCATGCGCATGCAATACAACGAGTTGTTACGGTTTCTGTTAAATTTTCTGGAACGCTATTTTAATGCGTAAAAATGAATTGTTTTAAAGATAAAGTTTTGAAAGAGTTGACGATGTGTTATGTCTGTCCATCTGTCTATCCTGTCCATCTGTAACGGGGACGGGAGGGGCATTATAACATGTGTAAAGATTATCCGTTGTGAATGAAACTTTAGTGTAAACATGTGTTGCTACAGTATTGGGGACTTGCCCTGTTGAAAACTGGCAAAGTGGATCAAACGGGTTGCCTAAAACTTGGAGGAACCATTCAGAGAAAAAAAAAAAGCACAATTTTCAGATATGCAAATTAATTTTTGACCGGACAGCTAGTCGGCTTGCCTACTGCTAATGAAATTATTCCAGTTGACAAAAAACGCAAGTTGTACATAATCCATGTGTATGCGTGCTTTTTCCAAATTTGTTCTAATCTCATTTTGTACTGTCTCGTTTGCTCCGTTAGCCTAAAATGTAAAATATATATTTATACATGCAGTGTAATGTATAGCCCTTGATCAATTCACTGCTGAATGAAGGCCTCCCCCCACGCTGTGTTGCAGGGGATTGTTTGACCTTACTTCACCACACTGGTCAGTACGGGATGGTGAAGGGGGTGCCCAGGACCGGTTCAGATATCACTCACCACTGATCTTAACCGTGGCCAGGCACTAAACTCACTGGGTTCATTTTGTAATGCGATAACCACTACACCACCGCTGCACTCCAGGCTAAATGTCACCGCATATAAATTAACGTGCCATTTGTAAAAATGACGCGACAATTTTAACATATGCCGATTTTGTACACGTAATAATGTTTTTTACGTAAACATAAGTCAGTTTTAATCGGTAAATCTTTAAATTCCCGATGGCCACAATTCCTCGTATACCCTACAAGGTTCCAGATACATCTATTGATGAAAACGCTGACATCACACGTTAATGCATGAAGTGGCGACAAAGGTGTTTAATTATAAAAAAAATAACCGCGTCTTAAGATGCTGTGCAAGGCACTGACGGCGGTTGTCGCCTTCTTTTTGCTTTCAGTGGCAATCACGATCACTTAAGCACCCGTTTCTGTGTAATTGGGAAACGCCACACATTCATTAAGGAGCTTTCGAAAACGTGAATCCAAGCTGTTGTTCGTATACGGTGTTGGGCTGTAATGGCTCACCCCGTTCATATTTGATGATTTGTCACAATTCTCGGGGTCACGAGACAATCTGTAATGTCCATTAGGTCTCTGTGATCCATCGCACACAGCACGTCCAAAATAATCAATCAGTTGTACCTTACTGTAATGCGCTTCGGACGCGACAATGCTGTCACTGTTTTCTGTTCACAACTGCACGCCATGTCAAATTTCAAAACTCCGGCCTTTGTCGAGGAGCCTTAATCAAATTAGCAAATCTGGCCGTGGTAGGTTACGCTTTCTGTCACGATTGTGGCGATGGTAATGGCACAGAGCCTTACGCATAAGTGCGCTTCAGGGTCAATAGGGTTTAATGAGTTCTGCATCTGCTGATGCCCTCTGGCCCATTATTGGCAAATGCGTTTCTCCAAGCCGAACACCAAAGTGGGATTCATTCGCCCCTCGTCCAGCTTGGGTTTTCACCCACAGGCACGGAGAGCAATGTGGTTAGGTTTATTAAGGTCTATTTGGTTTGTGCGCTTATTTATATTACCCCACCGCATTTTAGAGTGCAAACTCTCCTGGCCCTCGCATATTTGAGTTTTAAGCGATGCACGCTTCATTGAGTCGAAGCACGTTCTTCATAATTATGAACATGTGGGAACAGGCAGAAATATGCAGATGGCCATACTCAAATATTATTTAGGAGGAAGCTTCAGTCAGAAAACCTATTGGCTTGAGTCAGATAATTTAAAGTGACTTCATTGTTAATAATGACTAACAGGTATGTGTGTGTTGTTTTTTTTACAGCAAAGGGAAAAAGAACAAACAAAGAGGTATGTTAACGTTCTGTTAATTTCTTTCTAAATCACGTTTTTTACATGTCATTCATTGAGCCGTGGGCATAGATTAGAGAACATAGCATTTGGCTGTCGTGACAACCCGGCTGTGAAAATAACTCCCGATCGCCATTTTATCTTTTTAAAGATTCCACACTTTGAAAACACAGCTGAACGTTCTAGCAGCTTACAACTGCGCGCTGGCACGATGCACGACCGACAAAATAATGCAACGCCACCCTAGCCGAGGCTGGATCGCTTAAGCACCCATTGAGTGAGGGCAGAGTGGCTTTCCTATTGCACAGTTGTGAATTTCAGCAAAGTAACCTGGGACAACTTGTGTCTGAATGCCATTGTGTGGATAATCACCTTAATGTGGAATGTAATCCTCTCCCAAGTCGAGGTGGAATGTGGGCTAAACTGCTTTGCGCCATTAATACAAAATTACTGTGTAATATTGACGGGCCTGGTAGTACAGTAGTAAAACTCGTGCTTCACAGCGAGAAGGCCCTAGGTTAAATTCCCGACTCGAGCACCTTGCTGTGTGGAGTTGGTATGTTCTGCCACTGTTTCTGTGGCTTCTCCAGTTTACTCCCATAGCTAAAAACATAATTCACTATAACAGGTATTGGCTAAAACATCCCAATGCTGAGAAATAATCTGCGGATTATTACATTGGGATTACACACACAGCAACATGCAAACTCCCCCCGAGCCTTGAATCGAACTCGGGACCTTCTTGATGTGAGGCGGCAGCGCTACTCACTGCACCACCGTGCCACTGTGCACATGCTGCCCCGGCAGTTTTGCTAAACCGTACAGTGAAAGCAAGGGACTCCTTCACCCAGCATTTCATCGCAGCAAGGAGGCAGCCCTGGCAGATGCGGAGTAAAGAGTTAGTTTTGTCCGCCACCTTGAGACGCTTGTCAGCGCGCAGATGCTCGGAGGCAGTGCAGTATTCGCTGCGGCGCTAATTGGCGGATGTGCGCTGCCCGGGTTCCAGTTCTACGGACGTCATTCCGCCTTCCGTAGTCGAGCGTTTAAACTGACACCGGGGACGTTTGATAATTTGACACGCGGTTTGCAGCCAGAGTGGATTTTTTTTACGGACTCCGCGCGGGACTGAATGTTTTGCGGGGTCCAATCGTAATTGCGTCGTTAGTCCTCGGCTAACGGCGGTGATTTTAAACCACAATTTTCGGTTTAACCTGAGGGGCCGCGTCACTCAACTCTCCTACATCGAGCCAGGAAAACCTCCGACCCTGACGGTGTAACAACTGATCGAGCGTCTGTTGTTGAGCACGCAGCGGTCGGTCGACCGCCCGGCTGTTGGTTAATTTCCGTGCTCACTGTACCGCCCGTGTCTCCTCCAGGTGACGGCCCCGGACCCAGCGAGCCGCCAAACCCTCCGCCCTCGCAGGTTCCTCGCAAGAAGCGCGCACGGGTGGACCCCACAGTCGAGAGCGTAGGTCCCGCTCGCCCACCCCTTTGTCGCGTCACGGTTGGCTACGCTGCAATTGATTCGGCTGTGGTTACGCGGTGGTTGTGTCGTGGTTCGTGGTTGACTGTACAGGCAGTCCCCGGGTTACGAACGAGTTCCGTTTTTAAGTCTTCTCTGTAAGTCGAATTTGTATTGCGAGTCGGAACAGTTAGGCGGAACGCACACAACAGTGTTTACGCGATCCGACTTAAAATGGCAAACGACGGCGTGGCGTTGTTCTCCCTCGGGCCGACGAACCCGCTTGAAAACGCCCAGTGTTTTGAGCGTCGCGCAAAGTAGTCCGAACCATTGTATGTAACTGCATTTTTTAGAATAATAGGCTTAACAGAGATCGGTACGTAAGTACGGGCGTTCGTAAGTAGGGTGTTCCTAACCCGGAGACTGCCTGCGCTGTGAACGACTGGCGGTTGACTCCGCGGCGGTTGACCGGAACGATTGCGCGCACGTGCGGTCGCACAGTAGTCGGCGTACGTCACGCGCCTCCGTGTTTGCTTTAAGGGTTGACCGGTGGTTGTCTGGTGGTTGATTCTATTCTCGTGAGGAGTGGTTGACTGTGTTGGTCGAATGTGCTGTGTTTGGCCGGTGATTGACCCCTGTGGCTGACTATAATCGACGACTGTGGAGTTGCTAAATGTGCTGTGTTTTTGACCAACAGCTGTGTGGTGGTTGTGATTGAGTCTGCTGTGGTCGACCATGTAATGATTGACAATGTAGCGGTTGACTCTGCGGTGATTGAATGGTGGTGGTTGTGGTTCATTCTGCCGTGCTTGACTGTGTAATTGAGCCCGTGCTTACCCCACTCTAGAGATTTCATGTCACATGGCCCACACAAGCCAACTGTACTGCGAGCACAACAAACACACAGGCGCCCGCCCTCCGCTCCCTCACATCCGTCCAGTTTAGCACATTTTTTTTAGATCGGGAGCTTTCTCAATCACGGTTTAAAATCATTTCATTCCGCTTACGGTCCATTCATCGATTTGTACATGTGGTAATCCATTTGCAATTTGTGGCAGTGATTTGACAATCGTATGTTTGTGCCTGTGGATTAAACAAGAGGGAACAAATGCGACGGACAACACAGGCGAGACAGACTGATACAATTCAGATGCTGACGGTTTTTTTTTTCACAAAACACAGAACCGCAATTGTGACAATTCATCCAATTGCTTGAATGGTGAATTGGTACACCCCGAACTGACATGCATTCTGCCTCTCAAAATAAACGTACCAGTTTTTTTATTTGTTGTCACGGTTCAACTCGAGAAATAGTTGTTTAACTATCGTCGTACGCCTAGGAATCCATATAATTCCACGAACTCCACGATTCGATGCATGATTATTCTACCACCCATAGTCAAATATTGCCGACCTTTGCAACGCCCATCTTTTGTAGAACTTGGGGGGGGGTGTGGGGGGGTTTATCCCACATTTGTGGTGAATGTTGCTTTGCAGGTTACGCAAACCTAACCAATTAAATAAAGGTGCGGGGGGGGAATGATGTTGCGATGTCACGGGAATGAATCGCAAAAAAACATTACCGACGAGACGCGAAAGCACGGCGCAACCCATCTGGCTACGTAATTACACGCAACTTCAGAACCCACCTAATTTTCTGCATCTGTAATCCGACCCGGCAGCCGAACAATCCGCCCAGCTGCTGATGAAATGAGCTCCGTAAACCCTCCTCCTCCTCCGCGGCACTCGGCAGCTGCCACTTGCCGCGCTTGCTTGATGAGCCCTTTCGCGGAGCAAAAGGGAGCTCGTACGATCGCCATCGGTCCTCACAATGCCTGCTGTCAGTCACGTTATGCTGCTAAGCCACTCGGCCGATGGACTATTAGCCCGATGATGCCTCTAGCACGGGAGGTTCGAATTCGATTCTTCGAAGCGTAATGGCTACACGACAGCCTCCCATTGCAACAAGTTCTTCTTTAGTTGCAGACAGCCCTTCAACATTTAGAGATATAATAGTCAGTGCTGGCCTTAAAGGCGGGCATTGGCCTCTCTTCTTGTTCCAGACTGAGGGGCTTCTGGCGTCTGTTGAGCTTCTGGACATCGTTGTCTTTCAGCTCGACTTCGAAGTGTTTGGTAGAATTTGCAGGTAATACCAAGTATTACTTGACAGGGATCGCGACGTGAACGCTTCTACCTTGACCCCCAGCACGGGAGGTGAAACATCGCGAAGGAGAGAGTAGGAACAGTCAGCACGGTTATCCCGAAAGAACAATTCTCAGATTGACTTTAATAGCGTTTCTCCATTACCGCGATGCTGAGATTTCATGGGGGGGGGCGGGTTTATTAATTGAAATGCACGTCGCTCCTTTGGCCGTTGCTGTCCTGAGCAGGCGAGTCTGTCTGCCTTTTCAGGGGGCGCCCGTGGTTTTTGGTAGACGTTGCGTCTCTCCGAGGATGACTTTGCCCCCACAAAAGTTGTGGAAACCAAATGTCATGGCATTGCTCAAAACTTCCACCTTGTAACCACCAGCTGTTAGTCTTCTTCTTTGCCATTCTTCGAAGCACGATGGTCAGCTTCTGGACATCGTTGTCTTTCAGCTCGGCTTCGAAGTGTTTGGTAGAATTCGCAGGCAACACCAAGTATTACCTGACAGGGATCGCGACGTGAACGCTTCTACCTTGACCCCCAGCTGTTAGTGAAAGAGTGCCTCTACATGAGCCGTTTAAAGTTAATAATGATTTACCATTTATAACATGCCACGCATGGACTGCTGTCACCGCGACCCTCACCAGGACAAGCGGTTCAGAAAATGGATGGATGGAACATGCCACGCAGTATTTGTTCACTCTCGAAGAAAGAGAGAACGCCTCAGAGGTGTGAGGAACCCCAGAGAGGCGGGGAAGGCAGCCACATGGTAAGCATGTGCTATTTGTCATACACTATGGACTGCTTCAATTTTGGGTTAATGCTCGGCTGCATTCAATTCAATCCGACTTTATTGTCAATTCTGCCATATTTACAGGACATATAGAGGATCGAAATGCCGTTTATCTCAAACCTTCACTGGCTGTGCACTCGTTTATCTGAACGTTGCTTAATCGAAGCGGAGCGTTACCCACAAAGGGGGCAAAGACGTTGCCATCAAACAGGTTCATTGCATTTCATTTGCAGGCATGAGACGCATCGCGGCACCGCGGGACAATGAGTGATTGCTCCGGAACGGGGG
>JAZEWU010000040.1:5072528-5089329 GCA_036362915.1 Geotria australis
AACTGTAATTTGACCATCGCGCTGCTTCGAAGAATCGCTAAGAAGAAGCTTCATCAGGTATCTCGAACAATGGTTCAAACCATTGTTCACGTGACAAACCTTACTAATCTGGCTGTGTCGGGTGGAGGCAGGTTTATGACACATACTTTTACATGACCTACACTATAAAATAATAATTTTACATTTATACCGCGCACATATTCATTGAATGTCGAAAGTATCCATACGACGAGAGAAGGACTCAGAGGATATGTTATGGCTAATATTAGTTCTGAAAGTCTGCATGTGTTTATTTTAATTTAAAATACCTGCATTTACACTGTCACTCTGCCGAAACTAGATCCCGAGAGCAATCATTCCACCCACTGAGTGCATTCCTAGTATGAGTCGCTGCCTGCTTCGGGTACTGATTTTCAGTAAACACGACTCGCTTTTGCCACAGAATCGGTGTAATCCAGATGCCGATGCCTTGCCTCGACGTTGATCCGTGAAATATATGGCAGGCTTGGGCATTGCTCAGTTGGAGAGCTTGACTGCCATTCGCAAGCTTCATCACATTTAGCCATGTGCATTCCGCTGCTGGATGAAGGGCCCTGCCAAGCTATGATCAAAATCCTTTCATGTAGTAATCCACCAGTTCACAAGCTCATACCTTGGCTGCCACCGCATTATTCTCGACCACGGGATCTCACCTTGGCTATGTTGAGCATACAAATTCAGGTCAGGGGTCAACTTGGCTCATTACCCTTACCGTGTCTGTCATAATAATACCACTTTGTAGGAAGTTAACCATTATAGTCTCATTGAGGGACCAACTTCTACCGTGGAAATGTGGAATTCGCACAGCTTTCCCAAGGCCACCAACATTTGCTGTTTCGATGAGGGAGATACCTTGGCCTGATCCCTAATCACTTCACAATAACCTGAATATCTCAACTTATAAAGAAAGACTCAGAAGCATCACAGCAAAATCTCTGCGGCAGTTCTCCTAAAAGTCACTTTAATTAGTTATTTATAATTTTACAAAACTTTGAGCTTGTGTGGGACAAGCCCTGGGTCACCTTGCTTACGTGTGTATCTACATTCTATACGACGGCTGTCGTGTGTTTGGGATTGCATCTTCCTCGAAGTGAACGGTGTGACTTAAGCTCTAAAACGGTGGAACAAGGACCTAGTGATTGCGGTGACCAACAGGTTGACCGCGTCGTGTCGTCCCGACCCATCGCCCGCCAGCTATTTGCGAACCGTGTCTCTGCACCGTCGATCAATCTGCCATTGTCGCGTGCTCTGTGTGAAAGGAGACTTGATTGCGCGTGAATCTCATTTTTGTCGCTCGCTCGCTCGCGCACGTGTCCGCAGACAAAGCGCGGCGCGGCAAAGACGCGGTCAGCAAATGTTCCGTTACGCCGCCCACTCGCCAGCATGAGTCCAAGGACGTTGGAGCGGATTGTGCGCTCGGCGGGCAAATGAAAAGGGCCGCATTATTTTTGTGGCAGCGTCATACCGCAGCCCTGCCACGCCGTTGACTCTTCTAAGCTTTTTTTTAGGTTGCCCAGTGAAACATTATGGAGGCATATGAATAATTTGTTCTCTGTCACGATAGACAGCAGAGTAGTGAGTCATTCAGGAGAGGCGCTGTGTGCGGCAGACCCACGTCAATCGCGAGAAATGTTTTTCACTTACGGGTGCCGTTAAATGATGGGGAACAAAAAAAAAACGCGCAGAAAAAAGTATCTGTTAAATCTGACAGTTTCGCACATTACTCTGCTTCCAATCGAAGAGATCACCAGGCCCGGCCTGTAGAGGCCGTCACACATGCACGCGCGCACGTACAGATAGTAAGCAATCAATGTTTCAAAATATATATGCCGCTTCTCGATGTTAAGTGCAGATGACGTTAAATTTATCATCGCCAAAGCGGCGCCTCTATGCTGCCTGATGCTATTGACTTGGCATCGGCTTTGTGTCTTACACAAGCGGAGGAGCCAGGCAAGGAGATTGAATGCTTTTTGAATGTTAAGTAAGAGTCTTTGGTGGAATTAACCGACGACAGAAATTGAGCTGTCATACCTGTTGATATTCTTACGAATCTGTGTACTTTTGTAAGTTGTTACTGATCTGCACGGTTACAGGTTTTGGAAGGGTATGCGTCGCTGCGTTCATTTTGTATGCGGATTAGCATCTCGCCAGACTTCTGACCCGTGTGTGTGTGTGACTAAGCTACTAAACCCAGTTTGCCTGTAGTCGATTTGTTGCCACGGGTGATAGTAAAAATTGGAATCTCAACTGGTCCTGGGCTTCCTTCAAGGTTGAGCAATTAGTGAAGTGTGTAAACATCTTCACTGGGAAGACAAGGCAGCTGCGCTTGGCATTGGCCACCCATCCGCTCGTGTGCGGTGCCGGTCCTCATAGATGCTCGCTAACAGTACTTGCCCCGACAGGCTGTTAAAGGCTATTTGCGGGATCTTATCTTTTTACGTGTGAATGTATCTGCGTGTTTATATGTGTGCTTTGCGAACACATGTGTGCGTGTCTAAATTTGTTTGCGAGTGTACGTGTTTTAGTCCTAAACTACCTGTCACCAGTCCAATGTTATTGGTACGACTTAGCGATTCCCCTTTGGTCTCGGAACACACTGAAAAAGAGGCTTTCGAGAGTGGGCACTTGGGGACATCATCATACTTCACCACCCCCTACCCATGCGCTATCTTATTCACATGGCCACGGTTGTGTCCGTGGAAAGAGGGTGTTACGATATTTGTGTGTGTTTGTCGCCACCATGAGTGCTTTGCTATTAGTAGTAGGCTTATGGATAAGGAATGGAAAGGTAACGATGGCTGGGGCGGACATTTAGTACCCGCCCTCGAAAACCTTACCTGCAGCCCATTCTGCGGCCCAAGCAGAATTGCTAAATGTTAAGAATTACAGTGAACCGGCGAGTGGCAGTATGGACTAGAGAAACAGGTTTTTACAAAAGTACAAATCCTAGTTTGAACACGTGTTTTATATGCATGCGTATGAGCATACGTGTATACGAACGCGTGTTTGGGTACACGTGTGTGTACATGAATGTGTGTACACGAATGCGCATGCATGCGTTTGTGTGTGCGATCGTGTGCCTGCGTGCACGTCTGTACCCCCGCCCGATCGACTGGTCTGGTGGGTAAACATCATCACTGGTGAGACAAAGGCAGCCGGCCGGGTGTGCTGTTGACAACCCACCTACTCGTGCGTCACACTGACCTTCACAGGCGCTCGCCAACCGCACTTGCCCCGACAATATGTTAAAAGGCCACGCGGGTGGTGGGGATCTTTGTCTTTCTTTGTGCCTGTGCAGGAAGAGACGTTTATGAGCCGTGTGGAGGTGAAGGTGAAGATCCCGGAGGAGCTGAAGCCCTGGCTCGTGGACGACTGGGATCTCATCACACGCCAGAAGCAGGTGGGCCCGCCGTCGAGCCGTCATGCCGGTGCTCGGTGACCGTGGGGATCCGGGCGCCATAAAAATAATAGCAATTTTTAATTTTATAACGCGCACATAATCATTCAAAGGTATTCATTCGACGAGAGAACGACTCAGAGGCGCGAGGAAAGCGCAGAGAGGTGGAGGAGGCAGCCAGGCGGTTTGCCGGCGCCATATATTATGATGTTATTGGCCAACTAATTAATGAGTGTTTTTTTAAGTTGTGGGAGGAAACCGGAGAACCCGGAGGAAAACCATGCAGAACAGGGGGAGAACAGACAGACTCCACACAGAAAGGCACCCAAGGTGGGAATCGAACCGCCTCGGGCAAGACCATTGTTTCTGTGAGGCGCGGATGTTACCGCTGCGCCACCCTGCCGCCCATGTGGACGTTTGGTCGCGTCGGCCCCCACCATGCACTCGTGGCGGCTGCCGCCGTGAGCTTGTGAGAGCTACGCAGATGGCTTGGGGCAGGCGTTCAGTTGTGGGTTGATCGAGTGGATTGATCCCACCCGATAATTGTGAAACAGGTCCGTCTTTTAACTCGTCGGCTGCTTTTAGTTTCCTAAGGCTAGGTGTTCGCATTTTTAGTCCCTGACGGGTGACGATTGTTATTAACAGTCCAATTGTTTTACCCAGGATAGCCTCACTGAGCCTTAAGACACAGGAGGGTCCTGCCAATTTGTTTACAGTAGTGGGTGACGATTGCTACGTGTTTCCCCGCTGCATTTATTTTACGAATAACTTAAGAAATATTGCCCACAACGCCAGCACGCTAGTACACTTCTTCACACGACGTTCTCGACTCTTAATCACCCGCTGCCAAATGGTGGTTAACGTACAGAGAATTTGGCATGCCACCCTGCGGGCGTGTTAAACAGTGAAATTACTGCCAGCTTCAGACCATTGGCACTCTAACACTGGGCCGTGTCGCTGCCCCTACCCTTCGACGATCGCAAGGACTGGTTGATCTCCAACCAGGATTTAAACTGGTGAATTCAAGTTGCGAGACGTGCGCCTCGTCTGCAGCGCTTCCGAAGCTTTACACTTGCCGTGTTTTTAATGTGACAAGGCACTTGGCAACTCGGCCATCAAAGGGTATAATCATGTTCACACAGAGGCATTCAAGCAAGGGCTGCACTGAACAGGCGGGATGAATACGGCGTAGACAATGCAGCAGTGGCAAGTGCTCACTAATCCTCAAGAATGTAGCCCTGTGCAGCTCTTTGTGACCCTCGGGTGAAAGGCGCTCAATAAATGCTATTATTATTATTTAATAATACTTTAATTGCCGGTAGCTTTAGGTGGCCTTGTAGAGGATTACACATGTTATATTCAATCAGAAAAGACGACCTTTGTCTTTCATCAGTGCCCTCTTTTCAGTGCATAATGCTATTTAATTGCTTGAATGTTTCGTGGGGGGGGGGGAATAATTCGAAAGATAATTGTAATTGGATGTCTTTGTAATACAAACGGCACCTTGGCTTGATTGAAGAAGGAACGCACTGACCTTGACTGCCACCTAAAACAATGGATCAGAACAGCAAGTAACGCAACGCCATGCTACGGCTTTCTTTCGACTGAGAAGCAGCTGGCGTCGCGGATCTCTCCGACGTGCACTCATCTTCACTGCACGCACCCACCACACCGTGCGATACGTACGCACGCACGACGCGACACGAGGGACCGCGGTGGCAGTCCCTCGCGCGATCACGCCGCGCACGCCCGCGCAGAAGGCCGAGCGAGTCGACGCCCGCTCCCCGCCGCCGCTATAATATTCGCTCACATCCCCGCCGCCGTTGCCATGGCCATTTTCCGAAAACCGCTCCTGCGCCAGATGAAAGGGCCGCGGTGGGGAGGGTATGGGGGCAGTTTTAACCGATTCCTGTCGCGTGAAACGCGGGTGGGAGAGGAGGAGGTAAAAGGTAAAGGTGCAGCCCTGCAATAGCTTGCTCACATCACTGTTGAGTGAAGGGCCTCCACTAGAGACCAGCTCTGCAGGGCCCCTCTAGAGTGTATCTGAGCGTTCTGGGCTTTAATTTTCCATGCCGGCCAAACTCCTTCGAAGATGTGGGAATATCCGCACGTTTATCCCCACTTTACCCCACCACACCCGACCACACGTGACCACCTGCCTGGTGCGGGTGGAGGCGAGGTGGTTAAGATTTAATAAACTCGCCCAGTTAACCTCCCATGCTGGAGGAATGAACTTAGCCGGCTGTCTCTGTTGACACAACTATGGGGCGATGGGGTTGGGGGGAGTGGTGCAGATTGAGCGGGTTTAGAAACAGCATGCTATACAGGCATTGGAATGGCACCCAAATGTTTAAGACCAAGGGGAGTATTCAATCCAGATCGTGATATACACCTATAGCAGACGTTTGAGATCAGGTGTTGACTGCATGCACTGTGGGATCCAGCAGAAGGATGGGAGTGATGGTGAAGTGTGGTGGCAATGTCGGCATTGGTCGTAATGACCTCTTCAGCTTGACCTGCTGTTTTGAGAATTGTTTTGCTGCTGTAAAGCTATGGAGAATTGTTCTCCACAACTGTTATTTTGGGATAGCCGCGTCGAGTGTTCCTTCTCTCTCCTTCGCGACATTTCGCCTCCCACGTTGGAGGCATCATCAGGCGTTCCATATGTTTAACGGTTATTGACTGCGTGCACAAAATATTTTTCCGTCCGGTAACTGGCACGGATGACGTGAAAGCTTCGAACTGCATTCCAACCACGAGCCGTCATTAAATTGCTTTAAAATAAACAACCGGAAATTGTATAATAGTAATTTGATCAAATGTGTGGGCACGTACGTGCCGGCGGTAATCTCGCTTTCGTTGCATCAATCTATCCTTCTGTTCGTGCCTCCAACCCCATGGGGCTGTTGCTTAGCGAGTAGAATGCCACCGATGCGACGAATGCTTCCCAAGGAATTCCGTTCAGTGCGCCACTGCACATTTGTAACGGCTCTCAGTACCCGGCCAACACCGGCCCTTACCTCACTGAGCAGAATCAATCTGAACAGAATCTGGCCTTGATCCAGTGGGACCCAGAATTGTAATGGGATTTCAGAAATGTCCCATGCAGAAATAAATACTGGCTAATGAGTAGTCAGGTGACTGATACCCCAGTGTCAGCAGTGCTGAGCCGGCAACGCTGAGGACCTGGGTTCAAACCCATTTCTCTGCCAAGACGTGATTAAACTAGGTTTTCATTTGTACCAAGTTGATGGTCTCAACCTGGTCATTGATGGCTGCACAAACACCCATAATATTGAATGTGGCTTATTTAATTGGCAAATTCTTTACTACTTCAGCACACTGGTATTTCTACATGACCCAACTCATAAAAAGGGCTATGGTATGCTCGGCTTCGAAGTGTTTGGTAGAATTCGCAGGCAACACCAAGCAATACCAAGTATTACTTTTTCACATGGCCTAAACTCATAAACAGAGCTTCACTATGTCATGAAAGCCTTTGAGCACCGAGTGTTAAAGGCTAACCTAGAGCCACGACTAAGGAAGAAGTGGCCCCTTAGCACAACAGGCAAACGAAAGGAGCTCAACAGTAGTTTCGTGGTGTCACCTTCCAGAAGCCCTTCCCTAACGGGCGGTGATGTTGTACCGCTCCGTGCGGGAATTTACAATGTTTTCGTTTCGCGATGTGTGACATTGATAGCACGTTTGGAACACGATTGGCAGAAAAGTAACGCGGTGAACCGTGTTTCTGTCAGAGCGGCGGTGCGCAGGGCTGTCATGTTCTCGTGATAACAAAGGCACTTAAACGTTCTCCCTGTCTTCCCCCTCATCTTGTAAAGCTATTTCACCTTCCCGCGAAGAAAAATGTCGATTCCATCCTTGAGGACTACGCCAACTACAAGAAGTCGCGGGGGAATTCGGACAACAAGTAAGTTGAGCTACTGCAAAAATAATCATAATATTGTTTCGTTTTTCCAGGATAAACCTCACTGAATCTCAATGTTTTCTCAGGATGGTCCTAAGTGTCCAGTTTCTTTGTAAAATGTTATTATTGAGAAATGTTCTTAAGAGCTGCTCTTTGAGGATAGCTGTGTCGAGTGTTCCTCCTCTCTCCTTCGACACGGCTATCCCGAAAGAGCAGGAGCAATTCTCATGCATCGAGCTGTGAGAACCTACATTAATACAAGAGTTATAATAATTTTGGGGAGAGACCCAAGTAGGCAGAGACAACCCATGCTTATGAGGCAGAAGCTCAAAAGATCAGCATGTACAGGTTCATGATCCCATTGGCATTTTGTTGCCGTAACCTGGACGCCTTGTTCCCCCAACGAGTTCTGCAACTTTCCGTGATCCCCCAGCACTCACCTTCAAAGCCTCACGTGCCACTTCGAGTGCTCTTTGTAAAACAGCTCAGTGATGATTTTATTAAACATCCCAAGCAGCACCCTCCCGAGAATGAATCGTGAAGATTGGGCAAGGTCTGCCCGCACGAGCAAAGCTCTTTATCTTCCAACCACTCGATCGGATCAGTGAAGCCGAGATGACCTGTCCGTCTACCACGGCCGCAGAGCAAGCGACATCAAGGGTTGCCTTCACGTAACTGATAACGGACGGCAGAGAGATTCTCGGCTTTAAAGATCAAACCCCCTGCAGCTTTGGAGTGGCCGGGGCGCCGAGCACCGAGCAAGCGTCGCCGCCCTCCCGTGACCTCCCCGCGGTGCACTCTGTCACAGATTGACACGCCTTATTGTCCCAGATAAATTATCCCTCGAAAGCCACAAGCCACCGGCGACCCACAATGAACCTGAGAGAGACTTCAATTAAAACGGCGCGGTGCGGCGCAGCACGGGGATAGGTCCGCGCGTGTTTTCCACGCCGGCCGGCGTCGGGTGTTCGTCGTATACTTAATTACATGATTGATCGCCTTCAGAGCAGCGCCGGGTTAATCCGCGGCCGGAGGCCGACTGCTAGTGCGCAGCTGGTACTTTACTCATTTTGAGCCGCGTTACTGGGGTGGGAATTGTACAAAATTGCCCAGCGACCTCGCATCATCAAAGGCCAATTTTTTGAGCCGTCGGCCCATTGGGTGTCACACTGGTGGAGGGCTGACAGCCGTTGTTGCGATAGGTGTGCGCGTGTGTGTCTCCGCACGTGCGGCCGCGTACGTGCGTGTGCAGCGGCGGAGCGGAGGTTCGTGCGCCTGTGGTACAAACCCGGTGACCCGAGTTAGTCACGCTCACGGCCAACACCGGTGACGAGCAACTTGAGCCAGTCCTCAGCCTGCCTGAAATTGACTCAAATCGGTACTGAGTGCGACCCGTAAACATCACTGGGGATACAAAGATGGCCGGGGATGGTGCTGGCTACCCAACCCCCTCGTGTGCCATGCCAACCTTCGTAGGTGCAATTTGCTAACAGCACTTGCCTCTTCAGTCTGTTAAAGGCGATATGGGGAATTTTTGTCCGTGTGTGTGCGTCCTTGTGTACCTTAGGTTTTGTTTACTTCTTTTTACGGAAACACAGTTTCCCCGAACGTCCATCCATCCATTGTCAGGAACCACTTAATCCTGTACAGGGTCGCGGTCAGCCGGAGCCTATCCCGGCAGACTCAGGGCGCAAGGCAGGGCTATACCCAGGACGCGACGCCAGTCCATCACAGGGCAGTTTCCCCGACCGTGCTGTCATGAATAAGCGTTGACGGAACATTGTCCTCGTACCCTCCCCTCCCCTTCCCACCGTCTCCCCCCACCTCCCCCCGCCCCTCCCTTGTAGAGAGTACGCGGTGAGCGATGTGGTGGCGGGAATCCGCGAGTACTTCAACGTGATGCTCGGCACGCAGCTGCTGTACAAGTTCGAGCGGCCGCAGTACGCCGACATCCTGGCCGACCACCCCGACGCGCCCATGTCCCACATCTACGGTGCCCCACACCTCCTGCGCCTTTTCGGTGAGCTCTCGGAAGTCGCGGGGGGGCGGCGAGGGGGTGTCCCGAATCTTCATGAGTTGGTTCCCGTCGCGGATAGTTGGTTTCATTGCAGTTGGGATCAGCGAAGTTTATACCCTCCCTTTGGCTCTAACCTGCCACCACCTTCCTCCGTCGCCTCGTCGCGGATAAGAGCGCTTGTGCCGCACGAGGGGTGTTTACATCTTGACGGCTGCTGACGAGGCCTGAACCTGCTTGGCATGCGCTCTCCTGTATTTGAAAGGTTACGTCTGCGGCGGTCAAAGGCCATAGAGTCGGCTCGTCGGAACGGAGACAAAAAGCAGGCTCGCAAATAGCCTGACCTTTCTGCGAAGTGGTGTGGGCGTCTCGTAGCCATATGTAAAAATGTTGGGAGTGTTATTGATGTCGGTTTTCACGGCTCGATGTATGTGAATTGCTCTATCCAGAGAGAACAGCTCTTGAGAGCAATTCTCAACGTTGGGAGTATCCGTACATTCACGTCGCCCACAGTGGTCGTGCACCCGGCCGATGGCGCCTGGCTTAACGGATGCCGGTTTCAGCTAGAGGTGGGCGGATGGGGGAGGCGGTGGGGGGGGTTTGGGGGGGGGGCTGTGATCACTGCAGCGGCTTCTGCGTTGGGAACCTGACCCCACCCCCCACTACCGAGCACCGCTGTCCGCCATTATCCCATTATTCGCTCGATTCCCAGCACGTAATAAAACACAATTGGCATTTCGAGAAAGCACTTAGTTCAGAGCATCACAGGGTGCTTTTTAAACACGCATAACATAATGTAACAACTCAAATCCAATTGCCAACCAGTTTTAACAACAATTGTTTAAAACATGTTGCTCTTCAGAGCTGTTATTTTGGGATAGCCGTGTTGAGCGCTGTCCCTCTCCCGCTCGTGACGTTTCGCTTCCCATGTTGTGAGGGTGGTGATATTGAAGGTGGTTTGGCACATGTGTGTGCGTGTATGTGTGGGAGAGCGGCAGTGGAGCGGTTAGCGCGCTGTGCTACCAACCTGGCTGGCTGGGCTTGGTGCAGGACAGCCACCCACTCCTGTGTGCCTTCATATGTTCTGGCCTTCATATGTGCTTGCTAGCCTCACTTGCCCGAACAGTTTATTAAGGCTACACTGGGGATCTTTGTGTGCGTGTGTCAGTTCGGATAGGCTCCATGTTGGCCTACACTCCTCTGGATGAAAAAGGCATGGCTCTGCTGCTCATCTTCCTGCACGACTTCCTGAAGTGAGTGTCGCCAGGTTGACCTCCCCGAGCCTCCCCAAAATATTTTCGCATTTTTTTAGGGGGAGGGCGGGGGGAGGGGGGGAGGGCACGATTTCCATGTGTTTTCTAATTGCATAAATTGTGAAACATTTTCAGAATTTGGACCATGATAGTTATGGTGGTGGTTATGACAATGATGATGATAACAATCTACATATAATAGAGCAAGTCTTTTTATCGTGGTTGATTTTCAAAGCTATTCTGTTGGCATAGCCGTGTCGAGAGAGAGCTTGTGTGCAGCACTCACATAGTATGCAGAAAGCACAGATGTCACACTTAGCATAGGTGAGTGTTATGCATGGAGTAATTTTTTGAGCAATTTTAGTAAAGTGGGTTTTTTTTTTAAGGGTAGATCCTGTGTTGGATTTAGATTCGAAAGTGACCTTGTGTTTTAAAATGGTTTGAGAGCAACGTTGTCGGTAACGATGACAACGATGAGCCGGCTGCTCATGCGATCGTGCTCCTCTTCGTTTGCAGGTACCTCGTGAAAAACTCCGCCGCCCTCTTTAGCGCGAACGACTATGAAGTGGCTCCCCCAGAATATCACCGGAAGGCCGTATAATCCAAGCGCGAAAAGGGGGCAGAGGTCGGATGCAATGGCCTCTGAGCGAACATTTCCTCTCGGGACCATTTTTCCGTGCTGAGGAGGGATGCACTCAAGTGTCACGTTCGTGTTTAGCTTTGAAGTGGTTTATTCATAAGCCTTCACGTAAGGGCTCTTTTATATATATAAAAATAACACGCATCGCCGTTTCCGTGCATTAATTTGAAGCTGGGTGCCCGCGAATGGATGTGAATGTTTCGCGAAATTCGCTCGGTTTCCATAGAGAGAGGTTTGAGGAGGGAGGGGGGGCTGGAGGGTGGGGGGGGGCGGGGTGGCGAAGTCCGGGATGGGGGGGGGGTAGAGTTTCAGCAGCGCAGAGCGAGGAGCGGCGGCACGCTTACGAGATTATTGTTGCGTGCCGAGGCCGTCCCGCTTGCTCGTCACAACGCTCCGCCCGCGTTGTGCGCCGCGTGCCCAGCGATTGCCCGCTGGAGCGCGAGGTTGCGGGCGGGCACGATCGCGGGTGGCACGTCACGTGGCACGGCTAACTGCCGTTCCACACAATCGTTGCGGCGACCGCCCCGTCGCGTACGAAGCGGCAAACAGAATGGCTGCGGGAGCGCGCTGTTGGCGGTTGTGTAGGGCATGGCACGAGGGCAGAACCGGGTTGGCACAGTGCAGCTATTGGCCGCGCGGGCGCCGTCGCTATTGTTTTAAATAGACGCTGCTGGTCCCTGTCGTTTGGGTGTAGAGGCGCTCGCCTGGTGGGTGGGTGGGTGGCTTTCAGGTTTTTTAATAAAGCTTGTTGTTTATTTTCCACCTAGATGTTATTATTGTCGCGGGTTATAAAACAAATCGATTTTCTTTGGGGGGGGGGATACGAAAACGAAGATAGTTTGATGGACTACTATGTCCAATTCTTTTGTGCCCTAAAGATGGGTCATTGCTTGAAACGTCAGCCTGTTATACATTTCTCTGTTGTAACGTAGCGTTAATTGCGAATGTGACGTTTTATTTTTACATTTGTGCTCAGATAACATTTCTGGTTGTCAACTTAACATTTGGTTCAGATGATCACCACATCAAAATGTTATTGTGACATTCCTGTGTACAGTATTAAAAGGATAACATTGTGTAACTGCAGTTATTAAACACACGTTTGATGTCTTCCAAAGGTCAAATTCTGGTGAATTAATCGCTAAAACGAGCGTGCGTTATTTCACACGCGGTGCATTAAACGTTCAGTGACGGGGCTGAGTGCTAAAATGTTGACCGCTTGTTACAGAAATTCACAGTTTGAACCCAGTGGCTACCCTGGTTAATACTGTGGGTGTAATAACCATAGTTACCGTCTGCTTCACGGTGGTCATCCACAACGATGCCGTCACATTATTCGAACGAGACTGGGCCACGAATGCCAAGTTGGGAAAAGCTACGTAGCAATTTCGTCCTCCCCCTGGCAGACCGATGCCGCCTTGCAGGCTGGTGCAAGGGTGCGGAGTCGCGTCTTGATGGAACGGCCTGGATGCCTCTCCTGGGCAAGTTTCTACCGATTGGTGGTGAAACGATACAGTGATGGGGGTAGGGGGGTTGGGGGTCGAGCTTGACCGATATGGATTTTTCACGGCCGATATTTTATAGAGCAGAGAGGCCGATATACCGGCCGATATCCGTAAATAACATGAGAAAAAAAACTTGAATTACACCAAATAATTGTACCGAAATGATCAACTTTATTAACAAAAACGTCACATGTAAACTTTATAATTTCTTGAACTCTTCTGTTTCCCCTGAACAACGTCATCCTACTATGTAATGTACTCTGCTCGTTCGAAGTCGTTTTCCGGACGAGCCGTGCTGTCGCTCCGTGCAGTGGACGCGGAGGCAATCACAACTGGGGAACAAACGTCAAGTGTCGGCGGGGTGGGGGGGCGCGCACCAACTCAGCAGCCGGAGGCTCGCCCGGCATCAAATGACACTCCTCAGCCCTCGTTCTGCCGACTTTCAGCGCAGCATTTGCGTGCGTGATGCACTCCATGGCTAAGCGGATACCGCCGGGTTCAGACACGAGTGCGCAATCGTGGCCGCGCAGCTTAGTGGGGCGCAGGGGCCGCGCGCTCCTGGCAGCCATGTCCGCGGCGTGTTTGATGTTTTTAGAATGACTCGCGCGCTTTGTTGGGGGCAAGTGTTGTTAGCGAGTGGCACCGATGAAGGCCGGCACGGCACAAGACGGGGTGGGTGGCCAGCACCACACTTGGCCGCCTTTATCTCCAGGGTGGCGATGTTTTGCTCACTGTACCAGATACTCATTTGAGGCAGAGTCCACCTAGGGGAGACCAAGAACCGGTTCAGACAATCGTTCAGAGCACCGTGATTTTCACCCGTCATCTCTTACCGGAGAGCGCTCAGTTACGGCGTGGCCGGGTCGAGAAGCGTGGGAGACGACATGGACACATTAGTGTGTAACACACATTAGTTTGTTAAAAAACGTGGTGACGGAATATAAAAACCGTTTCCTAATTCGCGTGGTTAGACTTCCCAATCGGGTCGCAAGAAACTGGCGGATCGCCGTGCGCTCGCTCGGCCACTCAACGAGCATTTACCAAAGGTCGCGCCATGTCGGCGGGAGAGGTATTGTACGTGACCCCTTTTAAGAATCTATTATAATGAGGCAACTGGATGACCTTGAGGTAGATGGAGGGATGTGTTTCCAGAGTGCCTCGGTTTATTCCGCTTGTCCTTCCCTGGCTGCCGCGGTGAATGTCACCATTGATATTCAGGTATCTTAACGGGAGATTTCCCGGGCCTTGTTGACATTTTCACTTAGCCCCAAACTGCCACCAAAAGGAGCATTTAGTTGATAATAATGTAGGCTTTCACGGCTCGATTCATGGTGGTTTCTCTTCGAAGCATTTTTTTTTTCAGGATCGCTCGAAGCGACTATCCTGAAAAAAACAGCTTTGACTAGCTACCATCATTTATTTGACGTAAAAAGAATTACTATATATTTTTTCGGGGATGACAACTGAAACGTTCATTCCTGGGGGATCAAGAAAATTGGGTCAAGAGATCACGACAGCACGCGCTTCATTACCGCGCTCTCAAAGTGGCCGCATTGTGAGCACCTGAGCACACGTTGGAAGGGGGCGGGGGAGTGTGCGTTCGTGTGTTTCTATGGGGTGCTCGCCATTGTAGTAATAATAATAATTTTACATTTATAACGAGCACATATTCATTCAATGTCGAAGGTATTCATTCGACGAGAGAACGATTAAGAGGCGCGAGCAAAGCGCAGAGAGGCGGAGGAGGCAGCCAGGGGGTTTGCCGGCGCCATATTGCCGCACACTGCTTCCTATATAGTATGATGTTATCAGCCAAATAATTAATGAGTGGTTTTTTTTTACTTGTGGGAGGAAACCCACGCGGACACGGGGAACACACACAAACGCCACACAGAAAGGCGCCCGAGCCGAGATTCGAACCCGGGGCCCTTCTTGCTGTGAGGCAGCAGCGCTACCCACTGCGCCACCCACAGTCCCGCCCAGCGGTTAGCGTACTCCACTTCGAACCCGGCAACCCGAAAACGATTCCCACTCATGGCCGCCAACAGCGGTCACGATTGAATATCTGGAAAGAGCAGCTGTGGATAGCAATTCTCATCCGTCGACCCGTGACAAAAACCTACATCAGTACAACAGTTCGGATTATCTGAAGCCGTCCGAGGTCGAGCACTGCGGAAACAAAGGCAGTCGGGCGTGGTGCTGGCTACGCACCCCGTCGTGTAACGTATCGGCAATCACTAGCCCCCAACAGTCGGGCGGCGACGTGTAACCTGGCGGCACCGCTGCCGCCTCACAGCAAGAAGGATCCCGGTTCGAATCCCGCCTCGGTGGTCTTTCTGTGTGGAGTTTGCATGTTCTCCCCCGTGTCCGCGTGGGTTTTCAACCAGGTAGTCCGGTTGCCTCCCACAGTCCAAAGGACATGCTGATGACTGGGTTAATCGTCCTTACTATATTGCCCCAGTGTCCTGAGATTTTGTAACTTGCTTATACCTCCCTGCTGGACAACTGTTAAAAACAACTACATAGCGTGACAGGTTCCTTCCAGCTTAAAAATACAAACCGATTGTATTTGCTATGTGTGTGTTATGTGACACGCATACGACACGCTCGGAATCGAGGCGTTCTTGGTAATACTTGGAGAGTGCTTCACAACAAATGTCTCCGTACACGTTAATATTAACAACCCGCGTGCCGCGATGGCTGCGGGCTCACGCCGCGGGAGAGGAGTGTGGGGCTGTTATTGCCGAGAGAACTCCCTCGAGGCTCAAATTGCCTTGCACTTTCGGCGGCAGAAGTAATTGAGCCTGTGGTGCTGAGAAGCCCCGGTGGCTTTGCGCGCGCGCGGTAAGAACACTGTCGCCTCGGTGTCTGTAATAGCCGTGTGTGTGTGTGAAGATGACAGCGGGCACTGGGTGGTTGATAATGACGACCGACCACTTGAGAATATTGCCTCGTGACTCATGATAATGAAGGAACGGTAGTAATGTAGGGCGGCACGGTGGCGCGGTGAGTAGCGCTGCTGCCTCACAGCAAGAAAGCCCGGAGTTCGTCTCCCGGCTCGGGTGCCTTTCTGTGTCGCGTTTGCGTGTTCTCCCCGTGTCCGTGTGGGTTTTCGCCGGGCACTCCGGTTTTTTTTACCCACAGTCCAAAGACATGCTGCTGCATAGGTTAATTGGCCTGCGGATTCAATTGCCCCGGGTGCCCTGTGATTGACTGGCGTCCCACCCTGGGTATAGCCCTGCCTTGCGCCCCGTGTCTGCCGGGATAGGCTCAGGCTCACCGCGACCCTGTACAGGATTAAGCGATTTCTGAAAATGGATGGATCGTCAGAAACCGCTTAATCCTGTACACATTCATATTGTCCCCCTGCCTACGAGAGTTACCGCGACCGGCGGACGCTGTCGAACCTCGAGGGTGACGGTCTCGCCCGGCTCGTCGGGGTTCTCGAAGACGGCCTGGCGCCCGCCGGTCGGCGCGCACCTCCACCAGGTTGTGGCGGAAGTTGGCGGCGATGTTGGTGGCACCTCGGCGTACTTCTTCACTCCGAAGATCACGGCCAGCGACGCGCAGAAGTGGAAGTTCGCCTTTGTCGCGCTTGCCCGTCTGGATTAATAAAAAAAAGATTAACGCGAAACAATAAGGGATAAAATATACCGCTTTCGTTCGTTGTCGGAAAACCGCTTCATCCTGTACAGGGTTGCGGTGAGCCGCAGCCTATCCCGGCAGACACTGGGCGCAAGGCAGGGCTGTACCCACGATGGGACGCTAGTCCATCACAGGGCACCGGGACGATTTACCTATTCAGCGGCATGTCTTTCGACTGTCGGAGTAAACCGGAGTGCCCGGCGAAAACCCACGCGGACACGGTTAGAACACCCGCAGCGAAACATCATCGGTCACCGCGCAGAACAACGCCCAAACGGGCAAGACCACGCTCGGCACGGCGACCCGCGCCGCCCGCCCCCCACCGCCGCCGCCCCCCACCTTGCGCATGTAGTCGTCGGCCAGGTACATGATCTTCTGCGGGG
>JAZEWU010000040.1:5100274-5110893 GCA_036362915.1 Geotria australis
GTGGGGGGAGAGGGGGGGGAAGGAGGTTGTGGGTGAGAAATGCATGACGGATGAAAGGCGTCCGTTAGTCGTTGATTAATGCCAGCGCTGCTAAGTGGTGGCGGTCGTGGTTCACATATGTGCTACTGTTATCTGCTCGTGTCCAGGAATCGAACTCGGGTTGCCACGGGGTCGCAGTGCAGTGTGCTAACCGCTGCACCACCACTCCCCCACGCGAGCCTCGCACACTCAAGCGCGCCACATGCACGTGGTCAGTGGCCCGTTGATTCCTCTATGGTCTATGGCATGGGTGCTCTACATTTTGCACCTCAAGGCCCACTTGGGCCACTTAGATATAGTCTCCACGGACCATTAGGTGGCGCTCGCGGCCCACTGATGGGTCGCGATCCACCGGTTGAGAATTGCGACCCGCACTCGTAACAACGCTCTTATTGTTACGATGTAGCTTTTCACGGCTCGATGTGTGATAATCGCTCTCCATAGCTGCTCTTTCTGGACAGCCGTGTCCAGCGTCCCTGCGTTTTCCCCAGAAGCCGAATAATATTAATAATAGCATTTATAGAGCGCTTTTCATGCGAGGGTCACAAAGCGCTGCACAGGGCTGCGGAGAGAACGACATGTCAACAACGACAGAGAACGGAAAATCAGCAACAATTTTTTTTTTTTGGGATGATGCCTCTCCCAACGCGGGAGGGCTTAACGTCGCGAAACAGAGAGAGCGAGCGAGAGAGAGAGAACGACACTCGACACGGCTATCCCGAAAGAGCATAGTCTAACGGAGAGCGATTCTGAACGCCGCGATTCCCACGTCAACTCTCCCGTCCCCGGCGTGGCCGTCTGACCGTGACGACCCGGCGTCTGCCAACACCAAGCCGGCCCCGTCACTCGCCACCGCCGCCGCCGCCGCGCAGCAGCCGCTAAACCTTTTCAGAAGCGATTTGAGGAGCGGCGCGCTGAGACTGCTGACCCTCGCGTCCGTCCGTCCGTCCGTCCTTCGACCGCCCCGCGGCTTCCGCGGCTTCCTTGTCACCGGATAACGCCGCCGAAAGGACCCACGCGTGCGGCCGCAGTGAGCGGCCCGGGTGACGAACGGGGCAAGTTTGTCCACGGCCCATGCGTCCAAAGAGGGCCCTTGATTAAAAACGAGTCACGTTTTTTTTGCTGTTAGGCAAAATACGAGTGATTATATGAATTTGACGTTTGGATAGGAACAACGTACACGCTGTGTGTGTGTGTGTATTTGATGTGTGAAATGTGTTAAAAGACACCGCACGCGTTACAAAGACACCACACTCATTAATTAGACACTGCATACATTACACAGACACTGCACACACAAATATAAGTGATGGAAGTGAACGCGTCGCATTTAGTGGATGTGCGGGAAATTTTAATAGTATAAGTTTGTAACAACGTGGACTGGCGTCCTATCCTGGGTATAACCCTGCCTTGCGCCCTGTGTCTGCTGGGATAAGCTCCGGCTCACCGCAACCCTGTGCAAGATTACGCGGTTTCTGACAATGAATTATGAATGTTCGTAACAACAACGGCTCTGAACTGGTGTGAGAATCGTGATGCGAACTCTTACGGTTAACGAGAGCTGCTCTTTCGAGTTGGCCGTGGCGAGCGCTCCTCTCTCCTTCACTAACGGACGTATACTGTCGTCGCGGAGGGACTACTTTAATCGGCGTCCTTTCGTGAACTCCCACGACGAGGAGCAGAGGAGGCGCGCTCGACACGGCCGTCCCGAAAGAGCAGCCCTTGAGAGCAATTCTCATCAGACAGAGCAGCCGTGAAAACCCACATCGATACATCTCGCGGTTAGAATTCATCACGTTTGCGTTGATTTCCTTTAATATTTCAGCACACGTTTATTTTTCACGAGCGTTTCCGACACGCGTGACGCCAGGGGACCTCCGGGTAATTTGCGACCTGCCAGCGACGTCCCTTTCGCGACGTGCCGCACTTTGTGGACATTTTTATAAATTACAATTTCATCTTCGGGGCGGCACGGTGGCGTAGCGGTAGGTAGCGCCGCCGCCTCACAGCCAGAAGTCCCCGGGTTCGAATCCCGGCTCGTGTCCCGCGTGAGTTTTCGCCGGGCAACTGCTTGCGCACGGGGGCTACGTGACCGCTCCAAGACAAAGACAAAGATCCCCCGTATAGCCTTATCAGACTGTTGTGGCAAGTGCCGTTAGCGAGCACCTATGCAGGTCGACACGGCACACGAGGGGGTGGGTGACCAGCACCACGCCCGGCCGCCTTTGTCTCCCTAGTGGCGATGTTTACACACCGCACTGGCTACTAATTTGAGGCTGAGTCGACCTAGGGGAGGCCCGGGACCGGTTCTGAAAATCGTCACTGGTGTTGGCCGTGAGCGGGATTCTAACTCGGGTCGCCAGATTCGTAACCCAGTGTGCTAACCACTGGGCCATCGCTCCCCGCACTCACTCACCGGCGCGACAGGGCCCGCTGGGCCGAGTTGAGGCGAAATAATTGAGGCGTCGTCTTATGCGCGTCCCCGAGAAAAATCGGCGACTCCCGTCTCATGAAATATGCATCTGCGTTTGCCGGCCACGTTTTATTACTGCACCCTATTGATTTATCACCGGTGTTTCACGCGCTGCCCGTTTCACATTCGCCTCTTGTTTTTATCCCTGGCCCTGAATGCTGAGCGAGGTGACGGCGTTGGGGGCGACCGCCGCTCGGAACCAGAGTCTGGAACCAGATACCATTCATTCATTCGTGTATCGGTACCGGCTTTATCCCATACAGGGGTCACGGTGAGCCGTAGCCTATCCCGGCAGGCACAGGGCTCAAAACGATGCTATACCCACGATGGTATGTCAATCCATCGTGGGACACCGGGGGGGGGCAATTTATTCAGCAGGTCAATTAACCGAGTAAGCAGTTGCAGCGTGTTTTTTGTTATTGTGGGAGGAAACCGAAGTACCCGGCGAAGACGCACGCGGACATGGGGCGAACGTGCAAACTACACGCAGAAAGGCGGCACCCGAGCCGGAAATCGAAACCAGGATCTCGTTGCTGTGAGGCGGCAGCGATACTCACTGCGCCACCGTGCCAAGACTCTCGGTTGTGGATCATGGCGTCACCCACACTGAAGTGCAGTGTGGCCAGTGTGGAATAGTAGACCAGAATACCCTCCAGCGGAGCTTTTTAAAAGCTCTTATAATCGAGATGCTCTCGTCAGCAAAAGTGAATCAGTTTTACCAGCAGTGTGCGGCCTAAGCTATTTATTCCACAACCCATCGTCAATTCTACGGGACATTCTCGAGCTAGTTCATTGGAGCCACAGTTCTCCCCTACAGGGGGGGTTAAACTACGGGTACCGCGCGCCATCTCCAACCTGTTACCGCGCTCGTTAGTCGTTGCCTGTTTGGCGAGATATTATCTCCCTAGCCTGATACGCGGGAGGTCACGGGTTCGATCCCGAAACCGTGACCATGCCTGTGTTATAGTTTTCGCGTTCGTCCTATGTCCGGGTGGAATTTCGCTGGGCCCTCCGGTTTACACCCACTGTCCAAAGACACGCTGCTGAGGTCTAGATTAATTTAACTTGCTGACTAAGATAGCTAGATAGATAGATGTTTATTATTACAGCAGAAAAAATACCAAGTGAGCTTGCGAGCTCTTTACTGGAGTCCTGCATCGACACAACAAACATGCACCTTGACGAAAATAACGTTAAAAAAAATGTTTGATGGACTGGCGTCCCATCATGGTTATAATAATAATATAATTTTATAGAGCGCCTTTCACCCGAGAGTCACGAAGCGCTGCACAACGACAGAAAAAAACTAATACAAGCCAAAGCAACAAAAAATAAAATGATTAAGGTTGCTTCGAATACACTGAAGGGTTGTGAAACTGGCAATCTTAAGAGCGGAAAAAATCTGCCAGCGTCCCCTAAGATGGCCGTTACTTCCTTAAAGACTAACCCGCCTTGCGCTCTGTGTCTGCAGACCATTTACAGGATCGAGCAGACGCTGATAACGAACGAACGATAAGGAATGAACGCGAATGAATGAACGCGGAAAGCCGACGGTGTGCTTTGTGCGGCAGGCTGGCGGCCGCGTGGTGGAATCTCGTCTTGATCCGGAGCGACTCTCCGCGCCGTTCTCATTGCCAGAGCGATGCGACCTCATTCCCAGGCGCGCCACGTGTTTACCTAAGCTGGTGCATGCTGGGAGCAATTTACGGATTCTACACGGGGGTCGCCGGGAACAGGCCGCGCGAATCGCGGGGAGGAAGCGGCGCGAGCTATCCGTTACACCCTCGGAACAAATCGACCCTCGAGGCAAATTAGCACAATCCCCTAAAAAAAAACATTATAATAATGTTTGAGACGAGAGAGGAGAAGAAAAAAATCGAGCCGCAGCTGCGAATTTCTGGACGCGGTTTCAGCGGTGTCCCTGAGCTGCTGTCAACTTCGCGCAAAAGTGTATTCTCAAAACACCGTGGCTTCTGGCCACATTTGTCCGTTGCGACTTAATCGTTTTTGAGCGGCCCTCTCTCTCGCGCGGAGACGATGTTGACACAGCCCCGCGCTCCTACCAGTCGCCATTCCGCGGGTCATCACAGCCGTCCCCGTGCCACCGCATGTCTCTCCCATCAATAATAATAATAATAATGCGTGATTACATTATTTCATTTAGACAGCGCCTATCACCCCAGATGTCCGGAGGTGCTCCAGGAAAGAGAGACGGTGGGTCGGTGAGGCAGCCACGCGGTCAGCTGGTGTCAACCTTGCCAGACGATCGTGTTACGATGTTATCGGCCAATCACTGTCAAGTAATACTTTGGTATTACCTGCAAATTCTACCAAACACTTCGAAGGCGAGCTTGAAAGACAACGATGTCCAGAAGCTCAACAGATGCCAGAAGCCCCTCAGTCTGGAGCAAGAAGCGAGGCCAATGCCCGCCTTTAATAAGGCCAGCACTGACTATTATATCTCTAAATGTCGAAGGGCTGTCTGCAACCAAATAAGAACTTGTTGCAATTGGAAACTGTCGTATAACCATCACGCTTCGAAGAATCGAATCGGCCAATTAATAAATTAGGGTATTTTTTTTGTTGTGGAAGGAAACCAGAAGAACCTGGAGAAAACCACCCAAAAGGGTGGGTGGGGTGGGGGGGGGAAACACATAAACTCCGCCACACAGAAAGACATCCGAGGTGGAAAACAAACCACATCGGGCGCGACCTTCTTCCTGTGAGACGTTAGACGTTACCACCGCGCCACCCTGCCGCCCAAAACCCACATGGCCCCGGGTCACAAAGCAAAGGGACCCCTGTCTTAACGCGGCCAGGCGCACACACGCCTTGAACCCCCGAAGGAGAGCGCCGCGGCTCGACGAGAGGCTTGGCAAGCCGGCTCGGCCCGCGGTGACTCTATATCACCGATGTTTGCTAAGCAGACAGCCCCATTAATAACGGCGCGATAACCCCCCGTCCCCCGCCCCCCAAGGCTGGCATTCTTCAAACGCTCGACGCGGGGCCGCGCGACAGATGGCCCTATAATACATTTCTCGAGTTTCAGGTCACGACCGAGCACGCGCGGCGGAATAATCTATAAAGGGCATTATCGTGATGAATTAGCGCCGCGGGTGCACGCGGTTCGGGCCAAAATAAAGAGCAATTATTCAGGGTAAACACGCTACTCTCGACAGATCGCTATCTGGACCACCGGCGAATTTGTCTGCATTACACCGTGATGCAGCTGTAACGCGGGGGTGGGGAAGGGAGCGGAGCGAAATCCATTCCGTTCCGCGCGTGAAATGTAATTCAATATCGATTTGCAAAAGGGGGGTTGGGGAAGGCGGTTAGGGAGGGAGGGCGGTGGGTGGGATGGAGACCGGAGGTGCTTTGGGAATAGCTGGCCGTGTATAGACACAGGGTGTATCCGAATTCTGGACCCATAGGGAACGTTAACCAACGTACACTTAATTCACTTGTTATTCAAACTGCTTGCCATTAACATCTATATAATATATAAATCCTGCGATGGACTGGCGTCCCATCCTTGGTGTTCCCCTGCCTTGCGCCCTGTGTCTGCCGGGATAGGCTCCGGCTCACCGCGACCCTGTATAGGATTAAGCGGTTTCTGAAAATGGATGGATGGATGGATAATATATAAATTCGCGTACGAATGTTTTCTGATGTCTTCTTCTTTGCGATTCTTCGAAGCACGATGGTCAGCCTCTGCACATCGTTGTCTTTCAGCTCGGCCTCGAAGTGTTCGGTAGAATTCGCAGGCAATACCAAGTATTACCTGACAGGGAGCACGCATTGATCTGACAGCGCGCATTCCGAATGTCTTGCGATTGTGCGGGAATACTGTTTGGGTTGTGGGCTGTAAACCGCAGGTCTCGGGTCTCCCCATAGGAACCCGTCTCGTTGTGTCAGACGTGGACCACGTAGAGGCCACTCCACTGGGCCACGCCGTCCTACCGACCTCAAACGTAACGGTTCACCCGGCCAGTTTCCGACAGTGGATGTAGCACACATTTACAGTGGGTCCAGACTTGCCGTTCACCCAGTGAATCACGCGTGTTGTAGGCAGTTTGCGTGTCCGCGCTCCCACCGCCCGTTTAATCCGCGAGACGCGTGGCTCGGTTGTGAATGGGGTTCAGGTTTATAGTGGCGCGTTTTGGTGGCGCGTTTTGGTGGCCTGTTTTGGTGGCCTGTTTTGGTGGAGTGCAGCGAGAGCCGCTCAGATCTACGTCTTCAGTAGCGTGTGCCCCGGTGGGTTCTGATTGACTTTCTGCACAACGCCTCGTGCCTAATTCGTAAGGCGTTTTTTTTTTAATTTAATACAGCATTCTATTTATAATGATTCAAGTCGCGGGCTGCACGTGGCCTATCGGTCTCACGGGGCACACGTTTCGCTGAACAGCAGCGTCACAGGGCTGGGAAGCAGAGCGATCGCTGCGTGGGATTTCTCCTGCAGGGATCGAGGGCAGGCCTCAGCTAAGGTCATCTCGGTCTCCAAGCCAGCACGGTGTCCTCGGCTCCTGCTTGTGCCCTCGGGGCCTAACGTTGCCAAGTCCCCTTCCGCACTCAGAAGACGCGAGCCAGCATATGTTCTTGGCGTTGTTTCCCCCCTCGTGTCTATATCGCTGTCTTCCTGTCTCTGTGTCCCTATGTCTCTCCCTGTCGCTCACCCTCCCTCCCTGTCTCCCTCCGTGTTTGTCTTAAAGAAGGTGACGGCCATCTTAGGGGACGCTGGCAGATTTTTGCCGCTCTTGGGATTGCCAGTTTTGCGACCTTTCAGTGTATTCGAAGCGGCCTTAATCATTTAATTTTTGTTGCTTTGGTTTTTATGGTTTTTTTGTTGCCGTTGTTGAAATGCCGTTCTCTCCGCGGCCCTTGTGCAGCGCTTTGTGACCCTCGGGTGAAAGGCGCTCTATAAAACGCTATTATTATTATTACTCAGCGCTTCCCGCTCAAGTGCAGCTGCACGACCGCGGACGGATTGTTTTGTTTCCCGTGGACTCGAGACGAGCTAACTTTCCCCCGCCTTGTCTTCGTGGCCCAAAACTACAACACACCGGCTGGTGTGCGGGTCGCTAGCGCGCGTGTTCACTCGCGGATCGCCGTGTGCGCCACGTGTGTATACCTGGCGGCGACCCCGGTTCGAGCCCCGCTCACGGTCAACAGCAGTGACAATTTTCTGAACCGGTCTCGGGCTTCACCCTGAGGTCGACCCGTCCTCAAATGAGCACAGCTGGCGCGGTGCGTAAACATCGCCACTAGGGAGACAAAGGCGGCCGGGCTGTGCCTGTGGCGGCTGCCAGAGGCGGGCTGACGTACGCGGGTCGTGTGCCGCGCGGGAGCGGGAGCGGTGAAGACCGCCCTCCGAGGAATTTCCGATTTCCCAGAAAAGCTCCGATCGTGGCACGAACCGCACGTTTTACATCGCGTAATGCTCGACAGGGTTTCCCGAACAGGCGATACAGGCTGCTTGGGGCAGCTGCTGTTAGCGATGCCAGGTGGTTTGAACGACCGGGTTGGTTGTGGTTTCACAGGGCCGTGAGAGACGGTGGCAGCTTGTGGGAGCCATCCATCCAGCAGTAGATTGAATCGGCGGTTCATTATGACGATTACTGCACTTTCCTGGTTTGTTCTAACTCGTTGAAACGTAATATCCAGAGAATCTCAAGGCAGGAGCCCTGCTTAAAAAAGAGTGTTGAGATTCAGACCATTCCTCGATGATAATTTACAAAAATCATACCCCACAGTGACCCCACAGCAACCCAGCTATTCCCGCTCAATGTTGACGCGATCAAAGCCCTGCTCTCCACGACCCAGGCAACCGCCGCGTGAAATAAACAGGTCCATCTGAGGGGATGAGGAGGTGGGGGGCCCGAGGGGGGGGGGGCGGGGAGGGGGGCTTGAGACCCGGAGTCTGTAGGGGGCCTGAGTAGCACTTGTCTTACCAGGGAAGGCCACAGCTTGTTCTGACCCGCGGCGCCCGTGCGTCACCGTTAATCACTCTCAGCCTCTTATTAATTATTCACACTCGACGTGATCTCAATGAATGGAATCTATCTGCCACATGCAGTCGTGTGATGAAATGTCACTGCAGCGCGGCGGGCCTGGCCTGGAGCAGGGGGGGTGGGGAATAATTTCAGTCAGTCCGAGTTTTTAAATTTCAGCTGAAAGGAACCGTTGAGCTCTGTAGCTTTTTTTTTTAACAGTTCTCGCAGTAGTTAACATCTGCGCCTCACAGAAAGAATGGTCTTGCCCGAGGCGGTTCGATTCCAGCCTTGGGCGCCTTTCTGTGTGGAGTTTGTTGGTTCTGCGTGGGTTTCCGCCGGCTTCTCCGGTTTCCTCCCACAACTAAAAAAAAAACACGTTAATTATTTGGCCAATATAACATCATAATATATAGGAAGCAGTTTGTGGCAATATGTTGGCGCCGGCAAACCGCCTGGCTGCCTCCTCCGCCTCTCTGCGCTTTCCTCGATTCGCCTCCCAGTCGTTCTGTCGTCGAATGAATACTTACGACATTGAATGAATCTGTGCGGGTTATAAATGTAAAATTATTATTATTATTAAATAACGTGGTGCTGTCCAACCACCCCGTCGCGTTACGTGCCGGCCTTCGAATGTCCTCGCAAACAGCACTTGCCCCAACAGTCAGTTAAGGCTGTACGGGGGATCTTTGTCATTGCCTTCGCGTTCATAGCTTGGGAAGCTTTGCCCGTGCCTGTCGTGTTTTCCTTTAACGTGCGCGCAATCGCCGAGGGACTGTTTTCCGGACCACCGCTACTGACAGCCCGATGGGTGGACGAGTCTTGGCCCCAGATACATGTGTCCTTGTTTTGACTGGAAGAGACAAGGGAATGATCCCGTGAATTAGAGGAGACGAGGTCGGGACACCCCACCGTTAGCAGAAACAAGTGTACTTAGCGTTGCACGGATCGCTGGAGTGGGGTGACAACTGGTTTACATGTTACCCACGGGGTTGTCACTGAGCAAGGGAACAGCAAGGCCCCGTGAGCCACTGGCGACCCCTCGTGGCCGAAAGTGTGGCCGCACCTGTCGAGCGGCCCCAGACAATACACACGTGATAACACCCCGTCATATTCCCCCCCCCTCCCCATAAATGCTGTCAAATTGCCCCACTGGTTTCAAATAAGTGTTCCAAAGCCAAGCAGAATAGTAACGTAACGATAGCACTAGTAATGTTATATCCTTCGGCTGGCCTGAGAACGCTTGGGAATCCCCCAGGAAGAGCCGGAATCTGTTGCTGAGGAAAGGGATGTCTGATCCACTCTCCTTGGACTGCTTCCACCGCGACCCTCACCAGGACAAGCGGTTTAGAAAATGGATGGATGAAGAATTGCATTCTGATTGCCTTGCAGGCGGTGTGGTGGCTTTCACGCTCATAACGTATCGATGAACGTGCCCAATCCCCGCCATCTAAAAAATAGTGAAGATCACTGTGCTAGCGCAATGAGCAGCGTGGCTTGAATGAACGTGGAGTGGGGAGCGGACCCGTTGTTCATTCATTCATTAGCAGCACGCGCCTGAATTTAACACGAAGGCTTTCGTGACCAATGTCATCCATAGTTTATCCATTTTTACGGGCTAGGTCAAGTACCCAGTCCACAAACCCGTTCAGCCGACGGTGTTGTGCAAAGATAGAACTTAACTTTTTTTGTGCGGAGAGACAGGTATGACACAGCTGAGTCGACCTAGGAGAGGCCCAGGACCGGTTCAGATACTTGTCACTGATGTTGGTTATGAAAGTTAATTCAAAGTGACCGTTCAGTTCGGCTTGTCTAATCTACTGCACAATGGCACCACCTAGCGCTTAACCGTCAAACAGAAAAAACACTCTTCAGCGATTTGATGTGACAATACTGTAACCGCTACGCCACCGTGCGGCGGCACGGTGGCGTAGCGGTGAGTAACGCTGCCGCATCACAGCAGGAAGCCCCCGGTTTGATTCCCGGCTCGGGTGCCTTTCCGTGTGGAGTTTGCATGTTCTCCCCGTCTTCTTCTTCTTCTTTGCGATTCTTCGAAGCGCGATGTTAAATTACAGTTTCCCATTTTCTTACACAGCCCCTTGCATTTTCATTGAACTCCG
>JAZEWU010000040.1:5138451-5156795 GCA_036362915.1 Geotria australis
GGGGGGGGGGGGGGTCGTGCGAGAGAGGAGAGCGGACAGCGAAGCTGGGGGGGAACAGAGGTGACAGCAAGAGAGGGGAGCGTGGAGAGAGCGGTGCGAGATATCGCCGACCAACTCACCATGGCGCGAAGAATTCAATCAGCATCATGTCGTGACCGGCCACTTTGGACGCGAAATCTGCGTCGGTGAGATCGAGCACATCGCTGGCGCTGGCCGTGGCGAGCAGGGCGAGGGCGAGCAGAGAGGCGGCGGACACCATGGCTCTCGGTCTCTCTCTCTCTCTCTCTCCGGAGGAGCGAACGAGGACAGAAGCGAACGGAGCTGAGAGCCGGGGAGCGGCTAGATGACGGCTGACGAGAGACGGGCGGACAAGCCGAGGTGGCGGTCTTCGCTGTGTGGCGCGTTTTCGTTGGCTCCGGCTGCGGCACGTGACGCGACGCGTGCGCTTTCGATTGGCCGAGTCTGCCAGGGTTGAAACCACGCCCCCCCCCCCGGGGTTTGTGGTGGCCCCGCCCTTTGTCGCTCCGGGACCCTGACCGGCAAAAGCAACACAGTGTAAAGACGTTTAAACACCAAGTGAACACCTTTTTACAAAGGCACCAACGTGCAGGTAGCCACACATACTTGTGGCTTAGCCGTGCAAAATTAATTTCAGTCGCAATGTATTTGTCGTTCAAGCTTATTGGCCAACACAGAACGGCTTTCTTTGTAGCTAAGAAAGTGGTAAAGCCAGTTTCCGCCACAAGGCAGACAATAAGCTTGAACGGCAATGCATTGCGACTCATTAATTTTGCATGGTTATGCCACAAGTATGTGTGGCTACCTGCACGTTGGAGCCTTTGTAAAAAGGTGTTCACTTGGTGTTTAAACATCTTAACACTGTTCTTATTGCCGGTAAGGGTAAATACGTCGTATTTTATACTTTATTTGTAACAACGGCAAAAAGCGTCCAATAATAATCTACTTTTGTAACGCGCGCATTTTCTCCGGGCGCGTTGCACCCGTTGATTCCCCCCGTGTAGCCTTAACAAGACTGTAGGGGCAAGTGTCGTTAGCGAGACGCGACTATGAAGGTCGACACGGCACACACAGAGGGGGGTGGGTGACCAGCACCACGCCTGGCCGCCTTTGTCTCCCTAAAGGCAATGTTTACACAATGCACGAGAGTTACTCGTTTGAGGCTGAGTCGACCTAGGGGAGGGCCAGGAACGGTTCAGAAAATCGTCGCTGGTATTGGCCGTGAGCGGGATTCGAACTCGGGTCGCCAGGTTTGTAGCCCAGCGCGCTAACCACTGAGCTACCCCTCACCCGCGCCTCCCACCGACGTTTAAGTCGATCGGCCTCTGTTATAATAGGCAACTACGGTAGTGCGGTGAGTAGCGCTTCCGCCTCACAGCAAGAAAACTCCTGGTTCGAATCTCGGCTCGGGTGCCTTTCTGTGTGGCGTTTGCATGTTCTCCCCGTGTACGCGCGTGGGTTTTCACTGGGCACTCCGGTTTCCCCCCGCAGTCCAAAGACATGCTGCATAGGTTAATTGGCCTGCTGACTAAATTGCCCTCGGTGCCCTATGATGGACTGGCGTCCCATCCTGGGTATAGCCCCGCCTTGCTCCCTGTGTTTGTCGGGATAGGCTCCGGCTCACCGCGACCCTGTACAAGATTACAATGGATGGATGGGTCCCGGATTTTGTGCCTCCGAGGTGGCAACGCTACCCGCCACTGCTGTTGGCCGTGGTGGGGAATCGAACTCGGGTTTAGGGGGCTCCTAGCGTAGCGAACGAGACACTCTGCGACACCACCACCCCACGACTACCTTAATTATAACCATCCATCAATTTTCTAAACCGCTTGTCCTGGTGAGGGTCGCGGCGGCAGCAGTCCAAGGAGAGTGGACCAGACATCCCTTTCCTCAGCAACAGATTCCAGCTCTTCCTGGGGCGGGATTCCCAGGCGTTCCCAGGCCAGCCGAAGAGTATAATCCCTCCAGCGTGTCCTGGGTCGGCCTCTAGGTCTCCGCCCAGTGAATTGTCAATTAACAATCTTCTTAATTGATAATGCAGTCTAAGTGAATACCACATGGCCCAATAGCAGTGAACGGGGTGGGGTTCACCACGTCACGGATGCGGAAGACGCAGCGACAGCTGGCTCCACTTTCAACGTTTAAGCGCCTCGAACGTGTATCTGTGTCTAACGTCTAAGCGCGTCTAACTTTTTACCGCGTCTTACACCTAAGCTTGTCTAACGCCTAAGCGCGTCTAATGCCTACGAGCGTCTAACGCCTAAAACCTGATTAACTTTGAAACGCGTCTAACGCCCTAAGCCTGTCTAACTTCTAAGCGCGCCTCTAACGCCTACGCGCGTCGAACGTGAACCCGACTTTGAGCCGCCGATGCGACGAGACCGTGGCTAACCCGGTATTAATTTAACCGAGTCCGATCGAGGCGATGAGTCGGATTTACGACAACAAGCGGTTGGAGGCGCGTCCCGTGCACAGCGAGACGTGGCCCGCACGCTGGGAGCCCGCACACTTCCAGCAGTGAGTGTCGCGCTGGACGGTGATGCCCGTTACGAGCCACCCGTTCTTCTTCTTTGCGATTCTTCGAAGCACGATGGCCGCGGGTGTGGAGTTTGCATGTTCTCTCCTCCTCCCCCCCCCCTCGCGCGTGTCCGCGTCGGTTTTCGCCGGGCACTCATGTTTCTGTGAAAGTGCGGGTGTCGCAACACCCGCGGCTGCGACGGGCCTGCCTCCCACAGTCCAAAGACATGCTGCTGCATATGATAATTGGCCTGCGGACTAAATTGCCCCCGGTGCGCTTTTATCGATTGGCGTCCCATGATAGGTATAGCCCTGCCTCGCGCAATCTCCCGAAGATGCGATTCGGCTAGCTAGCACTGATGAAGGACGGCACGGCACACGACGAGGTAGCGTTGCTCCGTGCGTGTCTTGTTGGAGTGGCAGTGTAGTTGTTAGCGCGAGGGACTACAGAACCTGGCGACCCAAGCTCGAGTACCCGCCCGTGGCAAACACCAGTGAAGATTTTCTGAACCGGTCCTGCCCCCCCCCCCAAAGTGGACCTGGTGCGGCGTCTAAACATTGCCACTAGGGAGACAAAGGCAGCCGGGGGGAGGTGCTTGGTCACCCACCTCATGTGTCGTGTCAGTCTTCATAGGTGCTCGCTAACAGCGCTTGACCCTGCGGTCTGTTCAGACTATACGGGGGTCTTTAGCCTTGTTGCTCCGTCTGTGTCGCTGTCAGGGGGAGCGGCGTGCTGCTCGAGGGAATCCTGGGAGAGATCTCTCGTCACGTGATGCTGGATTCTGTTGGAGGCAAGGTGCGTGGCCTCCCCTCGAGATGGACAGTGGTGATGTCATTGGTTATGATCGTCAGGTTAGACGAGTTACAATAGTCAACATCATTATTTTGCATTCATTCATCATTGTCAGAAACCGCTTAATCCTGTATAGGGCTGCGGTGAGCCGGAGCTTATCCCGGCAGACACAAGGCAGGGCTATACCCATGATGGGACTCCAGTCCATCACAGGGCACCGGGGGCAATTTTAGTCAACAGGCCAATCAACCTACGCAGCGGCATGTCTTTGGACTGTGGGAGGAAAGCGGAGTGCTCGGCGAAACCCACGCGGACACGGGGGCTCTGCGTGTGTCGTGTCCGCGGCGCAGCATCGCTACTCCGTGCTGCACGTGCGTCCCGAGCGGGCCCACCGGCGGCGCTGGGACGCGGGCGGCCGCGAGCTGGAGCCCAACTTCAGCGACACTCGGCTCGTCAGCACGGGGCACCTCTTCTCCTCCTACAGTGCGGACGCACACGCCAAACACGGCGATAACCCGGGTCTAGATCTTTTTGTGAGTTAGGTCACGTAAAAAAATATAAGTGTCGCAATCCCGCATCCACGCGGCACGGCCAATCAGTAAAGGGTTGTCACGTGAGCACAAACGTGCCAATTCGCTAATGCTTCAGCACGCCGGTATGTTGGAGAGCGAGCCCACACCATTTACAATGAAGATACGACTTTTCGCTGATAGTTGCGATCAGCTTCATCAGGAACAAGGATCTCTTCAGAGCTGTTCTTTCGGGATCGCCGCGTCACCGAGCCATCTCCATCTCTCCCACGTTGGAGGCATCGTCGGGCGAAACGTCACGAGGGAGAGATGGAGGTGGCTCGGTGACACTGCCATACCGCAAGAACTGCTCTGAAAAAACAAGCGTAAAGAATCGAGCCGCGAAAACATACATCGATAAAACACTTTTTGAATTTAACAAACTTGGCGCAAGTGCTGTAAACGAGTAGACCCTATGAATGGTGGCACGGCACCCGAAGGGGTGGGTGGCCAGCACCGCAGCCGGCCGCCTTTGTCTCTCCGTCTGCGGATATTTTGCACGCCGCATTTTGGGGTACTCGATTAAGGCCGAGTCGATCTAACCGAGGTCCAATTAATTAATGAGTGTTTTTACTTTAAGTTGTGGGAGTAAACCGGAGAACCCGGAGAACAGTGGGAGGGGGGAGAACACACAAACTCCACACAGCAAGGCGCTCGATATGGCAATCGAACCGCCTCGGGCAGGACTTTGTTTCTGGCGAGGCGCAGACGTCACCGCCGCGCCGCTCCGCCGCCCCAACCCTTCCGCAGAGTGCGAGGCTAAGGGCGACACGGACCGGCTGTCGGAGAGCGAGCTGCGGGGCGCGGTGACCCAGGCGAAGCTGGAGCCCGTGGTGGCGAGGCACGGACCGCAGGGGACGCTGCCCTTCTGGGTGCCCGAGGAGGACATGGAGCAAACGGAGCTGGAGCTGGGGGACCGCATCCGGATCAAGACACACGGGGACTCGCCGTTCGTGTGTGCGTGAGCGCTCCTGTCCGACGAGACTGGAGTTTCGTAACAATAATAATTTACAATTCGTTCACTGTCGAAGGTATTCATTCGAAGAGAGAACGGACTCAGAGGTGGAGCGAGGAAACCGCAGAGAGGCGGATGAGGCAGCCAGGGCGGTTTGCCGGCGCTAACATATTGCCACACACTGCGTCCTAAATATTACGATGTTATCGCCTAATTCATTAATGAGTGGGTTTTTTTAAGTTGTGGGAGGAAACCGAGGAAACCGGAGAACCCGGAGGAAAGCGACGCAGAACAGCGGGAGGGAACACGCAAACTCCACACAGATAGGCGCCCAAGGCGGGAATCGAAACGCCGCGTGCGAGACCGTTCTTTCTGTGAGGCGCAGATGTTACCACTGCGCCACCCTGCCGCCCGGCGTTGTGGTGCAGTCTGCTGTGCAGTCTGTCCGCTCGGGTTTGTAGCTCGCCGCGGTGTACACTTCAGTGCAACGTGCTGCTTAAGTGCGACGTTCAGAAATCAACCACGCTGATGGAACAAAGACAAATATCAAAGATCCCGCGTATAGCCTTAACGGACTGTAGGGGGCAAGCGCCGTTAGCGAGCACCTATGAGGGTCGACACGGCACACGAGGGGGTGGGTGACCAGGAACCTCATCGCTCACACGCTGCTAACCCACCCCGTCCGACCCCCCCCCCCCCCACCGGCTTGCCGCCCGCACAGTCTCCCTGGCGCGCGTCGACGCGGGCACGGTGACGCGCTGCAACTTCGCGGGAGACGCCGCGGCGGGCGCCTCGTGGACCGACAAGATCCTGGGCGTCAAGTCCGGCCTGGACGCTCCGCCGCCCGGCGCCAGCGGCGGGGGCGGTGAAGTGGCCGACGACGAGTGGGTAAGCGGCGCCTGTCGGTGGCCGGCGCCGCCGCCGCTGGAGGAGACGGAGCGTAGCGCAGGAGGAGACGGAGCGTAGCGGTCGCGGCCACGTGTGTGTTGGACCGACGATGGTTTTCACCGTCGGTCTGGAGCCGACGATGGCAGCGCCGCCTTGGGCTTCCTACACGAGTGTTGAACTCGCTCGGCAAACGACCGCAGGATTGATGATGACATTCACGTTGATGGGTTGAGGCAACCCTGATTGGGATTTATGATAGAGTATTGCTGCTGCCTCACAGCAAGAGGTTTCCCTGGTTCGAATCTCGGCTCGGGTACCTTTCTGTGTGAAGTTTGCATATTCTCTCACCCGTGTCCGCGTGGGTTTTCACCGGGCACTCCGGTTTCCTCTCACAGTCCAAATACGTGCTGTTGCCTAAGTTAATTGGCCTGCGGACTAAATTGCCCCCGGTGCCCTGTGATGGACTCGCATCCCATCCTAGGCGGAGGCCTGCCTTACGCCCTGTGTCTGCCGGGATAGGCTCCGGCTCACCACAACCCTGTAGAGGTGTAAGCAATTTCTGACAATAAGATGAGAATGTACAGAGCTTTGTTAGTCCACTGCTGGATGAATGACACCCCACTTTGTGTCCATCATGTATACCACACTGCTTCGGGCAAATTGGAGAAGGGTGGGTTGATAAAGAAATGGTTCATGTGTCAGTCACCGTGTTAGCTGTGACCAGGCATTCAACCCATCTTGCCGGTTTCAGGTCATGTATTCAGGAAAGACTCACTGAGTCTACAGAGACTCCTATCAGGGGGATCTTGCATCGGGATGTTGAACCAATTCCTATTGTAATAGTATTTGCCATGCGGGAAGAAACCAGAGCATCAGTGAAGGTGTGCACCACCACCAAAACCTATATCTGCTGTCGTTTGTGCTCGTACAGGACTGACCTCGCCGTCGCTATTCAAGCGCGATGGAAGCAACCACGATATTCTACATCGGAAGTTGCCGCGCATCTTGTAAGAACGTGGCTTTTGTGACATCTGCTGGCTACCACAGCAACAGCGAAGGTCTGTCCACATTATTGAGGCTGTCACAGCTTGTTACCTCTGCCAGCCATGGGCACAGGATCCAAGGTACCATCTCCCCACCTCCCTGGTGTAATTGCAACAGGTAAACTACGGACGGGTGTGTTTTTTAAGCTACTTTGACAATGAATATTCACAATTGAGTTGTATTTTCCTTGATGAATAAATATATCCTAAACCATTTCGAACCGTTGCTTTGAGTTCGCAAATCTGTTACGGACATCTTTGCGTGGAATTAAATACCTCGGCGCTCGAGATCAAGTTTGCAAAGGCTTTTTATTGCAATTTGTTTTTAATGACCTTTGCATTGTGGAGTCTACAAACACTTTGGTTCCTTGCAGTAGGATGTTGTGTACAGTTATACCGGTTAGTCTGGGAGAACACGAAAAAAATATTAATCTGTCACAAATTGCGGGCGTGCTGCGGTGAAATGAACGACAAGTGGGAGGTCCGAACCGAACGGAAGGCTTGCGGTCTTCATAAACGGGACCGTTAGCGGGCCGCAGTGCGCAGAGAGGCCGGCCGAAATACAGCAGAGGAAAACACACAAAGTGTCTTGCACGGCACAACGCAACAGGCGTCGCGATCGCACGCGGGAGGCCGCCAACAACACCCAACCGAGGCACGGCGATTCAGTCAGCCTGACCTGCTACGGGGAAATCTGAATGCATTGTGAATGCGGACCGAGGGTGTTTCTATAGGACAGCCTGATCGGTTTATAGATACCCCACTGATTTCACATGACCCTGCCGCTTTCTTCTCAGCAGGTGGACGTGGATATTGCGAAAGTGACGGTTCCCCATCTTACAGAGGAGTAGTGTTAAAGGATTTAACATGTACTGAAGTTGGTGGGAAACATAGATGAGGCCGTTGAAAATAGACGTTGTTCTCGGTGTAATGTTGTGGTTATTTTAGTGGGGCATCTACAAGTGGATCACCCTGTACGGCAATGCCAGCAGGTGGGTTGAATGAACCTCAGGTTGAAACACTTTCCCCAGGGCCCGACTTCAGAATCCACGAACTCCACAGCCATCCCACTTAACAGAAAACGATGCAAGTGTTACTTCTTCCACCAAAAAAACTCCATTACCCAGAATGCCACTAACAGTTATGGCCAACAAATCACAATGCCAAAAACAACTTAAAGCTATAACCAAAATTACACCAACAACAACGAAAAAATCAGCAAGAATTCCTGAAGCCACATTACAATAATTAAAGTCACAAAATAAACTTTCAATCCCTAAGTACCGCAAAAAGTATATTTATATTGTATTGCCTCTTCCACTTTATAATACTAATTTTGTAAATGCAGGAACGATAACGGAGTACAGGTACAAGAAGCCCACTGGCTCTATGGGCCAGGATGAAGGAGTTTGAGATATACATCCCACCTGGGGCAGGGGTATACTCAGTCTGACTTTCTGTGCGCCATGCCGTAGAACGAAACACCACCTAGGCTCTGAAAAATACTGCTGCAGCCAGTCAGTAGCCTTAAAGTAAACCCCCAACCAAGGCGACTACTCCACCCCGAGAGGGAATCAGCGTTCACCCGACACCCGCACAACCACAAAAGCAAAACCAGGGATGTGTAAAGCCACGGGCAGAACCGTCCTTAACCACGGAATCTGTCATTTTACTAAGCACATGCAGAGAAGGAACGCACGATATTGCAAAGGTGTGATCGGCATGCTCCGTGGTGTTTGGGGCCGTAAGCGAGGACTGTCTCTTACAGGCCTGTAATTATTCTTCGATTCAAATTGAATGTTACGCTTGTGACACATGCGTGGAATCGTGAGCGTACGAATCAATTAGGATGTACGCAAATTATATGCGGATATTACACCTTTGGGCTAATGGAATGAAATATAGCAACACGAGACAGAACATACGAGGCAGACACTACAAACAAGACAGTACAAACAAGACAAACCGGAGTCAGTTCTTGAAATGTGACCGCAAATCATGGTGATTGAACAAATCGCGGGCGTGGGTGACATTGTTACCTGCCCACTTTTCATGTAGTAGTCGTATCGCGTGTTTAAGCATGACTCAAGCCTCTATGTTCAGCCACCACCCTAGTCTCACGTTCTGCCCACGTGCAAGTGTCTGCTCCCAGTGCCAAGTCTGTTATCGCGATCCAATGTACGGGACTCCTTTGGGAATCGGCCTAGCCATGAGCTCGTTATAGCCACCAGCGGGATGATTGTAGCTCACCGGCACCGCAGGAATCCCACGGTGGGCCGAACCACGGCAGACCCAGTTCAGTAAATGCCCCGAGTCAGTTCATCGTTCAAACTTCCGCTTAGAAATATGCAGTGTCCATTTGAAAATCCCGAAATGTAATCATCGAAGCCTTGAGGGAACTGGCTACTTCCAACAGGCAGCCAACTGGCCACATGTAGCCTTTGAAGGCTCTTGCAGTGATCTGCCAAGCTGAGGCCCATCGAGAGATGGAGTCGTCGGGTGACAGTGAGATAATCAATGGATGAGGTACCTCGAAGCACGAGGAACGGATCAGCGGTTACACACGTACAGAATGTACAGAGTTTATGACGTCGCGACGCCAGCCGTCGTCATATCGTGCGATATTACGCGACCCGTGAGCACATGGCAATTCTAATGCCCCCCGCTGGAACGTATATCTGAAGACTTCCCACAAGGGTGATCCCCTCTTCGTAGGTCGACAAAGTAACCACATCACCGCTCAACACTGCCTGCTCGCTATAGAGGAGGCCTTTGTAATTGAGCACGATTCCCAAGCACGTCTTCCATGAGTCGTGGTTCCCGTCAACATCGAGCTGTGCCCTTTGCAAGTTCCAGCATTCGTTCATCAACCAATTCATTTTCCCGATTTCCGCGTTCCGTCCTCGGCGCGTATAAAATGCAAAGCAGAAAGCCCAAGGCCAAAACACAAACACACAACTGCGCGGCACCCAAGGCTACATTTCAAACTCGTATCTCAAAACACAGGTGCAATCAAGACAGAAACCAGATGCCCCACAACAGCCGCTGTCCGCTGTGAGCAAGGACGATGCATGTGATGCATTATGGGACAGGAGTTCCGAACTACATCGCCCGCCAATCCGAACCTTCAAAACCCGTGCTCGTCACATTTGCACGGTTCACGAAAAGTATTTATTTTACTTTTTAAAATATAACTACGAATATTATTAACATTCAGCAGTCGAGGAATAACTTACTGAAGCAACACAGGTAGGGGTTTTTATTTTAGTTGCAGTCAAACTAAAAACTCTGCCCAAAACTCAGAAAATTTAACAATTAGCAATGCTAACATTAATTAATTAGCATTGTCTTCAGTGATTGTACTCTTATAAATACTAAACAAAAGTGAGTGCACCCAACACTGATACACGTTGTTTTAAAGAACCAATATTTCCACACTACGTTTTAAAATCACTAAGAACATTTCTCTGCAGATGATGAAATTAACTCCTAGGGATTTTCCTTTTGGACTGGAAAACCCGAGGTCACACGAGTGAACATCAACGCTAAACATAACAGTTAAAGGTTCCGAGAAAAAAAGTAATTGATTTGACTTGAAATCTACCCAACAAACAATAGCTTGCGTGCCACGTCGACCTTGACAAGGCTTGTGGCGATTGACGCATTCTGACCTGCACGAAGGTTCAGGAGCTGCATGCCTGAGTTGTAATGTCCAAAGTGAGGACCGGCAGCTAGCTTAAAAATCCAGACGCTGCTCCGCAAACCGGCCGTTAAAAATTGAGTCTAGATCAGCGTGCTCACGGGCACTGCTGACCTCGAAGGCATCGCGGCCGCACACCGACCGTTTCCACATTCGTGGTACTGTACCGTTGTTTTTATTTATTTTGTTGCTATTAAAAACATTCATTTTTTTTGTTCCTTATTTTTTCTCCAACTGCCAGATGGCGTTAGCACAAAATTACTTTAAAATAGGAGCGTTTACCTGATCTTATCAGGACCAAGGCCACATCCCAACGCCTCGAGAGCGTGCAGACGTTTCGGGAAACGCTGACTACTGTGAGTCAGCGCCATCTCTAATGACAGCGGCGATGGGCGAGTGGGGGGGGGTAGAGGTTTGGGTTGATTATATTTTTCTTCGAAATCATTTTGAAAATGCATGGGCAACTTCCCACCAAAAAAACAGTTAACCTTGCACCCGGCTTGGGGTTGCTAGTTCAATAAAAACAAAAAACCACAAATGTGGCGAAATTTGAATGAAAAAACCCACGTGAATCGTTTTAAGAAAACACGTGCATGCTTTCTGTTGATCGCACTTTGTGCCCCGTCTGCTATAGCAATGGTCCAACAAGTGTCTCTCGATTATCCTCATTGTTAAAATCTGCGCGCCATAAAATAAAGGATTTTTTTTATTTGATTACTCACAGGCGGAGTGCCTGCATTATACAACTTGTCCATATGGAATATAACGTGTTTATATATTGTATACACCACCTATATATAGAATTCACAAGTTGTCCGTCCGTCTATCACTTATACATCGGAGACAAAAATTAGCAAAAAGAAAAATGCTCCTCTTGCCGAGGACATTCTCCGGAAAACTGTCGGCTTGCGGCGTTTCCAACACTTCGACCGTGATCTTTCCAAAATACACCGCGGAACATTCAACAGGCCGCCGTGTGCAAACTAGATGTCATTGTCAGGCACCTAACACGACATTGCTCAAACTACATTCGATGAATAATGGCTGCTTGCAAGCATCCAAACAAGTGGCAATGGGAAATTGATTTTGGTGTAACGTGACACATTTTTATTACAACGCAGTGGGTTGTAATAATGAACTTGTCAAAGGTATGCGTTTCTTCCGATTTCCCGATTCACGCCTAACAACGCATCGCATTTGCTGTGAATGATTTTACCATTCACATCTACTCTAAAGAAGGCTAACAACTTGGTTCACTTAATTAATTGCATCCCCCTCCTTAACATCACCTTCCACCAAGTCACGTCATCAGAAAACAGTTCTTTCATGAGTGCGAATTGTCCGAGATAATTTTCATGACAAATAAAGTTCCTCGCAGAATTTTCACCCGAAGCACTTTTACATTTGAAGGCCGATTAGAACCCAAGTTCTATGAACTCCAAATCGCTTGCGTTTGACGAAATTTGCATCCAGCTTAAATGCGCGCGAAGTGCCAGTACATAACATGAGGCCATCGTTAACACCGGCCGACAACCCATCTGCCGCTATAGGGCCCGCAAAGCAAGATATTTACACAACGTCCGTGGCTACGTGCGGAGGCAAGCACGAGGACGCCTCCGTGGTGTGCGGCACCAGCTCGGTGCTAACTGGGGATTCTCTCTCATGTTTATCACATGTCCCTCGATCGTGCGCCATCCCCCGTACATGCGTGCCCTGCCTTGCCAAGCAGGAGCCTTGCAAGTGTCTAAAGGCTCCGCTCGACTCGCCCCACGACCACCTGACACGAAACAGCGCCATCCTCACAGCCGCCGCGGCCCGCGTAACCGGCGCGCCCCACGTACAGCGTTGCCATCGTTACAGCGGCCGGTGTACGCTCAGTAATCACTGGACGCACGGCACTGAACGGTCATTACTATTACGCTTGCAGACATCTTCAAATTCGCATCACAGTACCGCAGTGAGCCCTGCCCTTTGTACGCTAATGTACACGTTGTCGAATAATTCGCCGGAAGCCAATGTGCTTCAAAAACCGGAAGAGCAGTGCACTCACTGCACAGTGCACCATGCGTATATTCTGGCAAATGCCGTACCCTGCCGCAGATTTAATCTCGCAAATATATCCCGCGCAGGTAGTATTCACTAATGAGCAGAGTAATGCGAGTGCTATCGCAGGAGGGAAAGGTATTGTCGCTACGGCACAATCTCGTGGTTCAGAGAGCGATTTATCGGAGTGTTTGATCAGAATAGTCGGGGAATTCTGGCTCAAACGTGCGGACATGAAAATGACACAAACACAATACAGATTATCTCCGTGGATCATTTTAGCAACGCAAAAAACACTGCCCATTTACGTTTGTCTCTTTAAACCCATCGCCAAAACCCAACGCTCAGAATATGAGTAAGCGCTACACCACTAAACCCCTACACCTTGCCTAATGAAACGCAGGCGGGTTTTTTAGAGTCTAAAAATCAGGAGCGTTCCACTTTTCCGCGACAGCCCATTGATCAGCAGCAACTTCCATTGCAGCTTGCCCACACCAAATCAATGTCCGTAGAAAACACGTAAATCAAAACCAGTGCCCACTTCGCCAGACCCCTGTAACGGGGTGACGCTCCCTGAGCCGTGCGGTGCAGAAAGCGGAGCACGCGCAACGATCCCGGCCCACAAGTCTGAAGGCGGTAATAAATAAAAGTAAAACAAGCGACGAGTTAAATCGGGGCCGGTTTTGGAGTGCGGCGCTCTAGGTTCTCCGAGTTTACAAAGCAAAGGCGCGTGATCGACTGCCAGTAAAGAGGAGCCCAAAAACACTGAGCTGCTGGGAGGTAAAGGTCATCAAACATGGCTTTGTTTAGAGGGTAGCGGCAGGAGTCGCTGAGCAAATTCCCATCTCCATCACGAACCCCCCTCCCGATCGGCCCGGTTTGTCGCGAACGCGTCAGGAAGGCGGCCGTCGGTGGCGATCGGACAAGTGCGGCGAGCGACAGGGAGGCGGGGGACAGTGAGCGCGTGGGTCGCGCCGCCGGCTACGGGCGAAGGCCACACACCGAGCCGCGGCTACGGAATGGCCAAAACGGGGGTCACGTGGTGGTGGTAGTGGTGGAGGCAGCCGCTTAGTCGCGGCGCCATCCCAGCCGCTTGGCTCGGGAACGGCGTTTGCGCGGCTGCCGAACGACGTCGAGTGGGTGCTGCGTAGTTTAAACGGCGATCGTCGACACCTCGAGCGAGCGAGTGACCGAGCGAGCGCGCCGCCCCCTCGAGCTTCAGGATCACTCCCTGAGCCACTGATGCAGTGCCGCGAGGTTGGTGTCCAGCCAGCGGCGGTTGGCGCGGATCGTGTCGCAGGCCTCTTTGAAGACTCGCAGTTCTCCGCTGCCGTCGTTCAGGCGCGCGACGAAGTTCTCCAACTGTGGCCGGAATCGGGGGGCGGGGGGGTGAAGGTAGCGCCAATCGTTGGGTCACACACGTCGGTACGGTGCAATGATGGTTATATCGATGCATCGCAGTTTTGTTAAATGAGGGTGCAAGGCGAAAACATTTTAGCCACTTAGATTAGTTTCTTGTGCGAGGCCAAGTAACGATATTACTAAATGCGTGTCGTTAAAACCCTCCACCGCCTGGCACAGTGAGACAAATGATAGTGTCACGTAGTGTACAAGCGTTTAACGCTCCAAATCTTATTGTCTTAACCGACGGGTGAGTTTCAGAACAATTCGCGCGACCAAATTTAGCGAATGGGTGCAATATTTCGCTTAAAGTTATACGTCGCGCTCCGCGTGTCAGTGTGGACGCCCACCTGGGTGAGGTGGTGCGTGCTGGAGAATCCCGACGTCACCGACATCACCATGCTGGAGAGCGCAAAGGAGCCCAGGGAAAACCTGCGCAAACCGGCGCAAACCGACAGGCCGCCCCGGTTAAAACCGTGCGGCGTATTAAACGTGAAATAGCATTGCGACACCATACACTTTACAGTAGACATCGCCAACCGGCAGAAATGAAGATGTGACATCGTTTTGTTGCATGTAAAGTGCTCTTAGATGCCCGGCGTAAAGGAGAGGGGGGGGGGCTCTATTAAAAAAATATTTGGATTATTATCGTCATTAGAATAATAATAATTACAACTCACAATGCACGGCACTGTATTCGCTCACTCACGACTCGGCGACGCGGTTCTGCCTCACTCGCGAGTGTCTAACGGCAGCTGTGGGGTGGTATCGTCGACAGTGGCGGTGCCGGTTTCTGGACACGGTGGCCGCGGCGGTTGTAGTACTAGCAAAACCGCTGTGGCAGTGGCGGTGCTAGTAAACTGCAGTGGCGGCAACAGTGGTGGCTAGAGTGAGTGCCAGCAATAGCCTTGCTGGTGTTCAAAGGAGCGACAGCAGCTGCGGCCCAGACGGCTGCAACGACAACGTTGCTGATGGATGCGGTGGCGCTAGCTGCTGTGACGGCGCTAGGGGACGCGGTATCGTACTTCTGCACGAGCACGTTCCATCTCATCTGCAGGAACTCCCAGGTGATGAGCCGGCCGGCCCAGGAGGTGCGCGCCATCTCGGCTACGATTCGCGGCAGGTCCTGGGTCCTGACATCAACACCGTTCGTCGCGTCCTCCAGCAGCCTGACCACACACGCGCAGAGATCAACAACAACGACGACAGCAACAACCGCCGTTCGCCACCAAGCGGCGGTGACGTCACCACGGCGCCTGTGCCAGGCAAGGTGCACGGAGATCGCTCCACATAGCCGCAGCGACTCTCGGTGCTGGCCACACCGGCGCTAACAGGCGCTCGCAAACCGCACGTGCGCCGACAGTCTATGCACCGCAACTACGGCGAAGCAGGTGCCGGTATCTGGCCGCGTGGTCGCGGGATCTTTATCTCGGCGCATCTGTCGGTTCGTGCAATATCTCGCGTCTCTGCGGCCGTGACCGTCGCACCTCCACTGCTTGTCCTCGTCGCTGGTGCTCGCCAGGGCCTGCAGGTACTTGGCTTGCTCCCTGCTGGACTTGGCCGTGCGGTAGTGCTGGTGCACGGCGTCCCACTCGGACGGGCCGCCGTCGCGCACCGTCACCCGCAGCACGGTGCCCATCAGGTCCGCAGACAGGCTGCACGCGCGCAACGCAGCTCCCGTCAGACAACGTCGGCTGTGGCGCTGGCCGCGCGTTACCGAGCTGGGACTCTTGTCGCCGACATTGCGCCGGGCTGGGTGCGCCGCGATGCTTGCACCGAGAGCGGCGAATCGGTTCGAGTAACCGACCTCGATGTGTCCGCTCAAATATACACGGCCGACGGGCAGATACAACATAGGCACTCGCAATGTTTAACTGTTTTAACTACCGTTTATTTTAATTTTTTGGTCACTTATGTGCAATGCTGTGTGTAAATGTGTACGTGTTTTAGTCTGGTTAATTTGTGATTTTTAAAAATATATTTATTTTTGCCAAGTCGCGTGTTTGTCGTGACCAAAAGATGCTTTTGATCAGATGGGGCTATAAGACCGGCCCAACCACCTGTGAATGTGGAGAAGCAGACCGTACTATGGAACACTGCCTTGTCTGCACTCTACTGCCCAATCTCTGCAGCTCAAAAGACCTTGCAGAGTTCAATAAAAATGCAAAGAACTGTGTAAATAAATGGAAAACTGTAATTTAACCATCGCGCTTCGTAGAATCTCAAAAAAGAAGATAAACGTCTATCTATCGACCTGTACGCCAACCTGAACTGTTTAAGCCTCCCGACGCCCTGCTCATTGCGGTGGATGTCGCTTCTCTGCCGCCTGTTGCTGGCTGCCAGCAGCTGCCCGGCAGGATCGTCTGCGAGCCTCCCAAATGCCTTTCAAAGCAAGTCCTCCGCGACAATACTACCTGCGCATCGTACAGACGGAATTACACGGCTAACACGTAGAGAGTCTTGAGGACACGGGAGGTGAGAAAGGTCGTCCCTCTCTCTCCCTCCTCCAACGATAAGGTTTCGAGCGAACAGTAATATGCTTTGAGTGAACAATAATATGCTTTAACACTTAATATGCTTTAGTATTTTTCACTATCGCAATGCAGAGCCTTAATCTTCTATGGTGATTTGGAAGAAAAAAAATGTGTGCAATGCTATGTATTTTGGACTATTTTATTTGAAAAATGTGTGCAATGCTACGTGTAAATGTTTTTGTGGTTGATTAAAATTTTGGTTATTTATGAATCTTTAAATTCATGTCGGCAACTCGCATGTTTGTTGTGTCGCAGGAGTCCTGTAAAGACCGTGCAAGCTCACAGGGTAATTTTTCTGCAGTGATAATAAACATCTATCGATCTATCAGTAAGAGAACCTGGCGGGCCTCACATATCCGTGTCGCTCCAGTGACGGTACGCAGTCTTCGCCCGCATGAGGCACTTGTCGGAGCCGTAAGCACACAGCAGCGACACGAGCGTGGCGTGCAGGGAGCGACGGGGCACCGTCGTCTCGTTCAAGTCGGAGCCGTCCCAGGGAAGCGGCGGCAGGAGCGCATCTCCTAGCGCCACGATGCGATTCTGCCTCACGCCGCGCACAAACATCCCCCGTCTAGACAGACAAGACTTTCGGGGCAAGTGCCGTTAGAGAGCAGCTATAAGGGCCCGGTGGGGGGGGGGCAGCACCACTTCTCGCGCACTAGTCTGTTCAGCCTGGGCAATCTGGACAGGCGGGTGGTGCCCACTGTACACTTGTGACTGATGGGATCCCGGCTGCTGGGGTGCGTCGTGGTGCCCACCTGCAGCAGATGGACGTCGCGGCTGTACGGGGAGAGGATGACGAGCACGCGGTCCAGGTGCATCAGCGCCACCTTCCACGGAGCGACGCTCGTTTCGTTGCGAAGGAAGGACAGCAGCGGCATGGCGTCGGCGACGCTCACACGGCCGACGCTGAGACACGGGGAGACGAAGGACAAAGCGATGACGGTTGCTCTTCAGAGCCGTTCTTTCGCGATAGCCGTTTCGAGCGCTCTCCCTCTCTCCCTCGCGACGTTTCGCTCCCGCGTTGGAAGCATCGTCAGGCGTTCCGTTTCCAATTTTGGAGGCGAATCGTCCCGAGGGAGAGAGGCAGAGCGAGAGAGGAAGAATGCTCGGGATAGCCGTGGCGAGCGTGCCTCCTCTCGACTTCGCGAGAGGAACGAGCGGCTCTGAAGTGCAATTCTCAACATTTTCAACATTAGCGCTCGTGGTTTTTCTGCCGATATTATGATTAAGGTTAGGTTGGGGGGTCTTTGTGACACAAATTTACCATGAAGTGGCCTAAGAAAAAAATAAATTATGAATCTTTATCAATGGTGTTCGTAAGAAAGGGTAAATTAAAGACGCGATGCTTGTCGCGAGGGACAATAAAAGCGAACATTGGGCCGTTTCATTCAAAGTCTACATGCTCATAAGGATTCATCAATTCAGTCGTATACTTTAGAACCTACGACCGAATCACGCGATCTCATCAGATCTCGGAAGCTAAGCTGGGTTGAGCCTGGATAATTTCTGAAGATGGGGGGGAGGCCACCATACGTAACAGTTGGAATGGCCTGCTCCTGCTTCTTCGAGGCAATGTTGCCAGCAGAGGGCAGTGCACAACCACCTACAAAAGTTCACCGATGCTGTGTGACATCTTTGCTCCCTCCACCAACCCGCACTGAGCAGCGTAGCGAAGAATAGTCAAAAATCCCCCGCGTCCCGTTCGGCATGGGGATGCCCTCATCCGGCAGTGGACTGTAAAATGCCGAGTCTCAAGATCCATAATCACGAAGGTCCTGCGTTGGGACTTTTGGCCCAATTCCTCACTCAGCAGTAGACCGACGCAAGGACTGTAAATGGCCGTGCTTTACGAGACCAGGCGGCAGGCCCTCGTTGATTCA
>JAZEWU010000040.1:5161956-5180010 GCA_036362915.1 Geotria australis
GTCGCAACGGCGGAGGCACCTTGCTTGGGCAGCGGGTAGGAGATGTTAAACAGGGTCTCGTAGAATTCCAGGAACGAGACGGCGCTGCTCAGCGCAAACGCCCCCTGCTGCTCCTTGCCGGGCGACGCATAGACGGACACCTGCAGAACAAACAGCCGCTCTCGTTGCCGTCGCTACGGCCGGCACCCCGCGTCGCCGTGTAGCGGTGGCGCACGGTCCGGCGAGAACGTTTTCGGATGTGATTTAGGAGTTTTATTATTTATTTAGACTTGCGGGACGTAGATGCTGCCACCGAGGATGTGCAACGCGGCTAAACCGGTTCCCGTCGGGTTCCGTTGTCACGGCTCAGTGCAAACACCCACATCTCGCGGCGCGAAATATGCACGAAGTTATGCCTCCCGCCGACTTGCTTTTCCACGCAAAGGTAAGGGCTCGATGAACGGTACGATAAAAAAAAACTGAAGCGATGTGTAAAACGTACAGCCTTTTGGTAATTGCTCTCAAGAGATGCTCTTTCGCAACAGACGTGTCGAACGTTCCTCCTCTCTCCTTCTCGACATTCCGCCCTCCGCGTTGGAGGCATCGCCATGCAAAATGTCGCAAAGGAGAGAGGTGGAATTGCCCGGGACCTTCTTGCCGTGCCTTACAAACAACTCCCAGCATGACACCCCAACCGCTGTAATAATAAACACCTAATCCTAAACCAACGGAGGAGCGCGCGAGTGGCGAGCGTTGGCCGCGCTATACGTACGGTGGTTCCGTGCTTAGTTGTGCTGGAGATGCTCTTGAAGTCGCTGACGACGAAGGCGACGAGGTAGGTGCTCATGGGCACGTTGCCATTGAACGTGTCCTCAAGCAGCCCGTCCTTGCGCGTTACCGTGTTGTTCTGCGAGCCCGCCGACACAAACACGAGCCCCCGGCATCCGTCAGGCCGGCCGTCGCTTGTTGGGGCGAGCGTTATTACGTCGGCGAGCACCGCAGATCGATTAAGTCAGCGGCCGAGGTGTATCTAGTATCTGCGTCTCTCGTGATGCATTCGGATACTATTAGTCTCACCTGCCACCTCCTACAGTCTGCCAGAGACCCAGAGTAATTTTATCGAGAGATTAAGTCCTGGTGAGTACAGCATGTAGCGGTAAGGCCAGCAGCACGCCAGTAGACAAAGATCACCCGTATAGCCTTTAACGAAGGGTTGGGGAAGGTGCCGTTAACGAGCGCCTACCCACCCCCTCGTGGCATACATTCGCCACAAATATTAGCCGTGAGCAAACTCCGGCCGCCAGGTTCATCGCACAGTATGCTAACAGCTACACTACCGCTTCCCACATTCCCGTGCACACGCGCCCACACACGCACATGCACACACGAGGTACTCGCACGAATGTGCTCAGCGTTACCCAGAGACTTCTGGACACAACACATGCCACATCTGCACGCAATCGCGGGGCATCTTGTGGCCAAAGGACCAGCTACAATGGATGGGCAAGCCTGGCAACTGTCTCTATCAGCAATGTAATAGTAATAATAGTTATTATCATTATTGTCTTATTTCTTTACGCGGGATCTGGGCCATAATGCATTATATAACCAAGGGGGTTTCAACAACAACCGCCATCCCTGTTGGCGGGGTACAACAAAGAGGTCTGTGCCCACCGCTAAAGAACCATTTCTGCAAAGGTTATTTTCCCCAAACAAAACTGTTCTCCCACATGAGCTTCACATATCCATTATGGGGCAGCATTCTTTGCCCGAGGGAGATGATTCACTCAGCCAAAGCCTTTGTGTGCTATCGCGTGCATGTGTTCGCGCAAGTATGCGAGTAAGCATATGACCGCGTATCGCCTGCGATGTATTGCTTATACTTTTCTAGGTACACGCAACATCCGCCACGCACACACGCGTGCGTAACTACGTGGACAGGCATGCACGTGTATGTATATTTGCATCGAGTACAGGCAGTCCCCGGGTTACGAACGCCCGACTTACGAACGCCAGTTCTTACGTTCCGAACTCCGTAAAGCCTATTATTTAAAAAGATCGAGTTACATACAATGGTTCGTACTAACGAACGGGCGGACTACTTTGCGCGACGCTCAAAACACTGCGCGTTTTCAGCGGTTTATTATTTTTACTATTATAATATTTGATATGTTTTAGGTAAAATATATACTAACACAAACATGTGACTAATTGACGCTAGATGTGAGCCGTACGTACATACAAATTCGACTTATAGACAGACTTAACAAAGGAACTCGTTCGTAACCTGGGGACTGCCTGTATACGAGAGCGACCGGGGCATTCTTGCGCGTGCGTGTTTCGATGCACTTGCGAGCGCGCGCGATCCCGTGCGTCGCTGTGCGCGCGTCCGTACACGAGCGTGTGCACGTGCGCGCGCGCGCGGGCCACACCAGAGGCATGTTGGAGAGTGCTGTGTGCGCGGCGTCGCGCACGATGCTGACGTCGAACGAGGCCTTGAAGTCGGGCTCGTCGAAGCATGGGAAGGACTCGCGGGCGGACGTCGGCTCGAACTGCGTCACCGCCAGCGGCCTGGGGGAGACAGCCCGACCGCGCGCGCTCGCTCAGGCCGTGCCGCGTTCCCGCCGCGACGTCGCGACCCTTACGAACGGCGCGACCGCGGGAGGTGGGGATGGAAGAGGGGGTCAACCCCGCCTAGCCTCACCGATCCTTGCCGTCATCGGTGCGGTAAGTGCTCCGGTAGAAGCCGAGGAAGCCGGTGGACAGGCGCCCGCTGAAGGTGACGTTGAGCCGGTAAATCTGACCCTGCAGCAGCGGCTTGCTGGTGCACACCATGAGCTGGTCGCGCGGCTCGTAGCGCAACAGCTTCACCGCCAACGACCCGACGGCGCCGCCATCTGCCGCACAAACGCGCGCAAACACGCGGAATCTGTCGGCCGGGGCGGGGACGCATCATCAACCCCGCGCGCGCGGGGGCGGGTGTCGCGGACGCTCGGGACGGCGCGGAAAACGACGGCCGGCGCGACTTTATCACGAATTTATTCAATGTGGACCACGGAACGAGACTTGTCACACCGTGTTTGCCGAGTGCGTCAGACATGCGAGGGGATTTTATTCTAAACATGTGCAGGTCTTCTTCTTTGCGATTCTTCGAAGCTTCTGGACATCGTTGTCTTTCAGCTCGGCTTCGGAGTGTTTGGTAGAATTCGCAGGCAATACCAAGTACTACCTGACAGGGATCGCGACGTGAACGCTTCTACCTTGACCCCCAGGCAGCAATATGCCAGAATATAGTCGACGAACAAGTCACCTGGAATGGACAGTGTGCTCGGTTCACAAACAGCTTTGTCGCACGCGGCTGCGGGGCGCGCGCGGCGGCATCGGCGGGCGTACCTGGCACGAGGACGGGCTTGGTGACGGTGAGGTTCTTGGCGTGCAGCACCAGGTGGTCCGTGCTCTCGTTCACCAACAGCCAGATGCTGGCTTCACCCTCCACGGCCAGTGTCGTCAGGTTGGGGTGCAGGCGCAGGTGGTAGTGCAACGGACGCACGGACCTCGGGAGCCGATCGCTCGCCCACGGGAACTCCTCCCCGTCGGCCGTGACGGGAAACGTCGCGCTGGTCGTCGTGTTGGTCGGCGCGCTTGGCGTCGGGCTCGTGCGGTGGTCGCGATCGCCGCCGCCGGCGCTGCTGTTGCCGCCGCATCCGTCTCCGATGCCCAGGGCGCACGCCCCGTACGACAGCGCGATTCCGACGACCGCGACGGCCACGACCGCGCCGACGGCGCAGAACAGGAGCGTGCGGGGGCTCGCCTGCCGGCAGCACGCGGTCACGCCGAGCCCGTCGGTGCCGCCCGCCCCCGCCGACGGCGCCGGCCTGCCGCCGGGGCCGCGCCCCGACCGCGGCTCGTCCGGGTCGCGGTTGAAGAAGGCGGCGCCCAGCAGCCTGCGCGACGACTCCTCGTTGTCGTCGTCGAAGTCCTCGTCGAACTCGTCGGGGTCGCCGGCGTAGATGGGGAGCCGCGACAGCGTGTGCGGCCCGCCGTCGTCCCCCGCCGGGGCCGCGGGCCTGTCCGCGGCGCCGGCGCCGACGAGCGGGTGCTGGGTGTAGAGGGGAACGGAGCTGGCGGCGAGCGTGGTGCGGGGGGACGAGAGCGCCACGCTGTTGCCGTGCATCGGGTCGGCGCCCAGGTCGACGCTGGGCATCCCGGCGTCGGCCTCCTCGTCCTCCTCCTCGTCGTCGTCTTCAAACATGCTGTTCTCGATCATGTGCTTGGGCAGCGTGGCCCTCTCTGCGGGAGACACGGGGGGCGGGCCCGGTGAGCGCCGTCGCTCGGTCGGTCGGCGCGGACGGAGTCGACAGAAGATGAACGCGCGTCTCGAACGGCACGGATTTTATTACAAATTTGGCCGGCTTAGAGGCCGGGTGGTCCGGGGGAATAACGGCACGCAGAAGCACTGAGCCAGCACGGCTGAAATAAATACTTGTGTGCGTTCCAGCAAGGACTTTAATAGAAGCCCCCGGTCAAACTTTGCCCAGTGGGAAGTCGCTGGCAGATTTTTGCCGCTCTTAAGATTGCCAGTTTCACGACCTTTCAGTATATTCGAAGCAGCCTTAATAATTTATTTTTTTGTTGCTTTGGTTTTTATTGGTTGTTTTTTCTTTTGTTGTTGACATGCCAGTCTGTTCGCGGCCCTTGTGCAGCGCTTTGTGGCTCTCGGGTGAAAGGCGCTATATAAAATGCTATTATTATTATATTATCGAGCTCCCTCCTCCAACCGCCTGTGCCGTCGACTCCCTGCACCTGATCAAGTCTAGCTCAAGGCCTTCCATTTCTCCCCCCGTCTTTCACACAGCACATTTTGTACAGCGTCTAGAAATGTGATTGCTTTTGGATAACATATAAGTCCTCATGTTTCTGCAACCCAGAATAAAATCCCATCCCATTCGATTTGGTTGGTAACTTCAGTTGACATATTTCAAACACTTAGAATTAAAAAGGACATGTGTTTAACTGATAATTAACACAAACTATTTTTAGGAGGTGAGCCCTTTTAAAGTAGACTCTTAAGATATTAACATGAGAAATCTCACTCTTCAACAACACTGCCTTAAAAATGGAGATTGTTTTGTTATGTAATAATCCAGGGTCATTCTTTTAACACAGGGTGGTGAATTGCTCTTTGCAAGAGTTCCAAGTATGACATTCTTGACGTATGGACAAAAATACATCGATGGAACAAGTTGAATATACGTTTGAAATTAAACTGCTAAGAGCACACAGGCCCAGCAAGATTATTTCGACCGAAAACTGCTCTCCAAAGCTGTTCTTTCGAGGTGGCCGTGTAAAGTGTTCCTGCTCTCTGTTTCCCAACGTTTCACCTCCTACATTGGAGGGATCGGACGCGATGCTGGACGCGATGCTGGACGCGATGATCGGACAAGTTTGTCCTCAGAGAAGACGGTGGAGACGACATGCAGGGAGACTCAAACACAGGGAGACCACAGACACAGGGGGACACTGAAGATGGCCTTAAGGGAGTGTGGCATCGTGGTGAGTCTCATACTGAGTGTGGCATCATAGTGAATTCGATCGATTCTTCGAAGCGTGATGGTTGTCTCTCTGTCTTCCTGTCTCTGTGTCCCTATGTCTCCCCCTCCCTCCCTGTCTCCCTCCGTGTTTGTCTTTAAGGAAGTGACGGCCATCTTAGGGGACGCTGGCAGATTGTTGCCGCTCTTAAGATTGCCAGTTTCACGACCTTTCAGTATATTCGAAGCAGCCTTAATCATTACATTATTTTGGTCCTTTGGTTATTTATTTATTTATTGTTGACATGCCGTTCTCTTTGCGGCCCTTGTGCAGCGCTTTGTGACCCTCGGGTGAAAGGCGCTATAAAAAACGCTATTATTATTATTATCATCGTCAGGCGCATCATGACCCCTACGTGGGAGGCGAAACTAGGGAGAACAATTCACATACATCCAGCCGTGAAAACCTACGTCAGTAAATTACTTTGACTTTTCACTCCACTGTGACAACTTCCATCGCAGAGGTGAGACCTGCACCCACAAACTCGCGCACGGAGCACCCCAGCAACAATGACTTCTGCGGGCAATGGTGCAATTGGAGTGCATTGTAAAGGGTTAGCAAGCAAACAGCGTTATGAGCCGGTTCTCACGATTGCACGTCCAAAGTCTGGCAGGGTGGACAGCGCCCTGGCAGCCACCTCTCCCCCTTACTCCTGCGTCATGGCGAGCATCGATTTACACACACAGCGACGATGCGCGGGAGAGGTGCAGCGTATGCGCCACGGAGTGGCGGAAGTTTACACCCACAGCGATACAGAAATGTACACCGGCAGCGATGCGTACATTTTGCCGTGATAGTAATAATACGAGGCAAATAACGTACGGTCCTTTGTGAATTAACTGCTGGGTGAGGGCCTCCAAGGATGTACACAGGTCGTGGGGTCAATTGCACATCGTTAACTACCCCGGTTAGTGTGCGTTGGTGAAGGCGGCGAACATAGCCGTACAAGCATGGAAATAAACAACAATGGATTTTGCTAAACGGCCCTCTGTGACTTAACAGGTAGCCCGGCAGCCACATGTGACAAACCTGGTTGTGAACCAAGCACTATCAATTCTCAACCTCTCCAGGTGACTTGATCGTGGACTATATTGTGGCATATGCATGCCTAATACAATACACGTGGTACCTAACACAACTGAGAGAATTAAAATAATGCAAATATTATCTTATTACTCGGCAAACACGGTGTGACAAGTCTCATTCCATGGTCCACATTGAAGAAATTCATTACAAAATGAAGCCAAGCGCGTGTGGACGAAGACAGTGTCCACTGAAGCCAACGGAGCCAGATGCCTCGATATGAGTGCTAATGCCAATGGCATCACTGCCAGCACCAAGGTCTGCCGGCCACTCCACTTCCAACATATGCCAGCAGTTTTCACCATCGCTATCACCAAGCTGTGCACGGGGCCAAACGCGCGCAAAGCGGGGTTGGGTAACCCACGCGAAATGCCACACGCCCGCACAAACACCGAACGGTTCGGTGAACCTCTCAATCGAGGCCCCAGCATGTGAGATGCATGGCGAGCTTTGAGAGGGACACTGTGCACCTGCAGAGATCTTCTTATCTGACCCCCCCCCCCTCCACCAGCAAGTGTTAGGATGAAACGCAGAGGGGTCGCAGAACACAAACGTCGCGCAGAATTCTAGCCCAAGCGGCCACCACAGGTCACGACCAGACGCAGGGCAGCCATGTAGACATGCAAGCTGAGCTATAACAGCAATAATAGAACAGTAACCTAAGTGTGTTATGGGTTTGTTGTTGGCGGTTGCACTGTACTGTATCGTTGTCTGGTGTTTTCTGGTTCTATCCGCGTGTTGTGTGCAGCGTTACGTGCGACGTTTTGCTCCACGTGCCAAAAGCTTGTTCGGGAAATGAATTGAGATTTTATTTCCGCTTCCTGAAGAAGCTGCCAGCACGTGGCGCGGAACGTTGGACATCGTATAGATCAAGACGTCCATCCATTTCCTAAACCGCTTGTCCTGGTGAGGGTCGCGATGACAGCAGTCCAAGGAAATTGGACCAGACAGATCAAGCTCTTTGACGGTAGAAGCCGTGAAACGCATCGTGGAGGAAGGATAACCCCACGGCAGTGCTTTGTAATTCCCCCAGTGCGGTTTCGCGAAATATCCGAACACTCTTAGCAGTGCTGCACTGGGACGTTTGGTCAGATCGAGATGCATTACCCTACAACAGCCATCCGTGAAAGGAGAGTACTTTAGCCATTAATGGATTGATATCGGGCTGCAGGTTATGTGTTGTTTTAATACTGCAATGTTCGTGGACACCAGCACACTGAGACAACTCACGCTTACGAGGCAATAACACGCGAAAGGCGTTATTACCTCGTAACCGAATGGCTTGTCTCCCCCACCTCTGCAGGTTACCTTGAGGCGTTCTCTCTTCGAATGAATACCTTAGAAATTGAATGGCTAAGTGCCACGCGTTATAAATAGTATTTATTACATATTATTATTATATGTTGCGTTCATACACAGGGAAGCAGATGGTCCCACGTGTTACGGTGGAACTGAGGTCGCTGTGACGCGGTAGCCAGGCTGCCTGGAGCCTTGTTTGGTCCCAGGGTTTGTTTTTTTTTAGAGGCAAAGCTGTTTGCGCAAGTAAATGGACAAACCGTGAAAAGGTTGTACGATATCCCTGGCCATACTGTTTGCAATCTTATCTTGCCAACCCAGTTCCGCGGCTTAGCAGAATGTCTGAGCAGGGCTTGAACGCTAATTACGCGTCTGAAAGGAGGAAGTTAGGAAAGTGTTGTTCTAGTTCACTTATTTTTCGCTCTTAAACACTAGTGTCGCGAGGCTCACACTTTACACGAAATACAATTGTCCAGTTGAGAAGCTACCAAATGGTGCCTCAAAGTCCTCAGTCTGCGATACGGTGAAACCACAGCAAACATGTCTGTATTTGATGGTGATGTCGCTGATGATGATGTCAATGACAATGAAGCCGTGCGTAATATGGGAAGCCCCTATGCACCACATACGCGCAGCATGCCGGTTACATACTTCCCCGACAATACACAGACACTGGGCCACTGCTGACTGACCATCACTGGCCTACGAACTGGATTGGGCCTATCCCCTCAATGGCATTACTCGAAAAATGCAGTACTGTTCACCATCTGGCAGAGCTGCTGAAAGCACGCTGAAACCGCATTTCACAAGTTTAGTAATACAGCAACATTAATGTGCTGCCTTTTTGTCAACTTCACCACGATGATCAGTCAGTGAGGGTTGGCGAAAGGGAAGTACAATTAAACGAGCAGCACCACCATTGGTACGTAAACACAGCGACACGTGTCGTGTGCCTGCCAAACAGCAACACAAAACTTCTGACGATTCAACACGACAACCGCTTCGTCGACAGCTTCACGGAACGGCGTTGAATCGCACGAATTAAAGAATGTGAAGTGTGTTAACGTTGTCGTATATAAAAGCCACACCAAGTGTGTCCCGGCGTGACGGGTGAGAAGCGATGGCAGCGGTGCAAGCCTTACCGCCTTGTAGCTCTCTCTCCATAGCCGCGTGGCTCGACAGCGGCGGCGGCGTCACCTCCTCACACGTCGTTTGTAAACAGTAGATTAACTTGTAAATCAACTTGTTTCGTACGAGTCGGACACTCGAATGGCACTCAAGGCGAGTCGATCAGACGGGTAATGATAATGATCGGCGAACTGCGTCGCTTAGAAACAAGGCTCCTCGCTCCGTAACGAGAACTCTTGCCTCACAGCCTAAGCGTTCATCATAGCCTAGTGTCGCTCGCGTACTGCGGGCGCGCCGGAAGAAAAGTCACGACTTACACTCGAGATTAATTTCAAACGTGAACAACTTTGGAGAAAGTCAATATGCAGAAATAACAACGCGAATACGACCCCCAGCAGCGGTGACACGCAGCCGGCCGAGACCAACGGAGGGACGCTGGGGCTGACAGTCGCGTTTGATTTCCTAATCAGCTTCGACATGGCCTGCGCTCGGGACGCCGCCGATTGCCTGTGGTTCACGGTGTCAGCCAATCGGCTACCGCAGCGCGCCCCCTCCCTGGGCAGGCGGACCAATCGGGAACGCGGATTGCGCGTGGCGCGCCTATGTGTTGTGGGAAATGTGGAAGGCAGCGCAGTAGGCCACATCCGGCCCCCCGTTCTACACCTGAAACTCCGCGGGGTTGAGGGCAGCTGAAGGTCCGGGGGCGGCAAAGCCCACGGTGGGATCGGGAAGTCGAGGTCGACTGATATCAAAAGGCAAAGTTTTATTTTTCGTTTGTGCGGTTTGTGTTTGACTTCCGTAGCGATAATGTGTTCGTGATAATATATCTATTTTTTAAACACACAACGTACATATGCAAGTTTATGTTTGTAAACATACGTCATCATTTAAATACTCGGCGCGTCAACGCGCTCACATGAATATTCACAAGCCACGTATAAGTTGACAAACATGTATTTTTCTTCTTCTAAAGTTGTCTGTGTTCAAAACTGCGACTTTAAATAAACAAATATATACCTTGTTAAAATTAACTCTTACTAATGTCTTAGAGTACTATGTCCCATAGAGGGAGCCTTTTTCGTCAATCCACTGTGAGAATACATTGTATGGGTCCTGGGGGTTATGTGACAATGCTTCACACTCATAGGACGTGCTGGGGGGTGGTGGTGTGGGAGGTTCGTGAACGACGCTACTGGGCAGTTGGAGGCAGTCGCCCTCCAACAACAACAGAGGTCGGAGGAGCGACGCTCACAACAGCGAGCCGGGCGCGGGGCTGATAAAACTCAGCAATCTGGCACAGTGGGGAGCACAGGTGATGCCCCAGCCAGTCATCTCAGTCAGACAGCCCATGACACCTGGGTCTGCCCCATGACGAGTTGGTCATAGGCTTAACACATAAACGTCACGCACATATATGAATAATGAAGCCAAGTGAGATTTAGATTGAGTTTATTTTGCAACAGTCTTCGAAACAGCTAATACCACGTCACTTTGGATGCCATAAAGATATGCTTGCTGGTGGTTCAGAGCTGGCATGCTGGTCAGCTGATGGTCATCTGGCACGCTAGTAGTCAGCTGACAATGCCGGTGGTCAGAGATGACAAGCTGGCTGGTCAATGTACAAAACAGGCAACATGTTGTTGGTGCACATATCCAAGTCAGCCATAAACTTATTTAAATACAAAATAGCACCGTAAATGAGTACATCACTTGCACGCAAACTATATAAAGGACAGAACAACACATGTGAATACAGTATTGTATTTATACATAAATGTCATATACATCATCATTTTGATTACAACGTCGGGTCTCTACCAAGAGGGGCCTTCATTCACAGTTTTGTCAAACTGTATTCTGCTTGGCTTTGAATCTTGTATTTAGGATTCAGTACGTGTCTAGGAATTGGCAGATATAAATGCCTGCAATCTGGAGCTAGATTTTTTCCACCAAATCCCTTTAAGCGCCTTAAGTTTGTTTACAAGTCGTCGACAGTGTTTTGAAAACCAACAAGGGCCAAACAGCATGTGCAGTGCAGTGGCACTAAGGGCCCTGCCAGCCACACTCCAGCCACATGCAGTCCTTTAAGCTCAGTTTGAGACGGAGAGGGGGGGAGGGAAATAATTGTATCCCCCGCTCACCAACCTCGGCACAAGAGACTGTCGTTTGAAAAAGTGTACACATTGTTCTGTTCACGGTCAAATGTCATTGTCTTTAGTCTTTCAAAAATGAAATATATAGAACACAAGCAGAATGGCCGGCATAACATGACTTGGGATATCTGTACAAAGTCTGAGTTGAGAATTCATTATTGCTACTCAATAAAATTGACCCCTACTCAGAGCCTTATTACATTCTATTCTTGTGGGCTTTGAAGCAGGAACTTGTTGAAAACAACATTGTGTTTCTGCAGGTCATACAGTGTATGTGGTGTGAAGATTATGTATATGATGTTACTATTTGCCTCTCTTTTATTTATCTGATGTTAACACGAGCTCAGAGGCAAGGCACGGGTGCACCTAATGAACACATAGTCTATTCCACGTTTGACCTGCAGCTACTGCAGAACTTTTGAGGCAATTGCATGGACTAGGACTGTGAGCTGCCAAGTTAAACCCACAATAAGCCATGCTCTGCAGGCACGGGTAGCAAATTATACATTTAAAATGTTTAAAAAGAACAGCAGACAACACGACACCCCCTAGCCCGCGTAAGTTCACGTCTGTCGGTGCATCTGGCTTCAGTTCGAGAAGGCTACGCAAACTTATTTTCAGGCTCTTCATTTCCAGGTGATGCTTGCAGGTCATATACAACTACGTGGAATTCTGGAATTCAAAGTATTAAAATAAATAATAATACAGCACCCAGTGTGGGCCTCCCAATAGACCAAGCCTCCTCCTGGGAAGCTGTATGGATCTCAATGCAGTTCTGTCCGACGGAGGAAGTTCTCACTAAGTCAATGTCACCACATTTACATTTCAACTGCTCGACTAATCTGCCTGCACGTATTACCCAAGAATGGAAAAACCCAGGACGAAGGCTGCCACCTCCTCAAACTGGAACCACGAGTCACACCTGCTCACGCCCTGCCACCGACGACGCTACATTAGCACCACCACCTCCCCCAGCCTCGCGATCGGAGCGGGCACCACCGCTCAGCAGCTCACGGCGCCTTCAGTCCGCGACCTTCCTGTTACGGGTGACAGTCTCCGGGGCGTGCCTGCAACCGCCTTGGTGGTGCTCGTGATGGCGGTGATTGTGGTAGTGCGAGGCCGTGCAAAGCGGCCGCTTTCTGCCCGGAGCGCGGCGACGCTGCCGCCGAGGGGCCGACCGTTCCTTGCGCCCGCGCCGATGATCTGCGGTTGCCGGTGGTTGGACAAGCGGGCAGGGGAAAGCGCGTGGCAAGCAAGTCAGCAGCAGCAGCAGCAGCAGTTCAAGGCGTCGATTGTCACAGCATCTAAACGACGAGTCAGTGGCTGGTTACGTTCAACATCAGAAGTGAAAAAACCTATTCGTTTACGTTGACTTACATTGGAAAAGTAAATATAATCAAGGTCAAAGTCCCCTGGAGAGCCACCTACCCTGAATATGCATTATTATGTATCCGGCAGGAGAGGGCGCCCTTCAGCCACTGGGCCCCTGAACACTATCTACAGCTCAAAAGACCTTGCGGAGTTCAATGAAAATGCAAGGGGCTGTGTAAGAAAATGGGAAACTGTAATTTAACATCGCGCTTCGAAGAATCGCAAAGAAGAAGAAGTCGACAGTCTATATCGATCCATTGTCAGAAACCGCTTAATCCTACACAGGGTCGCGGTGAGCCGGACCCTATCCCGGCAGACACAGGGCACAAGGCAGGGCTCTACCCAGGATGGGACACCAGTCCATCACTGGACACTTGGGGCAATTTTGTCCGCAGGCCAATTAACCTATGCACCAGCATGTCTCTGGACTACCAAGCAGCTCACACAAAAACAACATTGACAAAGAATCCCCATATGGCCTTTAACAGTCTGGTGGCGCAAGTGCTGTTTGCGAGCAGCTATTCAAGCTGGCACAGCACACGATGGGGTGGGTGGCCAGCACCACGCCCGACCACTTTTGTCTACACCCAGCAGTGACGTTTCCACGCCACACCAGGGACTCATTTGAGGCTGAGTCGACCTTGCAGAAACCCAGAACCGGTTTCGAGAAGCATTCTTGGTATTGGCCGGGCTCGTAACGCAGCGCGCACTTTCGCTCCCCGCAGTTCAAAGACAAAGATCCCCCGTATATCTTTAACAGACTGAAGGTCGATTCGGCACACGACGGGGTGGGTGGCCGACACCACGCCCGGCCGCCTTTGTCTCCCTCTTGGTAATGTTAACACACCGCACTAGGTACTCATTTGAGTATGAATCGACCTAGGGGGGGCCCCGGGAACCGGTTCAGAAAATCATCACCGGTGTTGGCCGTGAGCGAGATTCGAACTCGGGTCGCAAGGTTTATAATAATAATTTTACATTTATAACGCGCACATATTCATTCAATGTCGAAGATATTCATTCGACCAGAGAAGGACTCAGAGGCGCGAGGAAAGCGGAGGAGGCCGCCAGGCGGTTTGCCGGCGCCAACATATTGCCACACACTGATTCCTATATATTATGATGTTATCGGCCAACTAATTAATGGGTGTTTTTTTTTCAAGTTGTGGGAGGAATCCGGAGAACCCGGAGGAAACCCCACGCAGAACAGGGGGACAGAGAACACACAAACTCCACACAGCAAGACCATTCTTTCTGTGAGGCGCGGATGTTACCACTGCATAGACACCCTGCCGCCCACACGCACACACACGCCCACCCACACCCACCGGGCGCCTTCTTGCAGGTGGAGGAGAATAGGTAGGAGCAGGACACGTCGTTCCACTTGCCGCCCTCGTGCCAGATCATCACCACGCAGTTCTCACCGCCCGGCGCCGCCCCGTCCGGCTGCCCGGACCGCCAGCTCTCGTAGACCTCACGCGCAAAGACAAAGATAATAGTTATAATAATAGCATGTATAGAGCGCTTTTCACCCGAGGGTCACAAAGCGCTGCACATGGCTGCGGAGAGAACGACATGTCAACAACGACAGAGAACGGAAAATCAGCAACAGCCCTTAACGGACTGCAGGGTCAAGTGCTGGTAGCGAGTAGTACCGATGAAGACCAGCACGGCACACGAGGCCGGTTTTGTCTCCCTAACGGTGAAGAAATACACACTGCACCGGGTACTCGTTTAAGGATTAGCCGACCTAGGGGGAGGCCCGGGACCAGTGCAAAGAATCGTCACTGACAACAACAACAACCGCTGTTCGCAGCTAAGTGGCGGTGACGTCACCACGGCGCCTGTGCCAGGCCAGGTGCACCTTGAGGCCACGCAGAGTGTAGAAGGGGATAGACCCAGGTGCCATGGGCCGCCTGACTGAGATGACTGGCCGGGGTACCACCTGTGCTGCCTACCGTGCCACATGTCACTGGCAGAAACAGATGTTGGTGGTCAGAGGTCTAGGAAGGTGTCACATTATAGTAGGGAGGTGTCACATTAGGTATCACATTAGTAGGCTTTAACTTCTCGCTCAATAGTCTACAGACAACTAGCTGCTAGACTGGAAATGTAACACGTTACTAATTCATCGATTTATAGTTAATATTTTAACTTGTAATGAGATGCACAGTTGTCGCTCACTCTCGAGAACGACTCAGAGGTGTCGAGGAACCGCCGGCAAACAGTAAGGCGACCATATTGCACTCCCACTCCCCCCACGCTCTACAGTCCTCTATATATTAAGGTGATAGCAGCCAATTAATGAGTGTGCCTCCGTGGCTGGTGTCCTTCTGAAGTCTCTTACGTTACGCTGTTGCAGCTTTTCGTTGATCTAAACTTGTATCGCTCGCCGCTCCGCCTACACGCCTTTCCCTTGCCGATCCTGCTGTACAGAGGACTTTACCTCCTCCTCCTCCTCATCCACGCTGCGTACTAATACAATGATCATCATAATTATCAGAAACCGCTCAATCGTGTGCAGGGTCGCGGTGAGCCGGAGCCTATCCCGGCAGACGCCGGGCGGAAGGCAGGGCTATACCCAGGATCGACCTGCCCTGCTCCTAATTCCGCAACAGGAATTGAACCCCGCCGTCGAGTGCAAACCGGCTCAGAGCGGCGCTAGCGCGGAGCGCCAGGCCGGGTGGGATCGACCTACCAGCGGCAGGCCGTCGCTCCACACGAAGTCCCGCTCGACCGCGCGATCGTTCAGTCCGATCCACTGATAGTCATCGGCGAGACCTGGGTGAGAATAAACGAAACCACAGACTTGAGCGACACTCCGGTTTCTTCACATAGTCCAAAGACACGCTGCTGCTGCACAGGTTAATTATTGGCCTGCTGACTAAATTGCCACCCCGGTGCCCTGTGATAAACCGGCGTCCCATCCTGGATATAGCCCTGCCTTGCGCCCTGTGTCTGCCGGGATAGGCTCCGGCTCACCGCGACCCTGTACAGGATTAAGCGGTTTCTGATAATGGATGGATGGACTTGGGCGACGTCTATACGCACTATAGACCGTGCGTATAGACTATACATTGTGCGTATAGACTAAAGACTGCGTGTGCAGACTAAAGACCGTGTATAGAGACTATAGACTGCATTTATAGACAAAGAATCTTACTGCCATGTATCTCATGTGTATGTGATCAGTAAACTTGGCTTGGTTAACGCCCTGTCAGATGACCATGCAGCAGCGACCCTAAACAAGGCACATTACGAAGCGGTAGTGGTGAGAGTTGGCACGGGTGGCACGGGCGGAGGAGGGGGTTGGCATGGATGGCATGGGGGGTGTCGGGGGGGGGTGCGTACCGGTGACGAAGGCGTGCTCCTCGGGAGAGTTGACGCTGACGAGGTGCGATCCCCGGGCGCGGCACCCGGCCTCCGCCTCCGACCAGGAGCGGCGCCGCGACTCGTGTCGGTAGCACTGCGAGCGGAACTTTTGCCATCCGGCGGGGCAGCTCGCCGAGTCTGCTCAGCCAACACGCCGGCGGGCAAGCGGCCCCCCCCCCGACCGATACAGATATCGTTTACCAAGACAAAGATCCCCCGTATAGCCTTCACAGACTGTAGGGTCAAGTGCCGTTAGCGAGTAGCACCTATGAAGGTCGACGCGGCGCACGAGCAGGTGGGTGATCAGCACCACGCTCGGGCGCCTTCTTTAATCCCGAGTGGCGATGTTTACACACCGCACCAGGTACTCATTTGAGGCTGAGTCGACCTAGGGGAGGCCCTGGACCGGTGCAGAAAATCGTCACTGGTGTTGGCTATGAGCGGGATTCGAACTCGGGTCATAGCCAGGTTTGTAGCCCAGCGCGCTAACCGCTGAGCTACCGCTCCCCACAGATGTATGCACACGCAGGCACGCGGGCGCGTGAGCACATGGGAGTCTCCCCAGGGAAGTCTACCAGGCACGGCCGAATGGGCGGAGACCTAGAGGCCGACCCAGGACACGCTGGGGGGATTATATCCTTCGGATGGCCTGGGAACGCCTGGGAATCCATCAGGAAGACCTGGAATCTGTTGCTGAGGAAAGGGATGTCTGGGTCCACCCTTCTTGGACTGCTGCCACCACGACCCTCACCAGGACAAGCGGTTTAGACAATGGACGAATGGATGGGATTTTACATGTTCTCCCCGTGTCCGCGTGGGTTTTCGCCGGGCACTCCGGTTCCTCCCACCGTCCAAAGACATTCTGCCAGGTTAATTGGCCTACTGAGTAAATTGCCCCAGGTGCCCTGCGATGGACTGGCGTCCCATCCTCTGTATACCCCTGCCTTGCGCCCTGTGTCTGCCGGGATAGGCTCCGGCTCACTGCGACCCTGAACAGGATTAAGCGTTTTCTGAAAATGGATGGATGTATGGATCATCGCCCCCACTCTCTACTGTGAAAACACACACGGAGACGCAGACACACACACACGGGGAAGTTTCCGAATGAGCGCGTGGCTGTCGTCGCCACAACGGTGACCGATGATGGGTCTCGGGGGGCCGTACCGAGCTCGCACAGTCGGCCGTGGTAGCTGGGCAGGCAGAGGCAGGTGAAGGTCGGGGCTCCGCCCGGGGACTCCACACACGTGCCCCCATTGCGACACGGCTCTGGGAGACACTGGTCCACGTCTGGGTACACGAGGCCAGCACACACACGCACGCACACACACGAAACACGACTCTCCCGGTCAGTTATGCAGGCCATCTTAGGGAACGCTGGCAGATTTTTGCCGCTCTTAAGATTGCCTGTTCCATGACTTTTCAGTGCATTCAAAGCGGCCTTAATCATTTAAAAAATAAATTTTCGTTGCTTTGGTATTTAATAGCGGGTTTTTTTCCTGTCGTTGTTGACATGCCGTTTTCTATGCGGCCTTTGTGCAGAGCTTTGTGACCCTCGGGTGAAAGGCGCTCTATAAAATGCAAATTAATTCTATGATAATACATTGTCCTTCAAACTTATTGGCCCAACACCAGACGGCTTTTTCTGTAGCCCGGTCTGTGTTCAGCCAGTTTCCGCTGGGCTACAGAAAAAGCTGTCTGGTGTTGGGCCAATAAGGACAATGCATTATCATCACATTAATTTGCATGGTTTTGCCACAAGCATATGTGGCTGCCTGCAAACTGGAGCCTTTGTAAAAAGGTGTCCACAAGGGTAAAACCTCGTATTTTCTAAATTTTTGGTACAATGGCAAAAAGGTCCAATGGTCTTTAAGAGGGAAGAGTGCAAAAATTGGAACCGTTAGAACACTTATCAGGATAACGGGCGCGACCGCTCACCGATGTCGCAGGTGTCCCCGGCGAACCCGGGCGGACATTCGCACACGTAGAGGTCGCCGCGGGGAGAGCAGGAGCCCCCGTTGTGGCACGGCGATGTGGCACATGGCTCCAGGCGCGCTGCACCAAAGACAAACATCCCCCCCACCCC
>JAZEWU010000040.1:5186236-5207664 GCA_036362915.1 Geotria australis
AGACACAGGGACACAGAGACAGGAAGACAGAGAGACAGACACAAGGGGGTAACAACGCCAATCTAAGACAATTAGAGACACAGGGAGAGACAGGGAGTGTGAAAATCTGACCGTTTTAATTTTACGTGAATGATGTTGCGAACATTTTAATGTAGGCTTGCAGCGGGACAGAACAGGACATTAGAAAACCCATTCCGAGACCGCAAACGAGACGCGGGACAGACCAGAAGACTATAAGGACAAAGACACAGCCACTGAATTGTGTGTTGGCTAAACACCTTTCTTGCCGCGGTGAGTAGCACTGCCGCCTCACAGCAACAAGGTCCCGGGTTCGAATCCCGGCTCGGGTGCCTTTCTGTGTGGAATTGCATGTTCTCTCCCCGTGTCCGCTGGGTTTTCGACGGGCGCTCCGGTTTCCTCTCATACTCCAAAGACATGCTGCTGCGTAGGTTAATTAGCCTGCTGAATAAATTGCCCCCGGTGCCCTGTGATGGCTTGGCGTCTCATCCTGGATTAATCCCTGCCTTGGGCCCTGTGTCTGCCAGGATAGGCTCCGGCTCACCGCAACCCTGTACAAGATTAAGCGGTTTCTGACAATGGTGATGATGATGATGGTGATGAAATACCTTTCTCTTCCTCTCAAGTTTCTCATGTCGATATGACCAGCTACTTTAACGTTAAATATTGAGCCGTTTACTTTATAACGTTGTGTTTTTTTGTGTGTTTCGGGCCCGTTGGGCTGTAAAGCTCGGCGCTCCTCGATTCACGGTATTCCCATGCCGTCCGTGTGATCTTTGGAATAAACCCTGCACCCCAACCGCCGGTTTATTCAGCCGACCTGTTTGTGCACGGGAGTGCTGTACGTTGTGCAAACATTCCAGCTGAATTAATTTTGTCAACAGCTGCTGGGAGCTTTGCTAACGTTGGCCCGGGCCACCGAGAAATGTTAGGGCTGTCTTGATCTCTCTATATAAACGCAAGGTCTTCTTATAGACCTGCACCATTTATTCCGTGCGGAACACACGGGAAGCCTTGTGTGCACCCCGCGTTTGAGTTGACGTGACCGAAATTCAATGCATTTTCACTTCGGGTTCACGATTTCAGCTCAAGAATCAATTCTTATTTCTTGTTTGCACCGTCTCACCTGGGCTGTATTGTTCTATTTTGTGTTTAGGGTTGTCACCTAGAACCTATGCTATCTAGAACCTATGCAGTGTCCGCGTGGGTTTTCACCGGGCACTCCGGTCTCCTCCCACAGTCCAAATACATGCTTCTTCTTCTTTTCGATTCTTCGAAGCGTAATGGTTACACGACAGTTTCCCATTTCTTTACACAGTTCTTTGCATTATTATTGAACTCTGCAAGGTTGCTTGAGCTGCAGATGTTGTGTAGTAGAGCGCAGACAAGGCAGTGCTCCATAGTATGGTCTGCTTCTCCACATTCACAGTTGGTTGGGCCGGTCTTGTAGCCCCATCTGACCAAAGCAGCTTTTGATCGTCCCGTTCTAGTTCTCAGGCGGTTGAGTGCCTTTCACTGAATCGTGCTGCTGCATAGGTTAATTGGACTGCTGACTAAATTGCCCCCGGTGCCCTGTGATGGACTGACACCCCGTCCTGGGTGTGGCCCTGCCTTGCGCCCTGCGTCTGCCGGAATGGGCTCCGGCTCACCGCGACCCTCTATAAGATTGGGCGGTTCCTGACAACGGATGGATGGACGGACGGACAGGGCGACGTGCTTTGGGAAGCCTTCATCCAGCAGCGGGTGGATCACGGCTGACGGTGCTGACCACCGCCAGTCGCTTAATGTTTTATTTAGTCACGGGCCAGAGTTTGCCGGACAGCACCCCAAACGGGACGGAGCACGCCAGTGGCTCTACACAGCGCACACAGAGGCTTTGATTATTATGTAATGTTTGCAAACGTATGCGTGTTCAGTGAAGAGCTCTGTGTGCAATTTTAACCCCCAAAGCGGATAATTGGCCAAGGAATAACGTAACTACGTCAGCTGCGCTCGCTAAAATTCCGTGACATAAAAGGCCCTCTCTTGTGAAGCCCACAGTGGACTTCTTGAGTGCAACCTGGCACCGGAGCAAATCCCGCCACTGGACTGGATTCATTCGCAGTGAGACACAGCTGCAGCCGATGCCGGGATCCAGCGGAATTTGGTTCTGAATTAGAGGACAGCCGCTAACTCATGTGAGGATGCGGTGTTATTGCTAGAATGCGGCTTGCACAACGTCAGGTAGCCCGATGGGCTTGGTCCCGTTAAATGAACCGCGGTGTGTTCGTGCGGCGTAGCTAAGAAAATAAATGCATAATAAGCACTAACGGTTAATTTCAGGGAAAAACAAGCGATCGAGTTGTTAAGGCGTTAACGAAATATTTAGAATTCAAATTGCTGATTCCTCGTTAAAATAAATTGTAGATACGGGTCCGCTCAATATTACGCGTGACTGCTTGCATTAATGAGAGATAAAGTAATTGGAACATTTGGGTTAATTAAAAATGGTGTGCATGAACACCTAACCGACGTGTTCAATGATTGGATATTTAATAATTATGCTTACTTATGTATCTATGCCCCCGGTGCCCTGTGATGGAGTGGCGTCTCATCCTGGAAATAGCTTTGCCTTGCACCCTGTGTCTGCCGGGATAGGCTCTGGCTCACCGCGACCCTGTACAGGATTAAGCGGTTTCTGACAATGAGATGAGATCTATCCGTAAAAGGCAAACTGAGTCTAAGGTCTCTCTTTAGGAAGGTCCTGCCACATTGCGTTTTCATCCATCCATTTTCTAAACCGCTTGTCCTGTTGAGGGTCGCGGTGGCAGCAGTCCAAGGAGAGTGGACCAGACATCCCTTTTTTTCAGCAACATATTCCAGCTCTTCCTGGGGGGGGGATTCCCAGGCGTTCCCATGCCAGCCGATGTTTTCAGACAATTTGTGAGTGTACATGTGGGAGAGACCTGGAGCACACGGACAAAACCCACGTGTTCACGGTGGGGAGGGGGGGCAACACTCTATCCCCGTACAGATGGCAACACACGGACATCGGTGAACTTGGTGTGCCGCATTTATCGGGCGAGCCAGGATAATGCACTTCGACGCCGACGGAGAGGTAGTTTGACAACCTCTACAAGCCTCCATGCAGATACGTGCAAGTAAGTACGTGTACAGACCAGTAACCCCGGTTTATTAATCCACAAAACCAGCGCCGGTTTGTAGTAGCTGGCGCAGCAATGGATTAATTCCATCTGTGTGGAATTGTAGTGCCGTCTCCTGATAGATGTGGACCGTACGTAACTGTTCCGACTTACACACCAATTCGACATACACAGACAGACTCATAAACGGAACTCGTTCGTAACCCGGGGACTGCCTGCAACCGTTTTCGCAGCGTGGAACAAACGCTACGGCTGCGTGGTAGTCTGTACTAAATATAGACGCCTTGCGTGTGTGACGCGCGTACACACACACACACATCGACCGCGATAAACCCAGGCTCCTCCTCCCCACCGCCGGCTCCCTCCGCGGCCAGAAGCACCACAGCACCGCCAGGCCATGGTGAGCCACAGCACCGCGCCGTTACCGCGAGTCGAACCCGCGCGGCCACTCGGGGCCGCTCACCGACACGGCTCGTGGCGCCGCCGTCGCTCGCTGTCTCGCTCGCGTGCCCTCGGGTCCCCGTGTCACTTTATCAGAGGCGCCTCTGGGCATTAGAAGTGGTGCGGGAGAGATAGAGGGCCGCAGGGTCCGTGCGGTTATTCGTCGGGATCCGTTATTCACCGCGAGCGGGAGGGGGGGTGTGTGTTGGGGGAGCGAGGGTCACGGCGAATACGCAATAGCGTTGGGTGCGGCGGTGCTGCTGGGTGGATGGATGGCCTGCTAGTTGCCGCCTGGGATTGACGCTTCTGTGGGGTGGGAGTGTTTAGGGAGGATGCCTAATTTGGAGGCCCCGCTGCCATCACGCCACCACCGCCACTAACCACCCCACCGCCACCACCAACCGCTGTTCTCTCTTGCGCCACCACGCATCGTGGATCGAGTTACCCAGGGCTGGTTTTTGGTGTGGAGCCGTGTGTGTGTGTGTTGGGGCGAGAGAGAGGTCCTAATTAAGTGTTGAAATTTGGACGCTTTTTTCCTTCTTCTTGCGGCATGTTTTTTGCGGTGTTTCGATGTTCCCGAGTTTATTTGCCTTGCCTACCAACTTACCTCTCAAACAACTGTCACGTTGAGCAGGCGCCATCAACCGTTAAGCCGCATCACCTGGGTCTGGCCCATGACCTGTCACTGGGACTTTACAATTCCACAGCTTTAACGCCTGGGTCTGTCCCATGACCTCCCGTCGGGGGCTTAACCACTCCACCAGTAATGGCTGGATCTGTCCATTAGCCTGTCAATGAACCTCCGACATTCCATGCTTAACACCTGGGTCTGTCCCTTGCCCTGTCACCTTCAGCCAGCGAGCCTGCGTCACTTCCCCAGTCACTACTGTGGCTGTCCCATGAACCTCTCTTCGGCAAACGTGAGTGGTCGGGTAGTGCCGCCATTCTCAACCGGTGGGCCGCGAGCGCCACCTAGTGGTCCGTGGAGACCAGACCCAAGCGGGCCTTGAGGCGCAGAAGGTCGAGAACCCCTGATGTAGTGGTTAGCGCACCGCACTACGAAGCCGGCAACCCGAGTTCAACTCCCGCTCACAGGCAACATCGATGACAACTATACGAACCGTTCCTGGGCCTCGCTTAAGTCAACCCAGCCTTAAATTAGTACTTTATGCAGGTTGTGAACCTCAGCACTCATATCGGCCGGGCGTGATGCTACTCCACCCATTTCCTCGTGTACCGTGCTGGCATTCACGGGTGCTCGTGAACAGCACTTGCCCCAACACCCATTAATGTCCATACCGGGCCAGGCGGGGCACCTTTACCTTTGTCTCCAGCAAGCGTGCTGTGAGCGCACCGTGCCTGGCACCGGTGGCTTCCCGCGGTGAGCGCCGGTTGTCGTCACGGTGACGTTGTGTAGGCTGTGGGGAGCGGTGGCTCAGTGGTTAGCGCGCTCGGCTACAAATCTGGCGGCCCGAGTTCGAATCCCGCTCACGGCCAACACCAGTGACGATTTTCTGAACCGGTCCTGGGCCTCCGCTACGTCGACTCAGCCTCAAATGAGTACCTAGTGTAGTGTGTAAACATCGCCAGTAGGGAGACAAAGGCGGCCGGGGGTGGTGCTGATCACCAACCTCCTCGTGCGCCGTGTCGACCTTCACGGGTGCTACTCGCTAACGCCACTTGACCCTACACCGTGTGTTGAGGCCGCGCGGGGGATCTTGTTGTGGTGGCGCGCAGTCGGCGATCTTCAACTTCCAGTCGCTGCTGACGGTCGTGCTGCTGCTGGTGTGCACGTGCGCGTACGTGCGCGCGCTCGCGCCCTCCCTGCTCGACCACCACAAGACCGGGTGCGTAGCCGGGCCGCACTCACATTTCGCCGTCAGTAAAATCCAATATCCATCAATCCATCCGATTTCTAAACCGCTTGTCCTGGTGAGGGTCGCGGTGGCAGCAGTCCAAGGAGAATGGACCACACATCCCTTTCCTCAGCAACAGAGTTGTAATAGCAGCAGAGATGTTGTTATGCAGCGCTTTGTGACCCTCGGGTGAAAGGCGCTATATAAATTGAATTATTATTATTATTATCCCGGCTCTGGTGCCTTTCTGTGTGGAGTTTGCATGTTTTCTCCCCGTGTCCGCGTGGGTTTTCGCCGGGCACTCCAGTTTCCTCTCACAGTCCAAAGACATGCTGCTGCATCGGTTAATTGGCCTGCTGACTAAATGGCCCCCGGGTGCCCTTTGATGGACTGGCGTCCTATTCCGAGTACAGCCCTGCCTTTCGCCCTGTGTCTGCCAGGATAGGCTCCGGCTCACCGTAACCCTGTACAAGATTAAGCGGTCTCTGACAATTAATGAATGAATGAACACGCAGGTCAGCGACACCTGTATTCTTTTTCTGAAGCTCACGCAATGGTGGCAGAAGAGAGCAAACTCAAACTTTTCCAGGCCGCGTCACACGGAGATCAAATTTGTGTTGATCACGGAGCTCAACTTTTTCCTCTCACCGCCGCCGACAACGTTGCCGGTTGTTGCCCTCCACGGAGACGGAGTTCTATCGAGCGGGAAGCTGCGGCCGATGTCATTTTGTAAAATCAACATCAAATGCTGAATGTCCCCTGACCCGTGAGTGGCAAAGATGCCGATGGACGCGGCGACCTGGCGGGAATTGCTCAAGAACCTGCGGGGATGTCCAGCTGGAATTTAAGAAGTTTCAATTTCAAACTCCTGCGCCGAGTCGCCCAACACAACCCAGCTCTGTCCCCCCTCTTAACGAGTCATCGTCCTGAGGTCGCCCTTATCGAGCCAGCCGGTGAAGTCCGTGCTCCGCGGTCCTCGCGGGTCACAACGGTCCCGATTGTGCTAGCGGCAACGCTCCACGGAGTGAGTGACACACGTAGGGCACCCCCCACCCCCCCCCCTCGTATCGCGTGGTGATGCGTGCGGGCGAGTGAGTCGGTCGCAGCCTGGCAGAGCCAGACAGACGCTGGGCGTGGTGGCACACGCCCGTGTTCTGACGCTTGGAAGGCAAGGCTCGATGGATTGTCAAGCTACCGTATTTTGTTGGGCTGCGAGGTGGCCGTGAGATGGCAGGGGGACAGCACATGGGTTAGTCCGCGTTTAAGGAGCTTTCATTGTAATTTCCGAGCATGTTTTGGGGTTTGCTATGGGTGCTTCGGTTTCCTCCCACCTGCAAGAAACATATTCTTAAATAGCATTGGCTGTTGCTGAGGAAAGGGATGTCTGGTCCACTCTCCTTAGACTGCTGCCACCGCGACCCTCATCAGGGCAAGCGGTTTAGAAAATGGATGGATGGATGAACACGCCAAAGCAGGAACCTCCCAAATATGAGCCCTAGAACTTGGTGAGGCTTTCCTGGATAAGCAAATACAATTCAAAAATTCCATGAAACGTGATGGTTTATGTCCCCCAACAAATACTCATTCAGATTTACTCACACGGGCACTCATATACAAAGACAAAGGTCCCCCGCGTAGTGGGTGGGTGGCCAACACCATGCCCGACCACCTTTGTCTCTGCAGGTAGTCATTCAAGGCTGAGTCGACCTAAAGGAGACCCATGACCGGTTCAAATATTCACTGTCACTATTATTGGTTGTGAGCGGGAATCAAACTCGGGATGTCGGGTTTGTAGCGCGGTGTGCTAACCACAATGATCCCTCGTATAGCCTTAACCAGACTGTAGGGTCGAGTGCCGTTAGCGAGCGCCTATGAAGGTCGACACGGCACATGAGGAGATGGGTGACCAGCACCACGCCCGGCCGCCTTTCTCTCCCGAGTGAAAATGTTTACACACCTCACTAGGTACTCATCTGTGGCTGAGTCGACCTAGGGGAGGCCCAGGACCGGTTCAGAAAATCGCCACTGGTGTTGGCCGTGAGTGGTGTGTGTGTGTGAGTCATGGTGTAGTGGTTAGCACTGCACCATCACATACTCACACGTTTGCTTATACACGAAGGCACAAATGCAGTATCGTACTCATACACACACTCACACAATAAATATTACCTAACATATGCAGCTCCGTCGGGGTGGATGGACAGATGCACACTTTTGGTGTTATGATATAGATTATAGAATGTCCCTATTACCTATGGACGCGGTTGGCAAAATCCCAAACGCGCCTCTTTGTTTGTCTGCAGGCTCCTCGGAACGTTTTGGAAGTGTGCAAGAATTGGTGAGAACATCCCTGTCACCGTGTATCACGTTTAAATTGTTTATCTGTACAACGTGCGTTACACGTAAAATGCCACGGCACAAATTCTAAAAAAATTTTTAAACGACACGATGTTATTTATATGGGCTCTGCGATAGGGTCGTTAAACTATATTTGGCCGAGCGGGTAATCTTTTACAAAAGTAGCTCTACCGCTGAGTCACCTGGTTGGAAAGTTCACGGAGGAAATAATAACAAAACATTTCCATTTTGGAACAGGGCAAGCTCTACTCTTAGTTGTTCGAATAAAAATCCGTGGCAGTTTTTTTTTGGTTGGATCAAGTTCAGATATTTTTTTCCACTACTTCACGGAAACTCCGGTGGGCGCCTGTGTGTCTGTGGGGTAGTGGTGGCGCAGCGGTTAGCACGGTGCAGCATAAACTTGGCTACCCGCCTTGTGTACTGTGCCAGCCTAAATAGGCGTTCGCTAACAGCACTTGCCTCAAGTCTATTAAGAATAATTTTCAACTTGTAGCGCGCACGCTCGAAGAAGAGAGAAAGACTCAAGAGGCGCGAGCTCCCACCAAACAAGCAGGAATAATAATACAACATATAACGAGCGCAAATTCCATGCCTGGTCAGTGACGAGATACGGAGGTGCGAGGAAACCGCAGAGAGGGGGCAGTCAGCCGGGCGGTCAGCCGGTGCCAACCCGGCAGACACTGTTTTCCTATATATTATGTTACCAGCCAATTAATAAGTGTTGTGGGAAGAAACCGGAAAACCCGGAGGAAACCCACGCAGAACAGGGGGAGATAACGCACAAACTCCACACAGAAAGGCGCCCGAGACTGGCATCAGACCGCCTCGGGCAAGACCATTCTTCCTGCGAGGCGCTGATATTACCACTGTGCCACAAAAAACTGTTCAGGAAATCTCTGCGTTTGTTTGTTTGTTTGTGGATGCACAGGTGAAAGGAAGAGTCCCCACGTGGCCGTCTGCTGTCTGCTCATGGCCGCGGGCATCCTGTTTGCTGAGTGATGTCTGCCGAGTGTCCGTCGCTCCTCCACCACCCCAGCCACCACCGCCGCCACCGTCACGCCGAACACACGCGTCCGAGGTCCAGTACGAATCCACGAGATTTAAAACGTCCGTTCAGAGCCGGATTAAGATTGTGTAGGCCCCTGGGCTACGGGTACCGTGAGGCTCCCCCCAGTCATATTTTCAAAAGGAAAAACAAGTTAAGGAAAATGTAAATTTACTTTTTACAAAGCTGACAACAATTAAAGTTCAAACATTTGCTTGGTTTACTACATATATATATATAAAGTATATTAATTGAACCCCTTTTTTAAACGGAATGATTACGAGTACTTATACTTTTGATTCAGCATTCAGAAGTGAAAACACGTTTCACTTAATCTCTGGAGGGCCCTTCAGCTGGCGGAGGCCCCTGGGCTGCTGCCCCTAAAGGCCATGCCTTAATCCGGCACTGCGTCCACTGATAATCTAGCCAGGGAGTTGTTTGTGTCGGTCGGTGTCCTTCCCAGCCAAATTCAACGTTTCCAGGAATCGCGTAGGCTCTGCAAGCTCATCTCGATGGGGCCTTACTAAGGTTACGAAGGCCTGCTGCTACTACCATCCATCCCATCCATTGTCAGAAACGGCTTAATCCTGTACGTTGTTGCGGTGAGGCGGAGCCTATCCCGGCAGACACAGGGCGCAACGCAGGGCTATACCCATGATAGGACGCCAGTCCATCACAGGCTTACTACCAGTGGTACTTACTATATCCACACATCTCACTGCTGACGTACGTGGACCCATTTCAGGCGGAGCCAACCTAGGGCGGAGGAGTGCCAGATACATCTGGGGTAAAACCGAGTGCTGCCTCCGTTGGTGTTTGTTGGGTCACGGCGTTTAAAACACAAGTGTTCTTTCACCCCCACCATGCAAACTCACCCCGGGGGAGCGGGGGGCGGGGGTCGGGGGGGGGTCGATTGGTGCCGGGTGTGGTGCGGGTGGCTTTAAAACATTTTTTTAAATTTTTTGAAATCGGTAAAAAAAAAATGTTGTCACATAATCCTCATTTTCTTAAGCGTTCCCGTGTTACAACACACCTCGTACCCTCGCCCACTGCCGTCTTAAATGTAAAGGCTGTGTTTTAATGAGGGTGGTTGTGCTGGGGGAGGGAGCACAGCTGATGGCATTCATTCAGTCGGGCGACCAGAGAGAGAGGTGCCCTCTGTGAGCGCTCGCTTCGTTTCATTTATTAATTCCAGCGTTTAAAAAAAAAATCCGCACGTTATTATGACACACACACCCGCGCCGTGGCACGGTCGGTGTGGCACGGTGTGAGCAGGCGCGCGGGTGTGCGTCCGTGAAACTTGTGTGCATCCCCCTGTAAGGTGTGTGCACGTCACTTCGAAGCCGAGCTGAAAGACAACGATGTCCAGAAGCTGACCATCGTGCTTCGAAGAATCGCAAAGAAGAAGAAAGAAGAAGAAGAAGATCAGTTGTAACCGGTCCGCGTTGTTCCCTTATTATCACCCAAAATCGGTGGCATTCGCTAACGAGATAAGCGCACAGATTGGTCCCGTGTCGCGCCGTGGAGCGTCACGGATAAATGCAAATACAAGCACTGATCTCTGTTTGAGAATTGCTCTCAACACGCGCTTTCTCGGGACAGTCGCGGCAAGCGCTCCTCCGCTCTCCTTCAGCGAAGGCGACAGGAGGAGCAATTCTCATACGTCGAGCCGTGAAAACCTACATCATTTAGAGAGCTGTGTTTCTTCTCTATGTCCAGATAAAACGAGTGTTTAAGTCCCATCAGCCGATTGGCTGTCCGGACCAGTATTATCAGCAGTCAGGCTTAATTCACAAAGCTGCTCAATGACCAGATGTCATTGACAGGAGCACTCCTTATAATAATAAGAATTATAAAACACTGGGTTTTGTTCAATGCAACAGAGCAGTAATCGTACCGCTCCTGCCAGTAACATCTGATAATTCAGCAACATTTGTTTGACAGTGCTGCTAATGAGACCCAGAAACTCGAACCTGGTCCGGTTTGCTTGCTTGAACAATTGCTGTTGCTTAATTAATACTCGCCTTGGAGGCTGATAGGCTGATGGGACTAACACACGCGTTTATGTGGAGACACTGAATAACCAGACAGTGTCGTCTCTATCATCACAACGGAGACCTGGGAGGAATTGAACCGCTTGTGCTTTTCTCGCGAGTGGCAGCGTTTATGATTCTTGTGGTAAAGCCACGGCTGTGGTACCATACTCCTTGTTTTCTGCAGTGACTGTAGAAACAAACCCGTGTTAGACACCCGTAGTGAATATGGAACTTAGAAAAAATTGCACCGGGCGGTACGGTGGCGAAGCAGGTTCCGGGTTCCATTCCTAGCTCGGGTGCTTCCTCTGTGTGGAGTTTTCACGTCCTACCCTTGTCCTCGTGGATTTTCACCAGATACTCTGGCTTCCTCCCACAGTCCAAACATGCTGCCGCTGTCTAGATTAATTGGCCTGACTAAATTGGCCCCAGTGCCCTGCGATGGTCTGACGTCCCTTCCTAGGTATTGCCCTTCCCTGTTCGCTGTGTCTGCAGGGATAGGCTTCAGCTCCCCACGATGCTGTACAGGATTACGCCGACACTGACAATGATGACAATGATGAATTGCACTGGAGTGGTGCCACACGGATGGCACCAACACCGTCAACTTGTTTATCCTGAAGAAGACGTGTCACGTTAAGAGGTGACATTTCCATTGTGTGGAAATAAATGTTTTCATAAAGAAATTCGCAATTGACGTGTCACGCTTTGATACACGATGTAAATTAGTCAACGGAGCGTTGAAGACTCCTGTGTATCAGCTTTAAAGAGCCCTGCTCGTCAAACGATGTAAACAAAGATAAAATCATGAAGCGTCCTTGTGGTGAGAGTTAATGACAAAATAAAATAATACCTCCTTCACATATTTGTCTCTCAACTTATTTCTAATGTGAAGTTTTTCGTGACCAATGTGATCCGTTATAAAGCCCTTTTAGGTTGGGTTCCATCAGTTCTATGAGCCTGATGAAGTTTCTTCTTCTTTGCGATTCTTCGAAGCACGATGGTCAGCTTCTGGACATCGTTGTCTTTCAGCTCGGCCTCGAAGTGTTTGGTAGAATTAGCAGGCAACACCAAGTATTACCTGACAGGGATCGCGACGTGAACGCTTCTACCTTGTAGTGATGTAGGTTTTCACGGATCGATTGGGGGTCAAGGTAGAAGCGTTCACGTCGCGATCCCTGTCAGGTAATACTTGGTATTGCCTGCGAATTCTACCAAACACTTCGAGGCCGAGCTGAAAGACAACGATGTCCAGAAGCTGACCATCGTGCTTCGAAGAATCGCAAAGAAGAAGACGGATCGATTCAAGATGGTTGCTCTTCAGAGCTGTTCTTTCAGGATAGCCGTGTGGAGCGATCTGCATCTCTCCCTCGCGACGTTTCGCATCCCTGACGATGCTTCCAACACGGGAGAAGCGCCGCGAGGGAGAGATGGAGATCGCTCGACACGGCTATCCCGAAAGGACACCTCTGCAGAGCAACCAATGTGAGTTTTCTTTCCAACACACCGGTGTGCCGAATTAGTTAAACAAATTGGCACATTCTGTCCACGTGACAAACCTTACTGACTGTGTCGGATGGAGGCGGTTTTACGACACTTATTTTTTGATGTGACCCAGCCCAAAAGGGCTCTTAAGATTGCCAGTTCCACGACCTTTCAGTATATTCGAAGCGGCGTTAATCATTTAATTTTTGTTCCTTTGGTTTTTATTGGTTGTTTTTTTCTTTCATTGCTGACATGCCGTTCTCTTCGCGGCCCTTGTGCAGCGCTTTGTAACCCTCGGGTGAAAGGCACTATATAAAATGCTATTATTATTATGGATCTCCACTTGTTGTATTGCTTGCTCAACCCCACCATCCGCTGCACGGCCTTCTGGGAATGCAGATCAGCAACGTCGGGTCAGTACAAACAAACCAGGGGCCAGTGAAAACGTTCTGTGTTTCATCAGCAGTCAGGTTTGCTTGAAACGCATTTTTTTTCAACGGACCTATATTTGAAACGTGTATTCTTGAAGTTTTGTTTTTATTTGACCACGTGGAATATGTCCGTCAGAATGTTTCACGGAATGAGTGCCAGGTTGACACAGCACGAATAATGATGCTTGTGTGTTTTGTGGCCAAAGCCCGCCGAAGGTTCCGCGTTAATCTTCTATCCAAGGTCTATATTTTCCGTTTGTGTCTCCAAAAAAAACCAACAGTGCCATGGCCATCTTTTCCGAGTAGACGTTTTTGTTAAAACAAATTGCATCCTCGTCTTTAACGCAGGTGATTTGTTTTTATTTTTGAAGTGCCGCACGTTACGCCGAGAGCGTTGCGTTTGCAACAAGAGGCCTGGGCGCTTTATTCGGAGGAATGTATACGTACGGAGTGTACGTAAAAATTTAAACGAGCGCTTGTTTGCACAACTCGCTTTTGAGAGCGGCGCTCATTGCGCGGTGTTGAAAGCGCCAAGCCCCTCGAGTCGACCGCTTTTTGGTGCAAATCACAACGGACGTTTGTGACCCGCCAACGATGGCATATATTAGCGCGCTTCCACCAGGAAGCAAATTAAACCGTATGGGATCGATCGGGTCTGAATTTCCGTCTGTGCGCAATTTCCAAGTTACGCGTTCATTAAAAATGCCAACCACATTCGGGCTCGTTGGGAAATGTTTCATTCACCTCTGTGAGACGCATCAATGTCCCGAGTCGGTGCTATTTTGGTCGAGATGGAACATTAAATTTGGTCTTAAAGTGCGGCGTTTTAGTAATTTGCTTGCTTCTGAGATGAGTGTACGTGTTTGTTGCAAGTCCGCCATCCCGTGTGCGTTTGAATGGATTTCAAGTCTTGAATCGATCCGTGTTTTCAACGTGTGCTTCTTGGGCCAGTTGGTCCGCGAGGCCGTGGGAAGTGATCTGCAGAACTCTCACAGACGCAATCTCTTTCATAAAATACCAGATGTTCCTTACAGCTTGGTGATTCACAGACATTGAGGTTTGGCAGTGACCGGCAGGGCTAAACCCCAGGATAGGACGCCAGTTCATCGCAGGGTAGAGGGGCAATTTAGTCAGCAGATAGATGCTTATTATCAGCAGATAATACCCAATGAGCTTGCAAGGTCTGGATGCGGGATTCCTCCAGGCCAATTAACCTAGGAAGCGTGTCTCTTGGACTCATAGGAAACCGGAGTACCCGGCGAAAACGCCACGCGGACACGGGGCGAACACGCAAAGCCCACAGAGACAGGCGGCACCCGACTTAATTCATTCATTGAATCAAATATTCTTGAATGGAAACCCGGCTGCGGCCTTTCCCATTAAGAAAGAAGAGCGCGCGACGATTTAACCTCCGCACCCGCGTGCATTTTTCAGTGCGAGCCGAGCAGCCCTCTCGGTTGTAATCGAGTCCACTTTACAGAGTTGCCCCACCCCCCCCCCCCCCCACCACAATGAAGCGATTTTGAGTTATGGGGTGGGGGGGGGGACACGGGGGGGTTCAAGGGGAGCGGGGCTTCAGGAGCTACGTGTGTCGTTAATTGCCCTCACGCCTCGTGACTGACGATGATTAATCACAATCGTAATCTACTCCGTCCCGCGCCTCCCCGCTCTGGCGTGCGCGGTGGTTGGGATGGCGCGTGTGCCCACGTGTGTGTGTGTGTGGGCGCTCTCATGTCGTGAAACCACTGGACTCTTTGTGCCACCGTCAATGGCTCCGATTCACCATGCGCTAGGTGTGGGCACTGTGGGTTTTGGGTGTGCGCGGGGCGTGATGCGCTTGCCCCGTGCCGCCTTAATGCTACAACCCCCGGCGACCGAACGCAACAAAAATTACACATTCCTGGCCGGGCAGCGGCATTGCTGACACATCCACCTGGCCGTGCGGTCATCCCCTAGGTCCGCTCAGCCTTTAAAGAACAAAAATAGCAGCCGGTTGGGGTATTGGGAGAGAGGCGTGCCTGGTTGTGGCCACACCGCCTCCTGCTCCCCGCTGTGTAACACCTCCGGCCCTAAAGGGTGCTTGCTAACGGAGGCTTGCGACAGGCTAAGTGTGCCCGCGCGTGGGTGAGCATACGTGCTGCGCCGGCGGTGGTGGAGGCGGTGGTGCTGTTTGAAGGTGGAATGCTAAAAGGGTCTCGCGGGTCACAGTGAGCCTCGTGAGCGTGCCTGGGAGCCTGCGTGCGCATCCCTGCGCCCTTCGATGTCAGAGTTCCACACCATGCCGGGGGTGTCCACCTCGCGGCGATTCTGGGGGGTCCGCCTGCTCTGGGTCACCTGCTGCGTCTGCTACGTGCGAGGTATGGCCACCGCGCGACCATCGTTCGTCACCGACACCGTCGCAAAAATCGAGCGTCGTCACTGCATCCACCACAAACATCGACCATCATCGCCACAAACATCGACCATCAATCCACCATAGTAAACCGTCATCACCTCAACGACGATGGTCGACCGCCGTCAGCTCAACCACTGCACCCACCACGACCATCACGCGATTGCCAACCACCAACGTGACCTCAGCAACTGCAACCCGCAACAGTGGTGGAGCGCCGTCGCTTCAATCACCGCTGCCGCCGACACCGCAACCGTGAACCACCGTCGCCCAATCCTTACAGAAACCACCAGTGCCAACGCCACCACACGCTCAGAATATTCGTTACGTTGTACTTCTGCCATCGCCGTATTGACCACCATCGCCAATACCGTCGCCACTCTCATCACCGTCGCTACCATCACATACATCATTGCCGCCATAGTTGCCAGAAATCGGCTCAATCCTGTACAGGGTTGCAGTGAGCCGGAGCCTATCCTGGCAGACACAGGGCGCGAGGCGGGGCCATGCCCAGGATTCGACGCCAGTCCAGCAGAGGGCACCGCGGGCAATCTCGTCAGCATGCCAATTGATCTACGCAGCAGCATGTCTTTGGACTGTGGGAGGAAACCGGAGTACCCGGCGAAACCCCCACGCGGACACGGGGAGAACATGCAAAACGCCGCGCAGAAAGGCGGCACCCGAGCCGCGATTCGAACCCGGGGGCCTTTTTGCTGTGCGGCGGCAGCGCCACTCACCGCTACACACACACACCGTGCCCGCCCCATTAACTAATCTCCGTTTATTCTGCTCCCCGCGAGCCCAGCCCAATCCTCGCTGGAGGTGCAGCTCTCGGAAGGCCCCGTCACCTACGTGCCCCTGGGCGGCAGCGTCTCCATCACCTGCCACTACCGGCGCGTTCACGGCGACCCGGAGCTCTCTGCCGACGCTCCGGGCCCCTTGGCGCCGCCGCGCGCCGGCCCGGGCGACCCCCCGGGGCAGGGCGCCGCCACCGGGGTCCCCGAGATCAAGTTCAGCATCGTGGAGCGCAGCGGGGTGCGGCGGAGCGACGTGGCGGCGGCGCGGGGGCTCGAGACGCTGGTGCAGCCGGCGCTGGCGTCGCGCGTCTCGCTCAGCACGGACGGCGGCGGGCCGTGGGGCGGCGCCGCGACACTCACCCTGGCCGGGCTGATCGACGCCGACGCGGGGCTTTACGTGTGCGAGGTGGCGCTCGGAGCCAGCAGCGCCAGGGCCACCACGAGGCTCCTGGTTGACGGTACGAACACCCGGCCGGCCGGCCGGCCGAAGGGCGGGCTCGGAGATAACCCCGCGGGCCCGGCACGCTCGCCGCCGCAAACCCTGCTGGGTTACGCGCACTGGCCCAGGCGGCGTCGCAGCCGCGGGTGTTGCAGGAAAAAGTGGGGGGGATGGAATCGTGTTTCTGTGAAAGTGCGGATGTCGCAACACCCGCGACGCGCCTGCGACCGGCCCAAACTGGCTGGCATACATATTGGCTCATCAACTGGTGCACTCGCTCGCATACTCGTTGGCGTTAAATAAGCGAAATATCTCATGGTACTGCCACCGGTACTCGCACTGTGTTGGGCGCTGTAGTGGTAACATTCATGCCTCGCAGAAAAAAGTTACCTGGGTTCGATTGCTGACTCGGCCGCCTTTCTCTCTGAAGTTTGAATGCTCTCCCCCTGTTCTGCATTGGTTTCTTCCAGGTTCTCTGGTTTCCTTTATTCGTAAAAAAACCCAATGTAACTGGTAGTGAGTTGGTAATGGCTGACGATAACGTTAGCTATCGAGCAAACCTACATCATTACAGTGAACTGGGCTTTATGGCAGCCTGTGGCCGCCGAGACCAGATCTGCGCTGACCGCTAGATGGCGATGACGCAATCAGCTCCGAGCCAAGAGAGCAGCCTACAGCTGATTGGCGAGAACCTTTGGAAAGTTATCATGTGACACGACCAGGGTAAAATATAATAACTGAAATAAATTATATAAATTCCAGGAATAAAATAAACACGAGATATTCTGTACGCTATCTCGTGGGCTGGTAGTGAGAGGCCAGGAAATTAACGGTGACCTGATACATGCCTAGCCCTCTTCTATATAGATCCATCCATCCATTTTCTAAACCGCTTGTCCTGGTGAGGGTCGAGGTACTTTCTAGACGTTCGAATCAATTTAAATCACGAGAACATTCGGAATTCGCACCGTTCTTACAGCGCAAGGCTATCACGACGATGCTGTCTTCTTAACACGTGGCCGATGCAGGTGTTGACCAACAACAACTTATAACAACGCATCGAGGTGCGGGCTGAGTCAGGGAGAGATCACGGCAGGAGTAGCGACGCGTCTCGACGTCGTCTCTCCTTCGTGTTTGTGAACCGGGGCATTCAGTCGCGATGTGTTCCACGGTGCGTACCGGGGCATTCAGTCGCGATGATTTCCACGGTGCGTTTCGGGTGACCCCCGGCCGCACAAAGGTGCTGTGTTTCATCGACACAGCCTCGCTGTGGCCTCGCGGTGGTTTCGCGGTGGGGGTAACGACCTCGCCGTGCGTCCTCCCGTCTCCCCGCGTGTGCGGCAGGCGTGGTCTTCCACTACCGTCCGGCCGCGGGCCGCTACGCGCTCACGCTGGCCGGGGCTCGCCAGGCGTGCGCGGAGCAGGGAGGCCGCCTCGCCGCCCCGGCCCAGCTCGCGGCCGCGCACACCGGAGGCCTCCACCGGTGCGACGCCGGCTGGCTCTGCGACGGCTCCGTCAGGTACGACGTCCGCGAGCGGGAAGCGCGACGGTCGGCTCACTTCGCGGTCAGGCCGGAGTTGAATTCTTCATCGTTATCGTAGTCGGGAGGGGTTTTGCGTTTGACGCGCGGATCATAATGTACTGGTGGAGGTAGGGCCGGCGCCAGACTATTTTGCGCCATAGGCAAGGCTAGCTACTTGCATCCCGACACCCCATACAAAAATTGCCAACCGGTTATGAACTAACAATGAATTATTTGTATAATGGCAAAAAGGTCCTTTGGTCTATAAACTATTATGACCAATGAACTATTATTTTTTCCTTTTATTATGTTTTTCTTAAAACAATCATTTGTATAAAACTGTGACCCTTAAAGGTTAGTAATCCGCCCCTCTGAGTTCTGCATTCTAGGCGGCTGCCTGTTTGGCCCTGGGTGTAAGTTTTTACAGCTCGATTCTTGACGCTTGCTCTTCAGAGATATTTATTTTTTTCCGGGATAGCCGTTGTCGAGCGTTCTCCCTCGCGACGTTTCGCCTCCCCACGTTGGAACGCCGCAACTCGGTGTCGTGACCCGCGTGGCTCCGCGCGGACAGGTACCCGATCGTTCACCCGCGGTCTGGCTGCGAGGGCGACAGGAACGGATTGCCGGGCGTCCACTCGTACGGCGTGCGGGACCCGAGCGAGACCTACGACGCCTACTGCTTCGCCGAGAAGCTCCAAGGTGAGCGAGGGCGGACCGGGGGCAAGGGTCACACGCTTGCCAAACACGTATTTGTCCCTTTCTTGGGGCGGCAGGGTGGCACATTGGTAACATCTGCGCCTCACAGAAAGAATGGTCTTGCCCGAGGCGTGTGGAGTTTGTGTGTTCTCCCCCTGTTCTGTATGGGTTTCCTCCGGGTTCTCCGGTTTCCTCCCACAACTTAAAAAAAATACCCAGTGCGCTTACAAGCTCTTGCCGGAACTCCTGCGACACAACAAACATGCGAGTTGGTGAAAATAATTAAAATATACACAAGATTCATAAATAACCATAATTTAAATCAACCAACAAAAAAAATACATTTACACAAAATGATTGCCAGAGGTTCTAAATGTCGTCTGGAGCGATCGTCCAAGCAGGGCCGCCGTTTCCAAGCGGCTTCGTCTCCGCGCGTCTCATCCGTCCCGCGTGCGTGCCCGCGCGCGCGCGTGCGCAGGCGAGGTGCTCCACCTGAGCGCGCCGGGTCGCTTCTCGCTGGGCGAGGCGCACCAGGCCTGCTCCGAGTACGGAGCCACCGCCGGCCTGGCGTCCGTGGGGAGCCTGTACCTCGCCTGGAAGGCCGGGCTGGACCGCTGCGACCCGGGCTGGCTGTCCGACGGCAGCGCGCGGTTCCCCGTGGTGCGGCCGCGGCCCCGGTGCGGCGGCGGCGTCGCCGGGGGCGTGCGGGCGGTGCATCGCCACGGCAACCGCACGGGCTTCCCGGCCCCGGACGCGCGCTACTCGGCATACTGCCACGTGAGGCCCGCGGCGCTCGAGGGCCACGAGTCGTCGCCGGCAACCGACACCCACGACGCCGACATGTGCGCCTCGCCCCTGACCGAGACCGGCCATTCCTCTGCCCTAGACATTCCGGAATCGCCTGCAATTGAGAGTGAGTTTTTCTCCGGAGCAGGGATTCCCGGCGCACCTCTGACTGAAACACACGATGCCCCTGGCGTAGAGATGCTCAACTTCCCCGGAGGTGAATCCCGCGAGATTCGCGGCGCGCCCGTGAACGTGTTAGAGTTTACCGGCCCACCTCCCGCACCTGCGGCTGAAACGCCCGTTTCTCTCATAGCTGAGACTCATGATGCATCACTGACTGAAGTTCACGACTTACCTGCTGTGACCGAGACTTTGTATTCACCCGTCACGCCTGCGGCTGAGTTTTACGATCTGCCTGTCTCACCCGTGACTGTATTCCATGCTTTACCTGTCTTACCTGTAACCGAGATGTACGATTTACCCGTCTTACCTGTGACTGAGACGTACGGCTCGCTTGAGACTCACGATTCGCCTGTGATCGATGCGTGTCACTCATTTGTGACCGAGACTCGCAGCTCCTCTGGGGCAACGACCGAGACCCACGACTCAGCCGACTCACCCGTGATCGCGACACACGACTTGTCTGTAGCTGAGACTTACGGCTCACCCGACTCAGCCGTGACTGAGAGCTTTCACTCACTTTACCCCCCTTTGACCGAGTCTCAAGAGATACCCATCTTACCTGCGACCGACTTTAACGATCCACCCGTCACACCCGCGGCCGAGTTCAGCGATTGGCCAATGGCGCCCGCGACCGACTTTCACGAGCTGCCCGTCACAGCTGCGGCCGAGACCGAGCGCCCGGCCGACGCGTCCGCCTTCAAAGCCCACGACTCCCCTGCGCCGAGCGCGGCCGCCTTCGACGCCCACAGCACGCTCGTCTACGAACCCTATGGCTCGCCCGCCACCGAGCCGAACGACGGCTTCGGGCCGCAAACCGCCGCGCCCGTCGCCGGGGAACCGCCGCCGGCGCCGCACGAGGACCGCTGGGCGCAGGTGAGCGGCACGCCCGTCGACGGCGAGCCGGGCGATGGTGCGTACCCGACCCCGGCGCTACCCGCGTTCGGCATGACCGCCGGCGCCGTCCGGGACGAAGCGGGCACCTCGCCACCCCTCGCGGCGGAAGAGCGCCCGGCGGAGGCGGAGCCCAGCGCGCCCGACGCGGGGCACGGCCCGCACGGGAGGCGCCGCTGCGCGTACCCGCTGCGGCGGAACGGCGCTGCGGCCGAACACGCTCCGGCCGACACGGAGCACGGCTTGCCCGTGGCGGGAGAGGTTGACGTTGTAACTGAACACGGCTCACCCGTGGCGGGAGAGAGCGAAGTTATAACTGAACACAGCCCACCTCTGATTGAACAAACCCCAGATGCAGTAGAACACATCCCACCCCAGACAGAAGAAACGCCACCTTTGTCAGAACACGACTCGCCTATATTAGAGGCCTGTCATCGTGTAACAGAACCCGATGAACCGTTAACATACCAAACCCCACCTGAGCTAGAACACATCTCACCTGAGCCAGTACAAATCCCACCTGAACCAGAACTTGAGCCAGAACACATCTCACCTGAACCAGAACCTGAGCCAGAACAATTCCCACCTGAACCAGAACTTGAGTCAGAACACATCTTACCTGAACCAGAACCTGAGCCAGAACAATTCCCACCTGAACCAGAACTTGAGTCAGAACACATCTCACCTCAGACAGAAGAAACGCCACCTGCGTCAGAACACGTCTCGCCCATATTAGAGGCCTGTCATCGTGTAACAGAACCCGATCAACCGTTAACACAACAAACCCCACCTGAGCCAGAACACATCTCACCTGAGCCAGTACAAATCCCACCTCAACCAGAACTTGACCCAGAACAATTCCCACCTGAACCAGAACTTGAGCCAGAACACATCTCACCTGAACCAGAACTT
>JAZEWU010000040.1:5218454-5233415 GCA_036362915.1 Geotria australis
TTTTTTCACAAGACTGTCGGGGCAAGTGCTGTCAGCGAGCACCTATGATAACCAGCCCGGCCGCCTTTGTCTCGCTAGTGGCGATGTGTGTATACTGGCAAAAAGGTCCCCCCGTAGTTAGGCACACACTGTCACCATCCACGACCACCGAGGATGAGGCAGCTACAGCCCATGGGCCTGATTGCTACGACTCGCCGTAGCAACCTGGCTCATGGTTGCTACGGCGAGTCGCGCAGTGTGTGTACAAGCTCCAAACCCGTGGACCGTATAACGTCCCACCGCCCCAAACATACGTTTTAAAAGTGCTGTATGCAACTGCAATTCACCAACTCTAAGAAAAAGCAATACAATGAGAATTAATGTTGAAAATACGAGGTTTTACCCTTTCTGGCAATGAGAAAAGTGTTAAGATCTTAAAACACTAAATTAAATAGGCACCTTTTGCAAAGGTATCTCATTGCCGGAAAGGGTAAAACCTCATATATTCTACATTATTTGTACAATGGCAAAAATATCTCACAATGAGAATTGTTTTCCGACGAGGTTCTTTCCGGTTAGCCGTGTCGAGCGTTCCCTTTCTGTAATTCGCGATATTTCGCCACAAAAGGCAAAACAATGACTAAATCACGTCTAAGTAAAAGCGGCAGAAATTAGGTTTCAGCAGGGTTGCTGGGCTCACACTCCGTGACAAGGTGAGGAGCACAGAAATCCGGGAGAACCTCAAAAGTAGAGTCCCTGCTCCTTCGGATTGAGAAGCACCAGTTGAGGTGGTTCGGGCACCTGGTAAAGATGCCCCCTGTGAGGCCCCCCGGGAAGTCTACCAGGCACGGCCCACTGGGCAGAGACCTAGAGGCCGACCCAGGATACGCTGGAAGGATTTACATCCTTCGGCTTGCCTGGGAACGCCTGGGAATCCCCCAGGAAGAGCTGGAATCTGTTGCTGACAAAAGGGATGTCTGGTCCACCCTCTTTAAAGAGCTGTCGCCGCGACCCTAACCAGGACAAGCTGTTTAGAAAATGAATGGATGGATGGATAACCGGATATTGCAAGATTCGAGGTTCACAATGGCCTGCTCGTGGTAGTGCAGATGCACATTTATTAACAGAAGAAATGCTTCGTAGAACACTACCTTACACGCTGCACATTTACAAACAACACTAAACCGCTCATATTTACAAGTGAAAACGTGTTTTTTGTTGTAAAATTCCTATTTACGCACGCGTTCGTATATAAAAGTACTTTCCTTTACAATCCGTTTCACTCCTCTTTTCAAAATAAGCGCAACGCACGTTAACAAAAAGGTGACAACAAACTCGGGAGCGGAGGGGGAGATTAAACGTCAAACGGTACGAAGCGAGTTCGCGAGTCATATATTAAACATTTCTGCGTCCTCATCGCCGTCTCCTGGCGCTCGTTCCTTCCGGCGGTCCCGCGAGCGTCGCTCGCTCTCCTCCGCCCGGCGGGATTCTCATCGTTCGCCGACAGCGCGTCCGCGACTCCAAACCCTCCAGGAGTTTTTCTACAAGTCTTCCTCGACGAGGTCTCGGCGGTCGAGCCGCAGCACGGCTCTCCGCACGACGCGGCGGGCCCCGCGTCCTCCGCTTCTCCCCGCGTCGTCGCCGGCAGCTTCTTCCCGAACGCCACGAGACGCTCCGGTCCGCCCGTCGGCACCTTCCCGGGCATCCGTCAGGAGCCGCGCGCGCCGCCCACGGCCATCGGCACGGCGGCGGCGAGGGCGAGCGCCGCCGCCGCGACCGCGAGGCCCGACGGCCTCGGCGCGCCGGCCCCGTTTCCCCGCCGCTCCTGGCCACTCGCCGCCGGCGGCGGCGGCGCCAGCTGCACGGCGTCGCGCGACGCGAACGCGGCCGCCTGCGCGAAGCTCAGGTCGCCCGTCGTCAGCAGGTCGAAGACGCACGTCTCGAAGTACGGGTCGTCGGCCGGCAGCCTCTCCTCGCAGGCCGCGCGCGCCGTCCGCTCCGTGAACGCGCCCGCGGTCCGGCCTTCGCCGCCGCTCCCGCCGCCGCCGCCGCCGCCGGCCTCCTGCTCCAGCCGTTCCGCGCCGGGGCAGCCGCGCCAGCACAGCTGCAGCGCCTGTCCCAGGCTCTCGTCGTGGTCGTAGGCCTCGGCGACGCGCGCCGGCGTGCGGATGGCGAAGGTCAGGTAGCGCCCCACCTGGCGCACGGCCACCGTGGTGCCGATGTAGGCGGCCGAGATCTCCACGTGTCGGCCCGGCGCCTTCTCGGCGACGAGGAGGCCCGACGCGGCGTACTGCCGCCCGCCTACGCCGCCCATCTTTGTGCCGTCGACGAACGCTGCCGGGAGGTCGTCCGTCTCGGCGTGGTACACGCGCTCGTCCGTGCAGTGCTGCTGGCCCTTGAAGATGATGGTGAGCTGCGGGGGGCGACAGAGCGAGCGGCCCGTTAGCCTCGCCGCGGACCGGCACCGTTAGCGAGCGCCCGTTGAGGGGAGGCGGGGCCCGATACACGCGCGGCGCCTTGTGTTGTGCGCGTGCCGTACCCCGGCTGTGCTTTCAAACAAACGCGAAGATTTGTTCAATCTGTCTTGATGTTGTTAATAATAATAATAATAGCATTTATATAGCGCCTTTCACCCGAGGGTCACAAAGCGCTGCACAGAGCTGCAGAGAGAACGACATGTCAACAACGACAGAGCATGCCGTTCTCTCCACAGCCTTGTGCAGCGCTTTGCGACCCTTGGGTGAAAGGTGCTCTATAAATGCTATTATCACAATTATTACAACAAATAGGGTTTTAACTTCACAGATCGAAGGTGTCGTAGCGATCCCATGGCACCACCGCACAGACGAGTCGAAAGGTATGGCAGTTGCGGGAGATCTATAAACTGGCTCCGATGTAATGATTTATTACAATTATAGAAATTACTTGTGTTACCCTTATATGGGTGGGGAGGTGTGCTCCCGGGTCCTCTTACATGCCAAGGAATTGTGATTAATGGGATTTCCAATTCAAGACCCTCCCGATCAAAGAGTCTTTGGACACAATTAGGCTCTACTGGGTAAATGATTGGTATTATAAGTAGTTGGCATTATACGTTAACTTTATTTGATTCTGTTTAACCTGGTAAGAACTCAAGAAACCAGCAAAGTCTTATCTGCAAAAGTGACTCAGGTCACCAAAACACCAAGAACAATAACAACAAAGTAAATGGCGCAAAAGCAACTACGCTCGTGCCATCGCTCTCCATAAATCCGAACATCGCCACTGTTTCACAAACGCGGCACTTTCGTTCCCCAGTCATGTCAACGTGACTTCGTTAAGAGACTCAAAGACCTCACACGTGACTGACGTGTGACGAAAAAAAAAACCGGTCGTAAGAAAAACAAGTTGTGATTAATTCTCCTTAAAAAGAAAGCGCCTCCGTCTCACCGCGCGAACAAAGGATTCTTTTGATTCCCAAGTCGACGTGGCCATAATTGGTGGGTGGTGTCAACTGCAGTCGACCAATTTGCCCCAATCTCATCCTTCCGCGCCCGCCAGTCGATAAGCTGCGTCTAAGCTCCACTAAATCTTCGTTGAGGCCCGCGCCCTGCCTTCCCTGACAGATAGACTCAGTGCTGTGGCGGGGCGCGGTGGCTGCGTACTTTATTTTTTTAAATCAAAATATTTCACCTGGGATAATCCCTCGAGATGGAACATCTCGGGTTTACAAGGGTGTACCGCGGTGCGGATTGACGCACGGAAAACAAGCAATGACGCGCGCGCGAAGGTCTCAAAGGTTAGCGGCGTCACGCACTGAACCCGCGACCCGGAGCGCCGTTGGGCTTGCTGACCCGACTTTGATTCTCGGCCACGGCTCACAACTTGTGGCGAGGGATTCTAAACCGGTCCCGGGCCACTCGCTTCAGGAACGCTTACGTACTGACAAGCATGGTGATGTACGGTTAAGCAACTCCGTTGAATGATGAAAACAAAACAACGTATTCGTCAATAACACTGCCTTTATAATGAAAAGGATATGACGGTTGATCTTCAGAGCTGTTCTTTCGGGAGAGCCGGGTCACTGAGCGCTCTGCCTCTCTCCATCGCGACGTTTTGTCTCCCACGTTGGAAGTGGCATCAGATCGCTCGACACGGCTATCCCGAAAGCACAGCTCTGAAGAGTAACCATCTTGAATCGAGCCGTGAAAACCTACATCAGGACAACGCAGATTGTTTATACACTGGGGTGAAAGACAGTACCTCTAGACGCTGCAGGGGTAATATCAACCCGTTAACGGCCGTAGGCATCAATTCTTACGAATGCGATCCAAAACACGTACAACTTAAGAATCAATATTAATCCGTGAACCGATACATCGTTTCACTTGGAGGGCGTTATGTACCAATGTTTCGGAGCAGCATTGGTTTAAAGTGGGCAAACTGTGAACCGGCTTCGACTTTGCCGAGTCTCATCAGCACGGCGTGGCCATTAAACGAATGCCACTGGACTGCCTGGTGTTATTGGCAAGAGGCCCGGGAAGATCACCCACCGCTGTGGCATAGCTCAGGAAGCTGTGGCGAGGAATGTGTGAGCAGTGAAAAAAGAGCCATTAACGCCTGCATTTTGCATGACAATCGCGCCATTGTGAGCGGCCCGGGCTGAAAAGCTGGTCGGAAGAAAGGCGAAGTGTAAAAAGAAATGCATAAAGGCTTTTAATCGAGTCTCATTCATTGGCACCTCTAAGGATCTGTCTAAAAACTACCCTTTGCCCAGCCCCAGAACGCTCCCTAAAAAGGAAATGGCCAAACATTGCAATGCAGGGGCCCCTTTTGAAAAAGAGTCTTGAGACTCTGTGAGGCTTTCCTTGATAAACGAAAGGCATTTCCTTGATGAATACTCCTCTATTATAGCCCAAAGGCCCCCTCTGCTCAGCCTAAGAGCCCCTTGGTCCTCCTCAGCCTCCCATAGCTACCCCCCCACCCCCATATGACCCCACAGGTCTGAATGGGAAAAAGTATTTTTAGAGCCACAGTAGCTACGGAGCTGTAGTGACAATTCCGAGCATTACCTACTCCTAAATGTACATTACAAAACATAAACTCAACACATTCGTCAATAACAACGTGGCCTTAAAAGGAAAAAATATATAATTGACGTTCCTGGCAATGGCCCTCCTTCATAGCAAGTAAATAAATAAAGGCATGTACAGAAATAAATAATAATTTGAGGGACCGTAAAGCAGTGATTTTCCACTCCAGTCTCCGTGCCCCCCACCCCCCCTGTCCACAATTACCAAGCATCAGGTGCATTCAGTGTGTTGGGTGGCTTCGTTTGCATGCGAATACAGTATAAAGGGTCGGTAATTGTGTAAAGGGGGACCGTGGCGGCCTTATGTGGAATGGAATTGAGAAGCACTGCTGTCCAGTAACTTGAGAAATGCATTGCTTTAATGGGTGGGAATTACTCTCGTGCCAATTCCACTAGATTTGCATTTTTGGCCTCGATGCTAGTGCTGGTTTCGAGTGAACATTTGTACCGAGACCCGAGTCAAATTCTGCGGCACGGTTGTGAAGAGCCAGTGATATCATCGCACTGCGAAGTTTTATCATCGGATATTTTAAGAACGTATTTTTCCCTTTTCTAAACGTACAATTTGTCCTGAAAATATCGGAGCAGGATAGGGATACCCTATCAGCAGTGCTAGACTGCAGACCTGTTCACCAAGGGTGACCCGGGCAGGAGTGCTAGCCTCCAGACCTGTTCACCTAGGGAGACCCTAGACTCCAGGCAACATCACTCTGGGGTACATTGGAACACGCAAACCCCTACACCACGATACCGTCTTAGCACACTGAATTACTGTAGCTCAAAATACAATTGCGTCCACTTTTTAAATGTTGGCTCCAGTTCCTGTGATCGTATCTTGACCAGAAGGTCATAGGTTCAAACCTCGGTCAGTCCGTCAGTCCCAACACAGTGGCTGCATCTAATATCACTTCACACCACCATCAACTGCGGTCTTCCTCTGCGGAAAGTGACCCGCTATCACAAGTGATGTGGAATTTCCATCACTGCATCAGTGCGTCAATGGGCATGAGCACCGTGTTAATTGGCCCATTAGGGAGGAAGCCCAGTAGCTCAGGGGACAGAGGAAGAGCCATCACCGCTAAGGTCCTGGGTTTGAATCTGGGTTTCTGCTACAGTGATTAAACCAGGTTTTCAAGTATTGCAAATTCGTGGTCTCAGGTTAGTTCGGAACAATGAATGCACCAACAAGTAGCGGCATGAAATCGGTTTTCTTTACTCATTTTGAATGAATTCCAGCTGAAAATAGAAAACAATTGTTCGACTGCGATGCTGGCAGAAAAGGTCACGTCTAAAGGGAGCTTAGAAATGAGTTCCGTGACTGGGTTTTTTTTTCTGGACCATCAGTCTTTCTGCAACCGTCTCTCTGCCGGGAAGCGTTGTGCAGCTGTGCAAGTTCCGAATGGCCACTTTGTCTCATGCCACGGTGCCGCCACCATAATCATCGCCTCATGAGGCGATGAGAGAAGTGGAACACTCGACACGCCTATCCCGAAAGAGCAGCTCTAGAGAGCAGTTCTCATACATCGAGCCATGAAAACCTACGTCAATGCAACATTAAAGACATTAACAACAAAAACAACATGGGGCATCCCGTTCTGCCATGACTAAAATACAAACAGCCCCTGTACAGCCTCAACAGATTGTAGGATCAAATGCTGTTAGCCAGCACCTATGAAGGCCAGCACAGCACATAAGGGGGTGGGAGGCCAGCACTACGCCCGGCTGCCTTTGTCTCCCTAGTGGCGATGTTTACACAACGCACTAGGTACTCATTCAGGCCGAGCCGACCTGGGGGAGGCCCAGGACTTGTTCAAACATTCGCCACGGTTCTTGGTCGTGAGCGGTAATCAAACTCGGCTCGCCGGGTTAGCAGTGCAGCACTCTAACCGCTAACCACACTACCTCTCCAAAGACAAAGATCACCCGTATAGCTCGAACAGACTGTAGGGTCAAGTGCCATTAGCGAGCACCTTTGAAGGTCGACACGGCACACAAGGAGGTGAGTGACCAGCACCACGCCCGGCCGCCGTTATCTCCCTAGTGGCGATCTTTACACACCGCACTAGGTACTCATTTGAGGCTGAGCCGACCTAGGGGAGGCCCAGGACCGGTTCACAAAATTGTCACCGGCGTTGGCCGTCAGCGGGATTCAAACTCGGGTCATAGCCAGATTTGTAGCCCTGCGCCACTAACCACTGAGGTACGGCTCCCTCCCCACTACCTCTCCACTCACTGACCACCACCGCTGCATCCGTCTCCATCCCTCTCCCGTGCCTCCCCGGCCGGCTCGCCCGGCCCTCACCTTGCTGGTGGCGGTGGCGGTGGCGCCCCCGTACACGGGCACGCTGGTGGCCTGCACGTACACGTGGCGGTTGTCGACGAGCGGCCAGGCGCCCGCCACGCGGCACGCGTGCATGCCGCCGGGGAACGTGCGCACGTGCGGGTCCCCCGACACGCCGCAGTAGCGGTAGGCGCTCTCCGGCAGCGCCCGGGGCCTCGTCGCCCCGCAGGGCCTCCGAGGCAGGCCGGGCCTGGCCGGCGGCGGAGGCGGAGGAGGCGCCGGCGACGAAGGCGGCGGGCGGCCGTCGCCGGCGACGGGGGTCGCGCCGCCGCAATCGTTCTGCGCCATCAGGTCCTCGATGCCGAGCACGGCCGAGTGGTAGGCGAGGTCGCCGCGGCACGCGCGCGACGTCCTCCGCGTGCACGCCGAGTAGGCCCGCAGAGCGGCGCACAGCGGGGCCGCCGGGCCGGGGGGCGGCCGCCCGCGGCCCGCCGGGCCTGCCGGGCCCGCCGCCGCCGCAGCCGCGGCGCCGTCGCCGCCGCCGCCGCCGTCCTCAGCGGCCGAGCGCCCGGGCCCGGATGTTGCCGCCACGAACTCCGAGTTGCATTTGAGGATCCGGCACTGCGCGCGGGCTGAGCGGTGAAATGTGGGCGAAGCAGGGGGGGTCACGGGGTCAGGGCGACGGATGAGAGGCGGACGAGAGGGGATGGATATGGGGAGAGATTACGGTCTAGGTACACAAAGAAATATAACGTAACACGTTACACGGAACGCTGCGCAATTCTCAATGTAGCCCATAACACACGAAGCAGAGGGCAAAACGTAGCACACCAGTGTACGCAGCAGAGTTATTGACATGCCGTTCTCTCCACAGCCTTGTGCAACGCTTTGCGACCCTCGGGTGAAAGGCGCTCTATAAATGCTATTATTATTATTATTAGAGTTGGGTTTGGGAATAGTGTATGTCGCAGGAATTGATCCGTACCAAAATGTGGTATTGGTATTGTGTAAAACTTTACTGCAGAGGAGACTGCACGGTAGTTTTGATGACAGACCCCGTGCTGCCTGAGAAACATGTTCAAATCTCTTGTGGAAAAGCTGGCGACCCTACACACGGCACAACAACGTACGCAACACAGCACGGCGCGCCGCACGCATAGAGCACGGGTCTCGACACGAGCGGTACAACGTAACGCACAGTGCGGTGGGGGGAAAAGTGAGTGTCACACATCTCACAACGAAGAACAGGTCCGTCACTTGTTGAGTCACAGACGCAGAGTGCAGACCGCAGTATGCACACAACGCGCACCACACAACACAAAACACAATTCGAACGTAACTCACAACACAGAAGCTCGAGATGGGTTCAGCCACCGATGGGAGTTGAACCCACGTGGCTGGGGTCAAAGGGCAGCGAGCAAACAAATCTGCGACCACGCTACCTAAAGCACACAGCCCCAGGGCCAGCAATAGGGACGTTCTCACCTGAATCAACACACTAGTGACACTACAAATGTCTTCAAGTGGCCAATAAAATATAACTAGTACGAGAGACTTTCTTTTTAATGATCATCTCACACTAACATGCGGTTATAGACTCTCTCCAAATCACAAACATGTGGCGTCAATTCAGTGGGCACCACCAAGGGATATATATTTATCCATCCATCCATTGTCAGAAACCGCTTCTTCTTCTTTGCGATTCTTCGAAGCACGATGGCTAGCTTCTGGACATCGTTGTCTTTCAGCTCGGCTTTGAAGTGTTTGGTAGAATTCGCAGGCAATACCAAGTACTACCTGACAGGGATCGCGACGTGAACGCTTCTACCTTGACCCCCAGAAACCGCTTAATCCTGTACAGGGCATCATGTACAGGGTCGCGGTGAGCCGGACCCTATCCCGGCAGACACAATTCTATACCCATTAACCATGGCAACGTTTGGTTAACGTTGCCATGTGTTTGAAACCGATGGACCGACGTTAAGCAAACGCTCTAGGTTTAATGGGATCTGTTTTGGGTCCACGTGTGAGCCGATACAAATGTACACCAATTACAACATTACACAAATAAACATACAACATCGTATAAACACACAAACACAACTTACACAAACATCATCACACGCATACACAGACGTGGAAGATAACAGCAACATAACGAGACACACAAGCCAACACATTTACACCCACACATCACAAGCATACACATACACAAACGTAAAATCACACACGAGCCACATAACAGAACGACAAGTACACAAAACCACATCGTGTCACATCACACAATCACACCGTGTCACAACACACACAATGACTGACAACAACAACCGCCGCCGTTCGCTACTATAGTGGTGGTGACGTCCCCACGGCGCCCGTGCCAGGTGCACCGTGAGGCCACGCAGAGTGTCGAAGGCTCGCTGACAGGAGGTCACGGGACAGACCCAGGTGCCATGGGCTGCCTGACTGAGATGACTGGCCGATCACACACAACCACAGTGGGGTCACTTTGCTCAAATAATTGTCAGAAACCGCTTAATCCTGTACAGGGTCACGGTGAGCCGGAGCCTATCCCGACAGACATAGGGCGCAAGGGCAGGGCTATACCCGTGATGGGACGCCAGTCTATCACAGGGCACCGGGGGAAGTCTAGTCGAGTAGATTTACAGAGACTGGGACTAGACACGCGCTGAGACCGAGACCCCAACTAGATACTGTATCTTCACCTAGAGGCCGACTCAGGACACGCTGGATGATGTCCATCGGATGGCCTGGGAACGCCTGGGAATCCCTCAGCAAGAGCTGGAATCTCTTGCTGCGGAAAGGGACGTCTGGTCCACTCTCCTTGGACTGCTGCCGCCGCGACCCCTCACCAGGACAAGCGGTTTAGAAAATGGATGGACGTTTCTTCACACAGAAGGCGAGACTCCTCCACACACACGCACGCACAGAGACACCGCCAGCAGTTTCACACCCGAGCCTCCTCACCCGACGAGGTGAGGACGGTGAGGAGGAGCAGGAGGGCGAGCGGCGCGTTGACCGGCGGCAGGAGCCCGCGGGCCGAGTTGAGGAGGCAGCGGACCCGCGCCTCCCTGCTGCCCATAACTCATCCACCCATCGGGAGCCCGCGCGTCCGTCTCGCCACCTCGCCTTCTTCCCTCTTCTTCCTCCTCGTTCTCCTACTTCTTCACAGCTCTCTCTCTCTCTGTCGCTCGCTCTGTGTTGTGTCTCGTCTGTGTGTGTGTGAGGCGAAAGGCGGGTTGAGGGAGTCGGGCCGCTCGCTCGCTCACTCGCCAGCTCTCCCGCTCACACTGCGGGCAGTGTTAAGGACTCCGCCTTCTTCTCCGCCTTCCTCTCAATCCATCATCAGCCGCCCATACGGCTCACAACACACGCAGAACCTCCCTCCCTCCATCGCACTCATCCACCCACCAACCCCCCTCACGAGACGAAGATCCCCCCGTATAGCCGCAACAGACTGTAGGGGTCAAGTGACGTTAGCGAGTAAGCACCTGCGAAGGGTCAACACGGCACGCGAAGGGGTGGGTGGCCAGCACCACGTCCGGCCGTCTTTGTCTCCCATAGTGGCAATGTTTAACACGCCGCGCCAGGTACTCGTTTGAGGCTGAGCCGACCGAGGGGAGGGCCCAGGAGCGGTTTAGAAAATCGTCACGACTGTTGGACGTGAACGGGATTCGAACTCGGGTGGCCAGGGTTGTATAGCCCAGCGCGCTAACCGCTGAGCTACCGGCTCCCCCACAGGCTCACAACACACACAAGCCTCCCTCCCTCACACACACAGCCTGCCAGCCACTCGCCCACGCCACCAACCCCCTGCTCGTCGCCATCCTCCTTCCTCCAGCCTCCCCTCTCGGGCCCAGACTCAAAGCCGCGCGGGCTGGGCCAGGAGGCGGGCAACTCATCCCAGCCACCCGCTTCCCCACACGCTACACGCCACGAGCCCGCTTTCTCAAGCAGGAATGGTGAAGTATGCATGCTCCATCCATTCCGCCATTGTCAGCGACCGATTAATCCTGGACAGGGTCGCGGTGAGCCGGAGCCTATCCCGGCAGACACAGGACGCAAGGCAGGGTGTTACCGTGCTGTGTGGAGTGTGCATGTCCTCCTCGTGTCCGCGTGGGGTTTTCGCCGGGCACTCCGGTTTCCTCCCACAGTCCAAAGACATAATTTAATTGGCCTGCGGACTAAATTGCCCCTGGTGTCCTGTGATGGGACTGGCGTCGCATCCTTGGTATATCCGTGCCTTGCGCCCTGTGTCTGCCGGGATAGGCTCCGGCTCACCGCGACCCTCTACAGGATTAAGCGGTTTCTGCCAATGGATGGATGGACGTTCATGGACACTCTGAGGAGATGGGTGGGCAGACCCGCTGGGAGGTGGGGGGGAGGGGGAATTTGGAGACCACAGTAACCTGCGGAGTTGAGGACACACGACTGCAGAGACACAACAACGCCACAGTGTGTAAGTGACGAGACACTCAAAGCAATAGCCGTGCACATGGGACAATCACAGGGAGGGTTCCGCAAACATACACCTGTGGACTCTCACCTTTACACACCAGGTAGCGGCTGGTGGGAGTCCACAGAAATACCTGGCACATTTCTATCCACATTAAATATAATTCCATCCATCCATTGTCAGAAACCGCTTAATCCTATACAGGATCGCGCTGAGCCAGAGCCTAGTCCAGCAGACACAGGGTGCAAGGCAGGGCTATGCCCAGAAAGGGGCGCCAGTCCGTCACAGGGCACCGGGGGCAATTTAGTCCGCAGGCCAATGAACCTATGCAGCAGCATGTCTTTGGACTGTGGGAGGAAACCGGAGTGCCCGGCGAAATCCTACGGGGACGCGAGAATATGCAAATTCCACACAGAAAGGCACCCGGTGCCGGGATTTGTACCCGGGTTTTTTCTTGCTTTGAGGCGGCAGCGCTACTCACCGCGCCACCGTGCCGCCCCATTGAATATAATTGTGTCAGTTAATTCTGGCCCAGCCTGTACGTGGCAGACGCGAGGCGGCGCGTTGTCAACACCACGACCGCTGGATATGAAGGCCCTCTCCACGCAAGGTGGCTCATGGGGGTTGTTTGACCATACTTCCAAGACCGGTTTAGGTGGCACATGCCACTGACGTTAGCCGTGACCGGAAATCGAACTCAGCTCACCGGGATCACAGCGCAATGTAGGCTAGCCACTTCGCCACCGCTGCACATTTAACGATCGAATTGTAAACGGCGTTACTGTCGGGGGTGAAAGTAACGTTATTTTTTTTTACCGGTGCGGAAGTATTACAAACCCCTGTTACCGCCTGTACTGTACTGAATACTTCGGTCACTTTATTACGCCGTACCAGACCGTACCGGCTTACTTTCACCTCTTCTTATGTTATCACTTAACTCCGGTGGCTGAGCTCCAACATGCTTGATCAGGCGGTTTTCTACATCGCGTACTGATGGAGGTTTTCTGAAACGCCTGACGATGCCTCCAACGTGTGAGGCGAAACGTCGCGAGCGAGAGAGAGAGATGAGTGACACGGCTACCCGAAAGAAGAGCTCTGCAGAGCTAACCGTCACGAATCGAGCCGTGACAAACCCCACTACATCAACTTTCTACACTGTGTTTGTTTACACATTGGTAATTGCTGATTTGCTGCTCTTAATTAAACGCACGGTCTCCCTTGATGAATAGCGCGGCGAGCTCCCAGCGGGGCCCCGGCCAGGCTAGCAAAACCCATCAATCTGTCTCTGCCTCCCTTCCCCCAACACCCCCGCCGCTCCCTGTACGAATGTAAATGTCCTTACCACCCACACCCCGGGAGCCTGCGAGTCTCAACAGCGACGCACGTCGGGGCAGCTTTAACCTGCGGTGAGTTTGGAATTTGGGTCAGAGTGGCTCGCACCGCGCAACGAGCTTCCAGCGACGCGTTCGTGTGAAGAGGGCTCAGGGATTTTGCCGATGCAACCCGTTTGCACACTGTGCCAGGCGCAGGTCTGTTCAGACTGAAGCCTGGCATCCTCGCCATGAGTCATGATTTGTCTGCTGTTCGATCGCCATCGCTCACGATTCTGTGATGTAAACAGTCCATCCATCCATTGTCAGAAACCGATTAATCCTGAGCCCGGAGCATATCCCGGCAGACACAGGGCGCAAGGCAGGGCTATACCCAGAATGCCAGTCCATCACAGGGCACTGGGGGGCAATTCAACCAGGGCAATTAACCTATGCAGCAGCATGTCTTTGGACTGTGGGGGAAAACCGGAGTGCCCGGCGAAAACCCATGCGGACAAGAGGAGAACATCCAAACTCCACACGGAAAGGCACCGAAGTCGGAATTCAAACCCGGGACCTTTTTGCTGTGAAGCGGCAGCGCTACTCACCGCTATGCCACCGTGCCGCCCTGAAGCCTTTCCCACTAGCGCCAATTTTGCATTACGTTCATACGTGGCGAGAACGCGTCATCTCTGTATGTTTACAAACGGCTCCGTGGTCACTATCCACTGCTGGATGAAGGCCTCTCCCATGCACTGTCGCTCACGGCATTTATTTAATCATACTTCACCGTACTTCCAAAGCCTGAGGATGCCTCCCACTTGGGAGGCGAAACGTCGCGAAGGAGAGAGAAGGAACGCTCGTCACGGCTATCCCGAAAGAGCAATTCTCAGACATCGAGCCGTGAAAACCCACATCAAAGCAATAATGTGAATAAGCAGGCTTAACTTGTATTCATTTCTTTGAATGCGATGATGTAGGTTTAAGCTGCGGACACCCACAAGAACACACACGTGCAGTGCCACAGCTAAAACAACGCGACATCCAGCTGGGACATTCATTAGCTTGATGCCTCCAACCCGGGAGGCGAAACGTCGCGAAGGAGAGAGGACATCGATGGATGTTTATTATTACCGCGGAAAAATACCCAGTGAGCTTGCAATCTCGTCACGGAATTCCTTAGACGACAACAAACACGCGAAAAAGCAGGAACGCTCGACACGGCTATCTCGAAAGGACAGCTCTTGAGAGCATTTCTTGAAATATTTTTTGCCCATAGTATAGATGTTTTTATGAGTTAAGTCACGGAAAAATAAGTGTCGTAAACCCGCCTCCACCCGACACAGCCAATTAGTAAAGGGTTGTCACGTTTACAAAACGTGCCAATTCGTCACTACTTCGGAACACCGGTATGTTGGAGAGCGAACCCACAACACTTATAATTTAGGAACCACGTTTCGCTGATGGTTGCAATCAGCTTCGTCAGGAACTCATAAAAAAATAGCTACACTATGGATAACATTGGGTCAGGAAAGCCTTCGCGTTACATTTGTTTTTATTTGTGTGGGGTCCCTCCAGACTAGTTTTGGGCTGTGCCTGTCACCGAGGCCTAAAGAATCGCGCACGTGGCCTCCGTATGGGCACCAGGGACCCCTGGCCGGGATAAAGGGGGCTCCCATCTCCTCACCCCCCACACACTCCCGTTCCGAGCCCCCTGCAAATTCCTCAGCCTGCCTGCTTGACCCGCACTGACCCCCGCGTGCACAAGGAGGGGGGCGGGATGGATGGGGCTGCAGTGTGAGGTGGTCGTGTTTTTGTAAAAAGAGGCGGGTGGGTGAGAGGGGTG
>JAZEWU010000040.1:5235072-5250180 GCA_036362915.1 Geotria australis
TTGCGGAGTTCAATGAAAATGCAAGGGGCTGTGTAAGAAAATGGGAAACTGTAATTTAACATCGCGCTTCGAAGAATCGCAAAGAAGAAGAAGCGAGCTGTGACCAAACCGCGTCACCGACGGCAACTCCGCCAGCGGTGACAACCGCGCGCGTAAAACAACGAAAATGTTTTCAGAACAATCGCAATCTGGTAAAACAATAGTCGCTCGCCTAAAACAGCGCGCGGTCGCTCGCGATGGCGGGCGAGTTCGGTTCTCCTCGAGGCGCCGCCATCTCGCGACGCTGTAAGCGGCACTCCGCTTACAGCGCTTTGTGACCCTCGGGTGAAAGGCGCTATTATTATTATTATTACGGACATCCGAGCTTCGGACGCCGTCGTCTCTACAAATCCAGCGCCTCGACCCCCGTAAGCCGGCAGCGCGCCGACATGCAAAAATGGTACAACTGTGCACGACGAAGAGTGGTGCCGTCTCTCGCTCACCATTCGGCAGACGGATAATAAAGGCATGGCCGGCGGTAGCGTAGTACGCTGGCGGTTCCTGCATGATCGTCTTTCTGGACGGACAGTGTCTGGGGGAGGGGTGGTCCATTGAAAGCGACCGCATCGTCGAAAAATTCCGTCAGGCCCGCAGACTGCCGCCCCGACATTCGACGCGCGGCCGCACGGACCGACGCGACAACAACCGGCCGCCCGCACGCGACGGTACACAGCGGCGCCCGCGCTCAACGGCAAACGGAAACGTTAAATAAATCGCCGCTCTTTCGCTTCTTCCTTGTTTTTTTTTTTTAAAATTCCAATTGGTTGTTTAGGCGACCGGGCGCGGCGGAGGTTTCGCCGCGACGCTTAGCTGACTCGCTTGAGCTCCACGCTGAAGTTGAGGGTGCTGTTGGGCGGGATGGGGCCCATCCGCTTGCTCCCGTACCTGCGCACAAGCGACGGCAGCGGACGTGTCCGCGTCAACAGAACGACGGTCGCGAAACCGCAACGGCGATTTGAAAGCACACGCGCACACACACGCACACTGGAAAGCCTGGGGATGCTTCCGGCGTGCGAGGCTTTCGCGGGAGAGATGGAGATCGCTCGACACACGGCTATCCCGAAAGAACAGCTCTGAAGAGCAACCATCATGAATCGAGCTGTGAAAGCCTACATCGGTACAAAGCTTCTAACGTTTTAAAAATAGATTTTGTTTACAACGTTATCTAAAGGCCACCGAGCTATTCGTTTTTGCAAGCCGCAACCTGGCCACACCTAATTGCGCAGTGATAGTGGCCATATCATCATCGTCACGCGGGAATTTATAGAAGCGACCGAGTAGCCTAAACGCGTGTTCGTGCATCTGGAGGAGGCGAGCAAAACCAGAGAGACCCGAAAGTAAATCCACACGGCCACCATGGACGAGGGAATTCACTATCAGTTCCCGCTTCATCCTGCACAGGGTCGCGGTGAGCAAGAGCCTATCCTGGCAGACACAGGGTACACGGCAGAGCTATACCCAAGCAGGGACGCCAGTCGGGATGGAGAACATTCAAACTCTAAAAATATCCCGGCATCGTCAGGGTTGGTATTGAACCTACGGCCTCCTACGTTCCAGGTGAGAAAATTCACGCCGGGGCGACCGCGGCGGCTCAAACTCACTCGGCGACGCGGTTCCGTAGCGGAGTGAGTTTGTCCGCGCGTCGGCGAGCGCCTGTTCCGCCGTTCGCGCCCCGTGCGTCCGTGGGAACGCAATATCAATGTCCATCCACGCATTCATTTTCTAAACCGCTTGTCCTGGTGAGGGTCGCGGTGGCGGCAGTCCAAGGAGAGTGTACCAGACAGACATCCCTTTCCTCAGAAATAGATTCCAGCTCTTCCTGGGGGATTCCCAGGCGTTCCCAGGCCAGCTATATCAATGTATTAAGTTGTTATTATTATTATCTCACTCTCGGGGATCAAGGTAGAAGCGTTCACGTCGCGATCCCTGTCAAGTAATACTTGGTATTACCTGCAAATTCTACCAAACACTTCGAAGCCAACGAGATGAAAGACAACGATGTCCAGAAGCTCAACAGATGCCAGAAGACACTCAGTCTGGAGCAAGGAGAGGCCAATGCCAGCCTTTAAGGCCAGCACCGACTATTATCTCCGCAGCTTTGTGCAGCGCGTTGTGACCCTCGGGTGAAAGGCGCTATATAAATGCTATTATTATTATTATATCTCTAAATGTTGAATGGCTGTCTGCAACTAAAGAAAAACTTTTTGCAATGGGAAACTGTCATATAACCATCACGCTTCGAAGAATCGAATCGAATTATTACCTCGCTCTCGCCACCGCGGCGGCTCAAACTCAGTCGGCGACGCGGTTCCGGCGCGCGGAGTGTGTTTGTCCGCGCGTCGGTCGAGCGCCTGTTCCGCCGCGGGCGCCCCGTGTCTCCGCGGGCGACGAGCGGCCGCGGGCGAGAGGGGGCCGCGGCGGAGGAGTTGCTGTCGTCCACAAGCGAAGCCCGGCGAGCACCATCGCAGCCCGCGGGTATTTTACATGGACGGTCGGCGCCGCCCGGCGCGATCGGTCGACGCGGACGGGGACGTTCGTTACCTCGAGACGTTCGATTGCGCGCTCGGCCTATAAAGCTACCTCGTGGAAGTTTCGGCATCGCCGTGTCGCGGCTACGCGTTCGAGTTGAGTTGATTTCGTTTAACCGGGTGCCTCGCTGCGTGGAGTTTGCATGTTCGCTCCCCGTGTCCGGGGTGGGTTTTCACCGGCCGCTCCGGTTCCCTGCGGAGTAAATTGCCCCCGGTGCCCTGTGATGGACTGGCGACCCATCCTGGGTTTGTATAGCCATGCCTAGCACCCTGTCTGCCGGGATAGGTAGGCTCTGGATACGTAAGCTCTGGCTCACCGCGACCCTGTACAGGATTAAACGGTTTCTGACAATAAATTGATGGATGGGTGAGAAGACGAGAGACGCGAGGGTTTCGCGAGAGACTCACGCGAGGTTCGGGGGAATCGACAGCTTCCGCTTGCCTCCCACGCTCATCCCTGCGCACGACACACCGCACACGGACGCACGCGTTGAGTCGCTCAAAGGCACCGCGACGCCAAACAACCGCCGAGCCGTTAACGCGGAAAAGGCCGTCGTCGATTAAAATCGATCCGGACGCCCACGCACGTGGGAATTGGTTATTGGCGGCTTACCGGTTGCTCGGGATGTACGGTGGTAACGCACGCGGCTCCATGAACCCGTCGCCCGAGTTCAGTTCCCGGGCCTCGGCTAATGTCGGTCGCGCGAGTGACGTGCGACACGGCCATCGGGCGCCATGCTTTTTAACAAATCCGCATTGGCCAGTCAATCTGGTCAACCCCCCCCATCCATAACGAAGACACCAGTGGAGGGCCTTTATCAGTGAAATAACACAGGGATGTAAATCATAACGCACTCTCACTGCACGTTGCACGAGACGGGATTCTGGGTGCGCAGTCGCTAGCGCGGTGCTCTTCGAACTCTAAACCCCCACCGTGACCTTGCTGCTCCTTCCTGACCTCTGCACCGCCATTCACAGGCCTCGGCGTTTCCCAAACACGCGCTTTACGACGCGGGCTCGCCCCCCACACACGCGCTGACCTTCGATCCCGATGTCCCAGCCCTTGATGACCTCGCCGGCGCCGAGTCGGAAGGTGAAGCCTTTGCCGCTGGTGGTCGAGTCGAACTCCTTGCCGCTGGTCAGCATGCCCTTGTAGTAGACCGTCACCTGCGCGCGGCGACCGCGGGGGGAACGGCGCCAACGTCAGGGCGCGGGACGCCGATGGCTCGGCGGTTCCTCCGCGGTGCGTTTTAACAATAACAACAAGCCGCTGCTTCTTCGGATTGAGAGGAGCAAGTTGAGGTGGTTCGGGCATCTGGTAAGGATGCCCCCCGGAAGGCTCCCCCGGGGAAGTCTACCGGGCACGGCCCACCGGGCGGAGATCTAGAGGCCGACCCCAGGACACGCTGGAGAGATTATATCCTTCGGCTGGCCTGGGAACGCCTGGGAATCCCCCCCCAGGAAGAGCTGGAATCTGTTGCTGAGGAAAGGGATTGTCTGGTCCACTCTCCTTGGACTGCTGCCACCGCGACCCTCACCAAGACAAGTGGTCTAGAAAACGGATGGATGGAACAAGCCGCTCGTGATGTAAGCGGCGTCTGTCCGGCCCCACGCTCCACTGAGCAGACGCCGCGCTACTTGGCGACGGATGTTACAAGGGGGCGGAACGACGCGTGGAACCGCCGACCGTGATCGATTCTCACGGTAAACGCGTCACGCGTGAGCGTAAGCGACTCGCGATTCGCGCCGATTACGCAGTGGCGTTTTATTCAAGCTGGCGCGGCACGATAAATCGGGCTGAACGACACACGGGAAAGACGCAACACAAACGAGCCTCGAACGGATCGCAACCGAGACTCGCGCCAATTCACGGAATCGCTTCGGGGGTGGGGCACAACCGTTGCGCGGCAACTAAACGTCGCACGCACCATCTTTCCGCGCTTGGCTCGCGGGCCAGTGCCGACCATCACGTCCTGGCAGAGGAGGCCGCCGGGCAGCGTGATCTTGGGCCCCGGGGTCGCCCCGCGTCCCTGCGCCGCGGCCGCTTGTTTTTCTGCGAGAGACGAGGATGCGGACGGAGGAGCGCAAGGTAGACAGATGTTTATTATTCGAGCAGAAAAAAATACCCGGTGAGCTTGCAAGCTCTTCACGGGACTCCCGCAACACAACAAACAGGCGAGTTGCTAACAAATATTAAAATATATTTCCAAGGGGCGGCGGTGCGGGGCGGCGGTGCGGGGCGGCGGTGCGGGGAGGAGGAGACACGGCGCCGGCATCAACATCGTCGTCATCGCCGCAGACGTTCAGAAACTCGCGGCCGATTGCCGTCGCGAGTCCAGATTATCTCGCCGCGTTGCATCGCGCTCCGTCCCGCGAGCGGAGGTCGCACGAGCGAAACTACAAAGGGCGCGGCGGGCACCCGCGCACGGCGCCGTTTGCGACGGCACGCCCGGCTGACCCGGCGCCTTCTGCTGCTGCTGCGGGGTCTTCACGGTTGAGGTCGACCCCTTAGCTGCCGGCTGTGCGGCATTCGGTTTGGGCGTCAATTCGGCGTTTCCCTGCCCGCGTAAAAAAACAAGAGGAGTGAAAACACAACGATGACAATTTTTACAAATAACGATAATAGCGTGAACGCGCGCGCGCGCGACGGTGGCGACGCACCGTCTCCCGCCGCCGCACCTCTGCCGACGAGGCTCACCTTACGACCGGCGGAAACCGCCTGCGCTTTCGTGGTGACCGGCAGCTCTACAGCCTCCTCCTCGTCGTCGTCGTCAACATCCCCCTCCTCCTCCCCCGTGCTGTCGGCCTCCCCCTCGTTGTCCTCGTCGTTGTCCTCGTCGTTGTCCTCGTTGCTGGCGTCCATCTCCGAGCCGGACAGCGTGTTCAATTTCTGTTTCTTGGTCGCCGGCGCCTTCGAGGGCTGCGGCGGCCGCTTGCCTCCGTTAACTTCGCGCGCGGGCGGGAGCGACACGCGCACACAAAGACAAAGGTCCCCCGGGTAGCCTTCACAGACCGTAGGGTCAGCCGCTGTCGGCAAACGCCTACGAAGGCCGGCACGGCACACCGTGCGGCGGCGTCGCCGGCACCGCGTCCCGGCGACGTGTTTCTCCCGAGTGGCGATGTTTACACAATGCACCAGGTTACTCGTTTGAGGCCGAGTCGAGCCTAGGGATGGCCTAGCACCATTCATTCATTGTCAAAAAACCGCTTAATCCTGTACAGAGTTGCGGAGAGTCGGAGCCTATCCCGGCAGACCCTGGCCGCAAGGCAGGGCTATACCCAGGCCAGCACCAGTTAAAAAAATCGCCCCCGGTGTTGGCCGTGAGCGAGAATCGCGTCCGGGTCGTCGGGCTCGCAGCTCGGCGCGCTAACCGCTACGCCGCCACCTCCCCGCCAGCACGCACACCGCCCGGGTTCAGTTTCCGCCGACGGCACGACGCGAAGGAATCGCGACGGGGCCCGAGACGCGCGCCGCCACGCACAGCGCGTACCGGTGGCTGACACCTGGCTCCGCTCCCACTGCTTGTCGGCGTCGGGGACGGCCTTTACTTCGTCGCTCACCAACACGTAGCCCGTCAGATGAACCACGCCTGTGCCACACGCGCACACACACGCACACACACACGAAGAATCGCCGTGCGGACTTAACAGACTGTAGGGGAAAGTGTTGGTGTTGTTAGTGAGCGGCAGCTGCGAAGGCCGGCACGGCACACACGTCGGGGTGGGTGGCCAGCACCGCTGTTTCACGATCGGCAACGTTTACATACCGCAGCTGGTACTCGTTTGAGTACAACTAAAGCGAAAGCTGATACCGGTTCAGGAAATAGGAGAGGCCAAGGATAGGTTCAGAAAATCGTCACTGGTATTGCCCAGTGACAGTATTGTAAAACAGCACGCTAACCGTGACACCACCACCACTCGGCTGCACACACGCACCTCCCCCGTATGGCAGCTCCAAGACCGACGACGGCGCTGCATCGGCAACGCCGTATCACCGTAACAAGATAGATCGATGTTTATTATTACAGCAAAAGGATACTCATTGAGCTTGCAAGGATTCCTGTACATCTATTACGCCAAGCACAGTCCACCACAACCCTCAAAAAAGTCACCTCTTCACAGACTCACAACAAACCGTCCGAGCCAGGCTCCGCGCCTCCGAATCAACGGGCGCGATACGCCCGGAGGACATGCGCGCGTTACAAATATATTATTATTGTTAATTAGTGATAATTATTATCTCGCTCTCGGCGGCTCAAACTCAGTCGGCGACGCGGTTCCGGCGCGCGGAGTGACTTTGTCCGCGCGTCGGTCGAGCGCCTGTTCCGCCGCGGGCGCCCCGTGTCTCCGCGGGCGACGAGCGGCCGCGGGCGAAAGGGGGCCGCGGCGGAGGAGTTGCTGTCGTCCACAAGCGAAGCCCGGCGAGCACCATCGCAGCCCGCGGGTATTTTACATGGACGGTCGGCGCCGCCGCGCGCGCTCGTTCCTCACGACGAGACACTCTGTTCCGCTTTTGTTCTTGAGACTCGTCGAAATGTTGTCGTTGCGAGTTCAAATTTTTTTTGTAAACGGACCGATTGTCCGTTACGCCAGAGAAGGAGCAACATCTGCGTCGTCTGGGTTGCCACTATGAAGAAAAAGTATACGGACCGCAGGAGCGATCGGATCTGCCCGCTCGTAGGGAGCTCGCGTCGCAGGACTGAGAAAATCGGTGGCCGATTGGCGAGACCTTGACCCGGCAGTTGGACAGTTCGCGGCCGATAACGGCTGGCGTGTTAAAGCGAGCAACGATACGGCGTAAGACGGAACGCGCTTGACGGAAACACGGAACCGAATCGCAGAGAACCTTCCCCCCCACGGGCGCCGGCACTTACCGCGACCTCTGGAAGCCAGGGTCACCTCGTCGCCGGGGCCGAACACCAGGTGGAGCGGCTGCTGCCACTGCCCCTGCTGCAGCGTGCACGCCACAAAGCTGCCGCCGCCGTCGCCACCGCTGCTCACCACCACGCTCACCAGGCTGGCTCCTGGTGAGGGTGAGGAGCGACGCTCGGGGGTGAGCGGAACAATCATACAGCCGAGACAACTGGCAACTAAGCCCGGGAACTTGGGCGGCAGAGTGGCGCAGTGGTAACAACAAAAGATTGTTGCCGATTTTCCTTCCTGTGTCGTTGTTGGCGTGCCGTTCTCTCCGCAGCCCTGTGCAGCGTTTTGTGACCCTCGGGTCTTCTTCTTTGCGATTCTTCGAAGCACTTCGAGACACTCGGGTGAAAGGCGCTCTATAAATGCTAATATTATTTTTTTTTTTATCTGCACCTCACAGAAAGAATGGTCTTGCCCGAGCAGGTTCAATCCTCGCCTTGGGCGCCTTTCTGTGTGGAGTTTGTGTGTTTCCCCCCCTGTTCTGCGTGGGTTTCCTCCGAGGCTCTCCTGTTTCCTCCCGCAACTAAAAAAAAAACTCATTAATTAATTGACCGATAACATCCTAATATGTAGGAAGCGGTGTGTGGCAATATGGCGCCGGCAAACCGCCTGGCTGCCTCCTCCGCCTCTCTGCGCTTTCCTCGCGCCTCTGAATCATTCTCTTGTCGAATGAGTACCTGCTATTGGCCGAGAAGCAACCTAGGCGGCATACGTTTGCATCGCCGATTGGCTGCCGCGCCACCCATGCTAACGCGCAGCCATATCGTAACACGTATCGTAACGTTAAATGTTATCGTAATTTGAGACTAACGTTCTTATAGAGCGTGTATCGTAAAGTGATTTCATCGTATATGGTGAGGCCATTGTAAAGCGAGGGACCACTATTATTTAAAAAAGAGGCCGGGAGTTGCGAGGGTGGTGAGGAAGGCAAGGGTTCCTACCGTGGTTAGACTGAGGGTCCAGGGCAGCCATGGTAATGTGGAATGCCTCCTTGACCACCTGGGAGTAGCATTTCCCCTGCTCCAGAGTGAGACCTGCATGGAATGTGTGGGAGGGGGGGGCAGACATGGGAAGACCCGCTCAATCTCACAACCACCGCCACTCGCCACTAAGTGGCGGTGACGTCACCACGGCGCCTGTGCCAGGCCAGGTGCACCTTGAGGCCACGCACAGTGTCGAAGGCTCGCTGACAGATCACGGGAAAGACCCAGGTGCCATTGGCTGCCTGACTGAGATGACTGGCTGGGGCACCACCTGTCCTTCCCACCGTGCCAGATTGCTAACTTTTGGCCGCCCGGCGCTCGGCTCGCTGTTGTGACCGCCTCCAACTGGCCAGCAGAGCGTACTTCACGAACCTCCTCAAGCTGAATCTCACGGGCACAAGCTCTCCTGCAGGCACTCTTCCACTTTGCCAGCTTCACACAAACTCTCATTTTTCCACACACTCTTTCACTCTCCTACTCCCACAGCAAAGACCGCCCGTATAGCCCGACATATATTGTTGGGACGAATGCTCATAGCAAACACCTATGGAGGCCGGAACGGCGCATGAGGTGGTGGGTGGCCAGCACCACGCCCAGCTGCCTTAGTGTCGATGTTTTACACCACACCGCAGGTCACAACAGCTCACTCAATCACCCACTCAGCCACTTAGCCACATTGCAAGTCACAACTCACCCATTCCTACACTCGCTCACTCATTATACTGCAGGTCACAACGGCTCAGCGACTCACTCACCCACCCACTCAGCACACTTTGGTCACAACTCACCAACCCACTCACCCACTCTGCGGGTCACAACTCACCAAACCACCGACCCACTCGCTCGCTCACCACATTGCCGATCACAAGGATGCCCGTTCTGCCTCTCCCCTCTCCTCCCTCCGTATATTGCCGCCGACTCGTACTGTACAGCCTTGCTAAACTCACGACACGTGTTACACTCTAATGAGTTTAATCTATCACGACCACCACAGGTGCTGTTCGTTTCTGGCCGCTGGAAGTTCTAGGCCTGTACTCAGCTAACTACCCACCACGTGGTCCCCCTAACATGGATGTTTTACTGCGACTCCCTGCTCGCTACTGTCCAGAGCTCAAGGCAGGGCTATACCCTGGATAGGACGCCAGTCCATCATAGGGCACCGGGGGCAATGTAGTCAGCAGGCCAAATAACCTACGCAGCAGTATATATTTGGACCGTGGGAGGAAACCGGAGTGCCCGGCGAAAACCCACGTGGACAGGGGGAGAACACGCAAACGCCACACAGAAAGGGACCCGAGACGGGATACGAAGCCGGGACCTTCTTACTGCGAGGCGGCAGCGCTACTCACTGCGCCACCGTGTCGCCCTTGTTAATAATAATAATAACTATAATGAACTACCTCCAGCGCCCGAAAAACCACGAGGCCTACTCCAAAGATCCCCCGTATAGCCTTAACAGACTGTAGGATGAAGTACTGAAAGACAACGATGTCCAGAGGCTGACCATCGTGCTTCGAAGAATCGCAAAGAAGCGAATACCTATAAAGGTCGACCAGCACCACGCCCGGCCGCCTTTGTCTTCCTAGTGGCGATGATTACACCCCGCACTAGCTACAGTACTTATTTGAGACTGAGCCGACCTAGGGGAGGCCCAGGACCGGTTCATAAAATCGTCACTGGGTGTTAACATCCGTGAGCGGAATTCGAACTCGGGCCTACTCCACACACGTGCTTTCGGGCCTAGGCCCGCTAGCCCTAGGCCCGCAGCCCCCGACCGCTCCCCCGCCACGTCGCGTCACAACTATCAGCCAGCACACAATTGCAACAGCAAGCACCCGCGATTATAAAGTGCTAACTACAGCAAGAGGCGCGAGAGAAAGAGAGGGGTTGAGGAGACGCGACCCACCCCACAACATGTTGACCGGAGCTGAACGCGACGCCGCCGACTCTGGGGCACGTTTCACGTGAGAGGCCCGAATCGGATCGATTGCACGGAGGGGGGAGTCGATTCCAACACAGTCGATTCCCAGTATCGATTCCCAATGTAAAGTAGGTTTGGCACGGATCGATGTGTGGGGACGTATGTCTGTCTGTGGGGAGCGGTGGCCCAGTGGTTAGCGCACTGGGCTACGAATCTGGCTGCACGAGTTCGAATCCCGCTCACGGCCAACACCAGTGACGATTTTCTGAACCGGTCCTGGGCCTCCCCTAGGTCGACTCAGCCTCAAATGAGTACCTGGTGCGGTGTGTAAACATTGCCACTAGGGAGACAAAGGCGGCCGGGCGTGGTGCTGGTCACCCACCCCCTCGTCTCCCGTGTCGACCTTCATAGGTGCTCGCTAACGGCACTTGCCCCTACAGTCTGTTAAGGCTATACGGGGTATCTTTGTCTTTGATGTGTTGCGACAATTGCTCTCAAGATCTGCCCTTTCGGGATAGATCCATCCATCCAATGTCAGAACCCGCTTAATCCTGTCCAGGGTCGCGGTGGGCCAGAGCCTACCACGGCAGACACAGGGCGCAAGGCAGGGCTAGACCCAATGATGGGACGCCAGTTCATCGGAGGGCACGGGGGGAAATTAACCTATGCAGCAGCATGTCTTTGGGACGAAACCGGATTGATGTTTATAATTTAACACGTGGCCAATGTCAAATGTTGTGGGTTCGCTCGCCAACATACCGGTGTGCTGAAGTAGTAAAGAATTGGCACGTGTTCACGTGATAAAACTTTGCTAATTGGCTGTCAGGTGGAGGCGGGTTTACGGCACTTATTTTTTACGTGACAAAAGATATGTACTATAATAATAATAATAGCATTTATATAGCGCCTTTCACCCGAGGGTCACAAAGCGCTGCACAAGGCTGAGGAGAGAACGACATGTCAACAACGACAGAGAATGGAAAATCAGCACTTGGTATTGCCTGCGAATTCTACCAAACACTTCGAGACCGAGGAGCTGAAAGACAACGATGTCCATAAGCTGACCATCGTGCTTCGAAGAATCATCGCAAAGAAGAAGAAGCAGCGGTGAGTAAGCGCTGCCGCCTCACAGCAAGAAGGTCCCGGGTTCGAATCCTGGCTCGGATGCCGCCATTCTGTTGTGGAGTTTGCGTGTTCTCTCGCTCTCTCTCTCTCGACCCCGTGGATTTTTATTATTACAGCCGACAATACCTAGTGAGCTCTGGATGCGGGTTAGCTGCGACACAACAACCGTGTCGAGTGTTCCTGCTCTCTCCTTCGCGACGTTTCGCCTCCCACGTTTTTGAGACATCATCGGGTTTCTGAATGGCCAGCGTAGCACGGGATGGTTCTGGCTCAGTCGTGAATTTCCAGTGGAAAACCACCCGTACTGTGAGGGCTCATGGCAAAGGAATAGTCCGTATCAGGCACAAGTTACACACGGATCTCTGAACGTTGCAAGCATATACACATTTTTATTGAGAGCGTTGTACAGCAATAACTCATTTATACAGAACCATTCAAACACAAATGACTTGTTACAAATTTCTTTTTTTTAAACGACAGCCAAGTCTAGAAGTGAACATTTTCAAAATCGGGCGGAACATGTCAAACCACACCACAAATTCTGCACCCATCACCCTGTGACCACGAACGCGTGACCCCTTCATCAAAGGAGGCACACAGTTAACATCAAACCCGTGCCAAGTTCAACCAACGCACTTTGTGGCTGCAAGAACACTCAACGGACGCCTTAACACATGGGTCAAATTGCCCACTTCAACATTGGCAGCTCGATTCTCTTGTTCGGCTAGAGGGCATTTGATTTAAGATAACGTAGAGGGATAGCCACACTCGAATGTTTTTACAAAACACATCAAGACAGGAAATCAACTTAAACTGTAAACACGTGGTAAATGAGGAGTACAATCACAGCAAACCCTCAGGTGAATTATCCGCACTGCAAACCCAACGCCTGCACAAACACCCTCGTTAGGTTTCACGCTCGCCCAGCGGAAAAACGCCGACGACGAAGTGGTCTGTCCTAACGCAGGAACCGACCACACCAGTCGGAGACCACCAACCCTACCCCACCCACCCGCTGCTCACAAACACCAGCTCGGTTCATACCGGTTCAGGCTTATATACACGAAGCAGCAGCACCAATATTGACAACAAAAGAAAGCATAACTGGCCGTAAAGAAACAATGTTGTTTTACCCGCCTCCCAGTGGCACAGTCGAACTGATTCCGACTGCCTTTGTGTGCTCCTCTCATGCAATTGTACCAGCCCGTATACCTCGGCGCCTTCTTTAGAACGCGTGTCCGAAAGGTCTGTTAATCGCGCACTCTAGTCGTCACGCACACGCACCGGCGTAAAGTGCGTGACCCTTGAGCGCGTGAGCACGTGAGCTTAAGACTGCACACTCGCTATTTACGTATTTAGTGTTTCGTGATAAAGTTATGATACATATGAACAAGACTTCACGAGTCCCGGCGCCTCTCGGCCTCACGGCAGCTGCTACTGCCGCTGGACAAGAAGGGCGCCCGTTATCACACATCGGCACCACCTCCACTGCGAAGCCATGCAATCTCAGGGGGTGACCGCTATTGCACAATGAACCTCGCCACTCAAACACACACACTCAGAAGCACCGGATGAGCGCGCCTGGGATTTCCCGGCACGGTCTTCTTCTTTGCGATTCTTCGAAGCACGATGGTCAGCCTCCGGACATCGTTGTCCTTCAGCTCGGCTTCGAAGTGTTTGGTAGAATTCGCAGGCAACACCAAGTATTACCTGACAGGGATCGCGACGTGAACGCTTCTACCTTGTCCCGATGCGGTGAGCGTCAGTCACCGACGACATGCCCGTACGATGACGTCGCTGGACTAAATGTAAAAAAAAATGAATTCAGAGATCAGATGTTTTACTATTAATTAGTTAAAACTTGTAATAGTGTTTTAACTTTGGTGAAATCTATTGTTTCCATGAAGGTAGCCAGGCTGCTGTATTTGTAATTCAGGCGCATATGACTTGTGTGAGTCAGAGGCCTAAGTCTGGTCTTAAATCAAACATATTCTCCCGTCAGTAAGAGTAACGGTTTACCCTCCTGTTTAAATCAAGGGTTTGAATAACAAGCCAACAACAGCCTCATTCCTTCTCATATGGGTGTTGTTTGCACTTTGCAAAATTGCTGAACTGAATACGATTTTCAAAAGCCAATTGCGAACAATTTTACCACACAATTAGGTGCCTGCAGTGAGATTGCGAACAGCATGCTGTGTCATTCACACACTATCGTCACAAAACTGTGCAGATAGAACGCACGTTGAATCGTCCTAAAATAACCTTCATGAAGCACCCAAGATAAAAAAAAAATCTACAGGGGGGGTGGGGGTAGTATTACATATTCGATTAGTAACACAAGCTTACTTTCATCTCTTGCCAGATTTTTCAATTAAGCACCGCTACCCCGTTAGAGATTCAAGATGCATGGGGGCCATTCTTGCCTGCTCCAAGTGTGACACGGACCCTACCTTCCTCCCGGTGACAAGGAATTCGTGACTGCAACGTGGTCTGAGCACAACATCCCGTGAGCGTCGCGTCAGCCGGTTCCAGCCGCCAGGCAGGGGGCATGAACAATAATCTACGGCAGCATCTGAAACGAGAAGCCCCCGTGTCCTACCCATGGAATCGCCACAGCCATACAGCAAATTGACCACATCTGCTAATTACAATCTGAATGGGTAACACAGGCAAGTGTGCAGCGATGACCGATGGGGAATAGGGACGGCGAGTTTGTACAGATTTCATGCTTTGTTTTCCTATTGTAAACGTTCGGGTCCGTTAGGCAAATCCCACCCAGCTGCGCTCTGTTGATAAATTCATGAACCGCTTCGATGCATGCCCATTTGGTTGAGAGGTCTCACAGCAACGAGGGTGTGATTGGTTGCTCCATCGCCGGTTATCGCTCGCTGACCTGTGGGTCACACCACCTTATAACTTAGCACCCGACTGCCTCGCCCACTGACAAACGGTGGAATAACCAAACGTCTCAAGGCCGTGTGCGGCACGCGTAAAAAGCGCGACTCCCGATGCTATTTGAAACGTCAAACCACACGCCGGCGTTTCAATTCCGACTCGAGGATCGTATTCCCCAGAAGTTTAGGCTTGTGGTCGTGCACAGACGGCGATGCATATCGTCGCGCCCGAGCGTGGCAGTACGCGGGCACGCACAGTACCGGAAGTGGCTATACAGCTCAGGGTGGCCTTCATGACCGAGGTTGCGAAGCGGCAGTGTACAATTGGGCTTTTTACCCACCCAATCAGCTTGCCAGCGTGCCACACTCGAGCCGCACCTGTCCCAGGTAAATGTCACAAAATGTACCAAGCAGATGAGGGGGGGAAACACAAACGCCACCGTGCCGAATACGTTTGTCCGGAAATCCTGGTATGCAGTCACGGGGTCAACGAGGTTAAGTTACTCCTCAGCAAAATGTATTGCCAAGGATGTACCATGGAGGCGCCACGCGCACACACACACACACACACACGAGCCCCCGCCACCAACGCTACCGTGCCTGGCACAGCCGCTACACAATCGCCGTGGCTCCCGTTACAATTTCCGTCGCCGATTGCTGCTATTGCTTCCGCTGGCGTTGACGCCGCAGCCGCCGCA
>JAZEWU010000040.1:5250680-5261430 GCA_036362915.1 Geotria australis
ACTCAGCCTCAAATGAGTACCATGTACGGTGTGTAAACATTCCCACTGGGGAGACAAAGGCGGCCGGGCTTGGTGAGGGCCACCCACCCACTCGTCTGCCGTGTCGGCCTTCATAGGTGCTCGCTAACCGCAGTTGCCCCGACAGTCTGTTAAGGCTATTCGGGGTATTTTTGTATTGGTTGGTGGACGGTCACCGGGGAGATGGAGCGATGGAATCGGCTGCTAAGTGTTGCGGGGTGGATTCGTACGTTGGGCCACTGTTGACCCCGTTGTGTGATCGTCATAATCATCATCAGCCATGGTCAATCCACTGCTTTATGAGTGCCACTTCAATTATGTTACGATCCAGCCAGAACACACGGGTTGATTTCACCGCTCCATCTCCTCAGTGGGACGTGCCTCGGGGCTGCACGGAGCGAGAATCCGTGGCAGAAATTCAAGGCTGACGTCTGCGGGCGGTGACATCCTCATACGCTCTGAATAGAATGTGCGTCATTACCCGAATGCAACGATAATTAGACATTGACTCCACTTAGCGGCGGCACGGTTGCGTGGTGAGTAGCGCTGCCGCCTCACAGCAAGAAGAACCCGGGTTTGAATTCCGATTCAGGTGCCTTTCTGTGTGGACTTTGCATGTTCTCCCCGTGTCCGCGTGGGTATTCGCCGGGCACTCCGATTTCCTCCCACAGTCTAAAGACATGCTGCTTCCTAGGTTAACTAGCCTGCAGACTAAATTGCTCTCGGTGCCCTGTGATGGACTGGCGTCGCATCCTTCGTATAGCCCTGCCTTGCGCCCTGTGTCCGCCGGGATAGGCTCCGCCTCACCACGACCTTGTACAGGATTAAGCGGTTTCTGACAATGGGATGGATGGACTGCACTTAGCTACGCAGTATTGAGATACCGTGCACCGCGGTTGTTTATAGCGTGCTGCGTGGCTGCGTGCTTGTCTGCAGGAAGCGTGTCACGCGGCACTGTCAGGTGTGCTGTACTGCTGCTGTGCTCCCAGGCATACGATCCCCACGCTGAGCAGCGTGGTGAACTATGGTCCAATAACTCCTCCTATACACTGGGCGTTTAGAGGCCCTCATCCAGCGGTTAATGAAAAAATTACTGTCCTGATGTAGGTTTTCACGGCTCGATTCATGATGGTTGCTCTTCGGAGCTTTTCCTTCGGGATAGCCGTGTCACTGAGCGCTCTCACGCTCTCCCTCGTGACGTTTCGCCTGACGATGCTTCAAATGTGGGAGGCGAAACGTCGCGAGGGAGAGAGGGAGAACGCTCGACACGGCTATCCTGGAAAAATTACCGTCCGTACATGCATGCGAATAAACCAGCGGCCCAATGCTTTTGAGGCGAGGGTTGGTGGATCACCTCGAGATCTGTGAAACTCCTCGAGTGCTAGGTGGCCGGGAGGTGACAGTACAGCATAGTAAGTGGGTTGTCGAACCCAGCCGTGGGCATTTTCTCCCGGTGCTCTAGATTTTCAACCCTCACAAGAATAAAGATTCTTAGAAAGGAATTGGTCCAAACATTCCAAAGCACAGCCTTCATGAAAATGAATCTTGAGACTCAGCCATGTATAGTCCACTGCTGAATGAGGGCAAGCCCATGCCGAATGGGATGCGGCGGTTTATTTGACTATACTTCACCATGCGGGTCAGTGCGGGTTGGTGACGGTGGGGAGCATAGACGTTGGAGCGTAGTACAATACAACACTTGATGTTGCTGGACCACTGGCTGCCGGAAAGTGAACACCTCGGATGAATCAGTTACGATTGCATCGTTATTGTCTCCTTAACGTGTGAACTATATTTAAAGATTAACTGAGCTGAGATAAAATATATGCCCTCTTAGGTGGAAAGTCGCTTTGGGTGAAGTCACCGCTACTGTACTGTAGAGTAATCGCCACGTTTGTTAAATCGCTTTCACCTCTTAGGTATGTGGAATTTACAACATTTGCTCATGGACCTAAGCCGAATTCTAAATTGTTTTAAAAGTCCTCAAGATCGTAGAAACAATTGTCCTGTCTCGAGCGGACAGCCCACAATTACACAAAGTCAACATTGTTTATATTCTGTATAAATTTGACCTGGCGTACGAATATGGATTTTTTTCCACTTGGATTGGAACTGACCACCGTGGTGAAGTATGGAGAAATTACCACCCACACACAAGGTGTGGGGGGCAGTGGATTAACAAAGGGCTCTACGTGAGCACTTTTTCTCTCAATTTGGAGACTGGTTCAGCCATTCTGGGTTTCTCGTTTCAAGTCCAACAAGTGCCACCATGGGCACAGTAAACTGTGATAATCAACTATTTATTGTTTTTTCTTTCGTTGTTGACATGCCGTCCTCTTCGCGGCCCTTGTGCAGCGCTTTGTGACCCTCGGGTGAAAGGCGCTATATAAATTTATATTATTATTATTATTTACTCCACTTCGCTAAGCTCTATTTTGCCTGGTAGCCCTGCCTTGCGCCCTGTGTCTACCGGGCTAGGCTCTGGCTCACCGCAACCCTCTCCAGGATTCAGCGGTTTCTGACAATTAATTAAAAATGAAAATGAACAGCTAAACTGAATTTGCATAAAGTAGCGAAATACAGTACCGTACAGTACTCATGAGCAGGAGTCATAAGCTCTCGTCAAATTTGCAGCAGCAGTAGCATGTAAGAATTGCCTTCCAAAGCTGTTCTTTCGAGGTAGCCGTGTCGAGCGCTCCTCCACTCTCCTTCGAGTTTCTGAATGCCTGAGGATGCCTCCGACGTCGGAGGCAAAATGTTGCGAAGGAGAGAGGGGGAGCGCTCTATACGGCTATCCCGAAAGAACATCTTTGGAAAGCAATTCTCATCCATCGAGCCGTGAAAACCTACATCAGTACAGCAGTAGGATGTGTCGTTTTCCAAAAACTTTATTGCCGAAATGAAGGGTTAAAATCTAAATGAATACATTATTACTCATCTCTGACTTGCTGATGACATCGTCATTATAATAACCAATGCAAACCCATTCATCATCATCATCGTTAGTCCCCTAACCGTGGGGGTTGTCCGGGCGCCACTAAATTGCTTTGGAAATCAATCGTCTCCACCTTCCGTTGGTACCTTGAGACACGCGCGACATTTTCCTCTGATGTCAAAGACGTTTTACCTACCTTCCTTCCTTCCTTCGAGTGAATCACAGTGCAGGAAACGTAGGCATAACGTGATAGAGAAGCCGGCTTGGTTGGGCTCGAGATAGCAGCATGCCTGGAATGCTGTTGCGTCAAGGGCATAACCGTAACGCCAACACCACAGTTGAGTGTAAGCAAGTATGGATCGTGACACCTGACTTCCCTAGAATGCAGATTGCACCGAGCCCTGTATTTCTGCAGCGAACTCGCACGGAGACATTTCCACTGAAGCCACATTCATGAAATGTTCATGGTTGCACAATTCAACCTTAATTACCGTGTATAAGTCATACGTTGGGATCTGATTCAATTAATCTCACTCCAAAATTGCGCTGCTTTCATTATGCAGCTCCACATGTCCCAAGAGTTTTTTTTCTTCCCCCCCCCAACTACACGCGTAAGCAATTACTGGAATTACTTTCCATCTTTGCGTACGAGGGGGTCATAAAATATCAGACTTTGACATTGTATTTCGTTTAAGCTGCTTATCCTGTTGACTTTTCATTAGGTGCACAGTAGAAAAGAGCGAAATGTAAATATGCGTCACCGGCGTAGCGTGCTAGGCGCTTCTGAAGATTGGCCTCGGAGGACCCGTTAGTAGATGAGAGAGAGTTAATATTTGCAGTCGAGCACGCAGGAGTGTGTAAAATGGGACATCCCAGGTTTCACACACGCAAACAAAAAATGTACTTGTAATCCTCACTGGGTTTTTGCCGACCAAATGAAGATTTCTGCAAGACGAGCCAAGCTGATTTGACCATAAACATTTCTCTCTAAAGCTGTGCTTTCGGGATAGCCGTGTTGAGTGTTCCTTTTCTGTCCTTTGCGACGTTTTGCTTCCCATGCCTCCAGCGTGGGAGGCGAAACGTCGCGAAGGAGAGTGGAGGAGCAACGCTCGACACTGCTATCCCGAAAGAACTTCTTTGGAAAGCAATTCTTATTCATCGATCCGCGAAAACCTACATCGGTACATAAACAATAATTATGCGCCTCGATTTATTTGATATTCGCCTGATGACGATGCCTCCAACGAGATGCCTGATGCTGTCTCAAACGTGGGAGGAAACACGTCGCAAAGGAGAGTGGAGGCGAGCGGAGGAACGCTCGACACGGCTATCCCGAGAGAACATCTACGGCGGGGAGAGCGCCGCTCACAGTTTACATTCAATCCTGTCGCCTTTCGCGTGTGCTTGTCGGCTGAACGCTGCCGCATTACAATTAAGGCGGATGAGTCACCCCAGCAGCCTAGGTGGGCGAGCCGGGGCGAACGGGTGTAACGTGGGTGCGTATCCATGGCGACACCGCCGTGGGTGCCGCTACCGATGCTGCTGCTGCTGCGCAAACGGTCAGTGACGTGTCGGGCCGCGCCGCTGGTCCTGCCGGAACGTTCCGAGCGACGCTCCCGCCACAGGTGGGCCTCGCCTCGCCCGCCCGCCGGCCGGCTAGCCCCGGCAGTGGCTCTCCGACACCTCGGTAGCGCTGATATAACGGTACTGTGGTATCACAGTAGTGCTGTAAGGGTGCTGTGGTGGGTCTGTGGTATCATACTGGTGCTGTAGGGGTGCTGTGGTGTCGCGGTGGTTCTTTGGTATCCTAGCAGTGTTGTCAAGGCATTGTTGTATTGTGGTGGTTGTTTGGTAATCACAGTGGTGCGGTGGTATCCTAGTGTTTCAGTGGTATCTTAGTGGTGCTGTAACAGTACTATGGTATTGTGGTGGTGCTTTAACGGTACTGTGGTATGGTAGTAATTCTGTAAAGGTACTGTGGTATCGTAGTCGTTCTATGGTATTGCAGAGGTGATGCTGGAATGGTGTTGTGGTATTTTAGTGGCGTTATCGCGAACTTGTCATAGTATTCTGATGGTGGTGTCACATTATTGTGGTGTCTTCATGGCACTCTGTGCCGCGGTGGTGTTTTATGGTACCGTGTCAAGGGGTTGTAGTGTGTTTACAATGGGCACTGTGCTGTTCGCATCGTTGTATCATCGTCAGTATATCTCCAGCTGTCGTTGAGGGGCTGTGGGGACGTCAAGTTGTCGTTGGATTGCTGTTCAGACACATTTGAGACGCTGTGTGGAGGTGTGGTGAGGCGGGTGAGGTGTAGGTAGGGTAGTCGAGGTCTTGTTGAGCTGGAGTGTTGTTGTTCAGGTCTTCTTCTTCTTCTTTGCGATTCTTTGAAGCACGATGGTCAGCCTCTGGACATCGTTGTCTTTCAGCTCGGCCTCGAAGTGTTTGGTAGAATTCGCAGGCAATTCCAAGTATTACCTGACAGGGATCGCGACGTGAACGCTTCTACCTTGACCCCCGTTGTTCAGGTAAGCTGGTGTCACCATGCCTACGTTGGTGTGGTTGTGGTCGAGATGCATCGCGGTGGCGGTGATGTCATAGTCCGGTGACAGTGTGGTCAGATCTTTGGTGAATGTAACAGCTGGTGTCTCATTCTAAACGTTAGAGTTGGTGATGAGTAGTAATAAGGTACAGATTGTGTCCAGGTTTAGGACCACGTTTGTGTTCAACGTTTAAGTAATGGCCGAGTCTAACCATCGTGCTTCGAAGAATCGCATAGAAGAAGAAGATCGATTGCATCCAATACCTATGACCAACGTGAAGGTCATTGGGTTGAAACTGGTTAAAACTAAATCTCATTTTAGGGCCGAGTATGGAGAATAGTGGCTATATTTAGCTCCAACGGGTGTGATTGTTAGATCAGTTCTCAACACTATTTATACACGTGAGCGTTTGTACCGACATGTCATGTCACCTTTTCTAATTAAGCGCGCCGCTGTTATTGCCGCGGCAAGGGGAGGCAGCCGGCAACGGCGCTCGCCTTCCCGCGGAAACCTCCCGTTAATTTGGCGGGCCGCGGCGTGACGCGCAGATTTTCCCTCAGATTTCCCTCAGAAAGGCAAACAACGCCTGAGCGCCTCTCATGACTTTCCACGCTCCGTCCGTGCAGTTTAATTTGAGAAAAAAAAACCCACCCCCTGACAAGCGTCACGCCGCATTTATCATGTCTCGCTGGGAAACGCGAGACTGTTTGGGGCTCAGTGGGATCTTACACCCATCCATGCATCCACCACCGTCATCATCGCCGTCATTATTGTACTTTATCCATTGTGGGAAAATGCATGCTGGGCGGCATGGCGGCATGGCGGCGCGGTGAGTAGCGCTGCCGCCCCACGGCAAGAAGGTCCCGGGTTCAAATCCCGGCTCAGGCGCCTTTCAGTGTGAAGTTTGCATGTTCTCTCCATGTCCGCGTGGGTTTTCGCCGGGCACTCCGGTTTCCCCCCACAGTCCAAAAATATTCTGCACAGGTTAATTGCCCTGCTTATTAAATTGGTCCCCGGTGTCCTATCCTGGGTATAGCCCCGCCTTGCGCCCTGTGTCCTCCGGGATGGGCTTCGGCTCAATGCGACCCTGTACAGGATTAAGCGGTTTCTGATGATGGCTGGATGGGTGGAAAATGCATTCTTGCTTTCTAATGCTCACGGTGTGATCATTGATTTTGCTAACGTTGAGTTCAGACGGATGAAGCTGATGTAACTGCAAATGAGACGGGTGACGTAGGGCCGGTGACCTCTTCTGGCGCCGGTCGCGGGCGATCGACTGATCGACAGATGGACAGGTCTAGGCATCCTCGAGAGGGAAATGTCGGATGTGCATGATTGGGAGTTGCTCCGGTAGCTCAGAGATCAAAGGATTGAGCTGGCACCGCTGGAGAAACTGGGTTTGAATCCGCACAGCCACCACCCAGTGATTCCCAGTGGTCTCAGCACAGTCACCAATGAATGCGCAAAGAAGACCATTGTGTTAAATTCAGCTGTGAGGTTAGTCTGATGGCAATCGAGCTCTGAGAAGAAGTAAAAACACTGGTTTTGAGTCTTGTACGACAAACGTTTCAGAAGCAGTTCTGTGATGCCTTTTTCCGTGGGCCATTCTCTAACATCGGATGATGCACTGCTCTGTGAGATTTCTGAACGGATTAGTTGTCCCTTGACGTGTCACGGAGAGCACAATTGGGATAACGTTGGGGGAAACGACAGACAATTTACCAAAGAGATATGAGCTGTTGAGCCGCTGAGCACCTGCGTGACGAAGGTAGTAGGCTCGCCCTGTGGGTGCTGTTAGCAGATGTTGCGTTTTTCTGGAGGGTCCTGCTTGGGATGTTAGGCCATAAGAATGAGGTGTGGGGAAACTGGACTTACTGAGAAAACCCCCACGGAACACAGGAAATGCCGCTTCAAACGCTGCAAGATTGCCTGTCGATGCCACCGTAACGTCTACTTTTGGTCATCCACTGCATCTTTCTTCGCTCCATTCATCCTGCACTACAGCTCACGGTAGACCTGTCCACAGTAGCGTGACTCACGGCCTCCTCTTTATCCCAAGGAGCAAGACCATGGTCGCTGCCGGGAGTCATTTCCCCGCGGCAGTTAGTGTGGATTGAATGCCGCCACTGCTGGCGAAAGCAGCAGCGTTCAACCCACGCCGAATCTCGGTGTGGCGTTCAAGCCACTGCATTATCATTATTGATCGGTCGCTCGAGCAAATTAGACTTTCCTGGTCTCTTGCGCATTACAGTGGGCCCTCGCTTTTTGATATTAATCCGTTCCAGAACACGTTTCGTAATGTGAAACCATCGTCGAGAGAGACCAATCATACTGTACATTGTTTTATGGCAATTCTTTCCAAGACCTTGTCAACACTAAAAAGCGCTGCTGTTGGCTGAGAAGCTACCCAAGCGACATGCGTTTGCATCGCCTATTGGCTGCCGCGCCACCCACGCTCACGCACAGCCATGTCGTAACACGTATCGTAAAGTGAAATTTGATCGTAACGTGATACTAATGTTCTTATAGAGTGTATATCATAAAGCGATTTAATCATATTGTGAGGCCATCGTAAACCGAGGGACCACTGCATTATTATTATTTGATATTTGGCAGATGCCGTTATCCAGGGAGACTTACATTCACACGCGCACACACTTCTAACACATACCAAATAAATACTACTGGTCGCACAAGCTTGCAGATTGTAACGGTGTCGTCGTGTTCGAAGGTTAAATAAACCCAGTGCTCCAGGTAGGTCCTTAAACGGCTTGCTGCCACTTCTGAGTGGCCCGTTCGTCTCGACGCAGGAGGGGACACCGCTCCGCGTGGCGTGGGCTTGGCCCGCTTTGCGCTGACATTGCACAACGACGAAGGGCACTGTAGGCAAACACGTTAGCATCATCGGCGATGATGAAGATTTATATGTTTGTGGCGGAAAGTCTCGCCGAGTTTTCAAGACCTGGGTTGGGTGGCCAGGTTTAGCCTTTGTAATCCGTCCCAGGTTTATTCCAAACCGATTTTCTATTCGGTGTTTTATCAGACCTCCACATTGGCATTTAGCTCCTGAATGTATTGCCACGAGCAAGAATAGATGAGGATTGAGTGTGTTTGTGTATCGGTGTGACACTGAACTACCCAAAGCTTAACCCGTGCCTTTGAAGGGAGAACACACAATCTCCGCGTATATAACCGGTTAAAAAAGGTACTTGGTTTACTGCATCTTACAGGCACCGAGCTTTCCTGCATGTGGACTGCCACCAGCCAGAGTCTGTCTTACATGAAATAAAACAGCCTCTTTATTTTGATAATTAAAGTCTGGCCTTTTTCGATAAATAAACATCTGCAAAATGACGAGAAATTAACGGAGGCCTCTAAAACAAGTAACTTTAACAGCACACGGAGATGTGTCTTGCATGTGGAAAGCCTCTTGGGTAAAGCAGAGCATTCTTGTTGGTGATTTTTGTTGGCTGTGGGTATGTGGTTAGTTATGACTGATTTTGCAGAATCACCATATCTGGCAGTGAGATTGGCTCAATGCAACGCTTGCTCTTAATCCTTCTCCAACGCCATGGCGTTTACAATTGCGTTGACACCGTTTACAAAAAAAGTTCCTGTGCTGTATCTGTGTGTAGATTATTTACAGTTTGGAGTAAAAATACAAATCACGTGTCATGACGCCCGCCGCTTTCAACTTCCCGCTCTTCTGGCTTCCTTTTCGCCAAGTTCACCTAATTTCCGTAATCCTTTGCTGCGTGGCCATTACGCAAATTTATTTTGAAAAGAGGCTTAAGTGAAACGATTGAACTTTTATCACGTGATGAAACATTACGAGTCCATGAAAGGAGCATTTACGGTTTGCCAGATGAGGGCGGATGGGAAAACGTTCAGTGTAGAAGGAACTTGTGCAAGACCCGCGGTGCTGCAGCTGTGTGTGTGCGTGCGTGGCTTGGTGCCTGGACAATAACATTTCCATTGCAAAAAAATAAAATGTTCGTGCAAAAATAGAGGCCTTTTTCACGTTTTTTGTATCATAACGTCCTTTTCCAGTTGGGTTAACTTCACAGCAAAACAAGAAAGAAACAGAAGAGGCATGCAAATGTAAAAAAAAATGCCTGTCGAGATCAAAAATGTAAATTTATGTGCTCTGCATTCATTTGATCTTTGAGCAGCAATACGGTCGGAATGTTTTCACAAAAGCGTATGTTGGAGCCCACACCTCTGGGAGTCATGCCTAATGCCCTCATTCGCCGAGCTCATTACTAGTTGACATTGACATTACAACTGCTCCCCTCAGGGCACGTGACCTCCGTGATATCCTCTGCAACCGTCTGTGGCTTCACCGTTTTGTTGCCTCTGCGTGTGGCTGCACTGTAGCAGGTTTTTTTGCAGTAATTTAATCACAACTTTTCCGTGTCTTTCAGCTTCACCTGGTCACCCACTAAGCCGTGACGACGAGACTACTTCCTCGTTGCAGAAAAAAAGGAACTCTGCTTCTTAAAACCCTGGCCAGCTGCGCCCCTCCTCTCTCGCGCATGCCGCCGACCTCTGAAGATTGACCACATGAAGAAAGCACGTCCCGGGAAGTCGTAAACCGACCACGATCCGCTCGGTGATGCTCGGCGCATTCAGCATCGACTTCAGAGCGACGCCGTGTTTTTAAAAAAAACTTGTCGTTTGGCGCGACCCGCCCGCTCCGCCGACGTCGCGGTTTCAAATTTCGTTTAGAGTGAGACGCGCCCCCAACCCGCTCGCCTGAGGCTGCTGAACATTTCCGCTCGACCGAACCCCGTCCCGGTCGCCGCGCACTCGCGGCGCACCGCGAGCCGCCACCGCCTCCGCCGCCGAGCCTCCCGCGTGCCGCGAGCAGCCATGCTCCCGTCCGTGTTCGTGGCGACCTGTGCGTGCTGGCTGCTCGCAACGGCCGCGCCGGCCGGCGCCAACTTGCACGGGTGAGAAGCGCACGGCACGCCTACGACGACCCTGGCGCCGAGTGTGTGGCGTTTTGCGTCCGCGACGGTTCGTTTAGAGCGTCGCAAGTTTCAAAAGCGGGGTGGCTGCCGGTTGCGCGGTTTATACGCGCCATCGATCCGGCGAGCTTAATTCGATTCGCAGCGATGGCTAACATCGGTGTCGAGTGATATAGAACCTTGAGGCCCGACGAGGATGTGTTGGCTAAATTACATTATCGTAGTATTATGCATTAACTTCAGTTGGACGTCCTTTTAAAGAGGAGGCTATGGGATTCCACCAG
>JAZEWU010000040.1:5281104-5292390 GCA_036362915.1 Geotria australis
CCTGTGTCTGCCGGGATAGGCTCCGGATCACCGCGACCCTGTATAGGATTAAGCGGTTTCTGAAAATGGATGGATGGAGAAGGAGCTGCAGTTCTTTTCTTGCCGTTTTCTCATCGAACCCACTTTAGAGTTGTGGAAGGCGGCGGCGGTGGTGCGTGCGTGCGCAAACACCTAAGCGTGCCGCAGCAGTATGTCTGTTTACGTATTTGTGCACATTTTAGCAGTGTTCGTCATGTGTCGAGGCATCGGGCGTAGTAATTTTCTGTGCTTGTCGGCGATCGTTCGGCATTTCCTGCGCTGGCACGGCAATACCTGTTCCGTTACAGTGTGGCAGGATCGCTGCCAAAACGGAGCCCGTGAAGCGGCTGCGGTTTCGTGTGACTCGCTTTTGTCATTTTTTGTTTTGAGCTGTTAATTGTTCGCAGGCCACATCATATGCCAACAAGAATGCCAAGACTGCCACCCGTCTGAGCTTTCCCACCCTCTCGGTATTCCAGGCGTTACAACCGCGAGCAAGTTAAGTTAAATGAGTGTGGGCAATTAAGAGTTTGCGTGTGGGTCTGTGCGTTCGTGCGCTTGTGTTTGTGTGTGTGAATGTACGAACGCGAGTGTTTGTACGAAGATGTCTACTTCGTAGGGCCGCCTGACTTCGTTGCCTTTTAGATTCAATATGTAAGGTTGTGTTTGGTTCCATCCAACAAACGGTGAATGTGTAACTTACTTCAGCACGTTGGATTAAAACCTATGGAGTTGTGGATAACGTTGCCGGAGAGACTGTTGTATGCCTGAAATTTGTTTTCACCAAAGAGGCAAAACGTTGTATTTGCTAAATGAGGCAAACTGACGTTGGGGCTCACCCAAACTCGACAAAAAAACGCCCAAGCCGGTTTATCCACTCGTGCAGTTTGCTCTCCTTTGTAAATGAAAACACAGGCTCAATCAAAAGTCACGGAAAGTCTCCTTGTTGGCTTCACAACTCCACAAAGCGTGCCAACACAGCACAGCTGCTATGGCCCAGCTGCCCTTACCAGGCCCACCTTCGATCGCGAAATTGTCCTACACAGCTGACCGGCACCGAATTGTCATTCCCTGCCGGTCAGCTGCGCCCGTCAGAGGATCGGGAGTTTGGCCCCTGACACACGGTGGAGTTGGACATATCTGCTGCTGCTGTGTTAGTGGCACGCTCGTGTGCACCGCGTGTTGGGTCGAGACTCGCGATGACTGCGTCGTACACAACACGCCCGAACCACGGTCGTGCGTTGGCAAACGTGGGGCAATCCACCGCTTGTGCGTTGCGTGCCGTGAGCAACACAGAAACCCTGTTCTCAAACACAAGGTGCGCCCGTGCTTGTTGTCGCGTCCCCTGTTTGGCGCATTTTTATCCGTGCCCCTTCACGCCCGGAACCCATCGCGGTCGTATCAGCAGGTCGCTGACCCCGGCTCGGGTCACTGCCACCCGACTTGAAGACCAGCTGCTCGTTTCTCACTCTGATAATAACGGAAAAAAAAGTCCGCTGTCCGTTTCCGTCAAACCGTTTCTGCGTTTCGGGAGGAGCGCGTATTGCGCGCCCGCGCGTTGTTGCTCCCGCGGGTGGAACGCCGCTGTCGTGGAGCACGGTGCCGCCTCGTGGGATTTGCCCCATTTTTATCTGTGCACGTTTGAAGAAAGGCAGACATCTGTGATACAGATTAACATCCGGTGACCCAGAAAGGACCCTGCGGACTCAGTTAAGAAAATGTTCGAAGCGTTGCTTTTTTCCAGACGTTCCGCCGCCCCCGCGTGTAACTCGTAACGCTTTTGCCCGGATTGTAACGACCCCGTAAAAAAAAACCCACGTACCGCCGCTCCGCCAAGCACTGAAGGATGCGGCGTTGGCTTTTGCGATAAATGTAAAACCGGTCGCGAAGGCCACGCATGCATGGACCAGTCAGCTCTGCAGAAATGTCTCGTGTATGTTCTCTTCTCTAGGTCACTTCATTTTCGTGATGTAGGTTTTCACGGCTCGATGTACGAGAATTTGCTTTCCGTAGCTGTTCTTTCGGGAGAGCCGCGTCGAAAGCTCCGTCTCGCAACGCCCGAGGATGGCTCCGACGTAGATAGATCGGTCTATTATTGCAGCAGAAAATACCCGGCGAGCTTGCAAGTTCTTTGCGGGATTCCTGCGACACAACAAACACGCGAATTGACAAAAACTAATAAAATATAAACAACGTGGGAGGCGAAAGATCCTCGAAGGCGAGAGAAGGAGCGCTTGACACGGCTATCCCGAAATAACGGCTTTGGAGAGCAATTCTCACTTAATTCTCAATTTCCAAGCGTGTGACCCTTGCGAATGGAGCACGTGCTGCCGCGTGCGTGTTTGCGCGACACACCGTGATGTATATATGTATAGTGAAACGTGCAGCGTGTGTGTTGCGTTCGACCCCCATTGACGATGTAAGCAGGCGCGGGAAAGAATGTAACGCTTGCCTTCTCTATACGTCACATGTAAATGACACAGGTAAATGGTATACAATTGTAGAAAACGTGATCAAAGTTATATGTATATGTAGACGTCCTTGTTCTATTAGGGAGACGTTGTTGAACAGTGGGCCGGGGGTTGGTGGGGGTTGGATGGGTGGGGGAAATAACGTTAAATTATCCAGGAAACAGAAAATAAACCATTATGCTTGCTGTCCTGGTCAACTCGCATTACAAACAACAGCACTTAACTTATTAGTGGAGGTTACCTGGACCCGTTAATGTTGTCGGACACGGGACATGCAGCTGTATTCCAGTCTATCGGCCCCTTCTTGCCATCTAGCAGCTGGGTTCACACCGTACGTTATAGTGTTCCACAGAGCTCTTACAGTGTCCTATAACGTTTTATGGTTTCTTAGGAATTTGCGCACAGGTTCAACAACGACAAGAACACACACAGGTGTCGGGTGTCGGCCGAATTCGAGCCGAATGTAAGGGCGTTTCCCAGGCGCGTGCTCTGGACTTGCCACTGTGGCATTCGCGAAACCACACAGCCTTTCTAATAATAATAACAAATTATATTTATAACGCGTGACACATATCCATTCAATGTCGAAGATAGTAATTCGAAGAGAGAACGACTCAGAGGCGCGAGGAAACCGCAGAGAGGCGGAGGAGGCAGCCAGGCGGTTTGCCGGCGCTAACATTGCCACACACTTTATCTTCTTCCCAGACTCCATAATTGAGACTTAAGACGATCAGGAGCGTTAACTATTTCATAGCGGTCGCCTGACATACAAATTGTCTTGCTGTTTTAAACTAAGAGCTCTGCTTGGATTTGAATGTAAAGGTTGCTGGGGTGTTCTGCTGTTAGAATTAGCCTAGTGTATTTTAATGTGCATAGTTCAATTAATAGAGCCAAGTTACTTGGTAACCTAAATTATTCACCTTCCCTTTAAACAAACAAAACATCTGGTCTTAACACATTGAGGTTAAACACGTCCATTTCATGTCTTGCTCGCGAAAGATTCTTCCCAGAGTTAGTTTTGGTAAGATTCAAACGGAATGTGTTCGAAAATCAAAAGCGACTAAACACGCAACGCCGCCAGAATGTGGCAGCGAGTGGTTTTATTTACCATCCACCTGTGTTTTTCACCTTTGTGTTGATTCATTGAGAAATAAGCGTGAGCACGGTATTGCGTCAAAATGTCACGCTCTTCGTTCACACCCTTCGTTAACGTGTCTGTTTTATTTAAGTGTCGATATAAAGCTGTTGTTTTAAGTGTTTATTGAGATTATTGCCCACTGTTTTGTTGCCATGAGGTGTTTGTCAAGTGAGTCATGTTCATTTTGTTCTTTAGTTGTCATGCGGGAATAAAGTGTTTTGCAAGATGACAATGCTGAGGTCTCGCGTTTTACTTCTGTTTACTTTAAGAATTCATAATTCTACTGGCGTCCCATCCATGGTATATAATAATAATAATAGCATTTATATAGCGCCTTTCACCCGAGGGTCACAAAGCGCTGACTTGCGCCCTGTGTCACAAAGCGCCGGGATAGGCTCTGGCTCACCGCGACCCTGTACAGGATTAAGCGGTTCTGACAATGGATGGATGGATTCATAATTCCATCTCACCTGTGCTTTTGGCATCATGCTATGAGACAAATTATCCGATCGGATCTCTTGCAGAGAGAGCATGGAAACCTTCGTGTTGTAGAGCGGCCTACAGAGCTACGTTTAACTTCCAGCGACCCAGGGCATCACAATCACCCCGCCATGCTCATTGCGTGACAGTCAAGCCGATATTCCAACTTCAATATAGTCAATGTCAGAGCTGGAATATAACCAACTTCAATGTGATGGTTTTTTTTGTGTGGCAGTGTTGGCTACTGAGCTAACATCATAAACCCTCTAGACTTGAGAACCCTGTTTAATTGCAGGTGGCTGGATTAGGGCCCGGGTTCTGAGTGGCGCCAACTCGGTGCTTTAACCTCTCAGCCACCTTGGCACCTTCGTATGGGTTTTAAGACGGGCAATTACCTGCCCTTTATAACTGGGTGAGCGTCTCCTGAGACCAAAAGTCGCCGGTATGCTCCATGCAGGGAAAGTATTGTATTGCCTGAAAAAGCGGTGGAAAGTCAACGTTTCCAAGGCAGGGGTGAGTTCATCCATAGAATGCCCACTGCTTGCTTTGCACAAACTGGTACTACTTTTACCCACCCGTAAGGCGACTTTTGGTCTCCTGAGACCAAAAGTCCCCGGTATGCTCCATGCAGGGAAAGTATTGTATTGCCTGAAAAAGCGGTGGAAAGTCAACGTTTCCAAGGCAGGGGTGAGTTCATCCATAGAATGCCCACTGATTGCTTTCCACAAACGGGTACCACTTTTACCCACCCGTAAGGCGTATTATGTTGAGTCGACCAAGACAGCTAGTAACATCAATCTGCCGCAGCGCCACCTGGCAGAAACACTGCGCAGAGCATCATGGGTTTTCGTCCATCCACTGCTGGATAAACGGCATTAATAACAGCAATGAAAACAAAACAAGCGTGTGCGATTTTCTTAAAACACCAAGTCAGTTGAGCGTTTCAATTGTAAAAACCCAATGTAAGTGGAACAGCAATGTTTAAATAAACAAAAAATATCGCGCCCAACGTGGGGCTCGAACCCACGACCCTGAGATTAAGAGTCTCATGCTCTACCGACTGAGCTAGCCGGGCAGCTGGTACTGCTCGCTTCTCCAGTCAGGGAATTCATAACGGTTGCTCTTCAGAGCTGTTCTTTCGGGATAATCGTGTCACCGAGCGATCTCCCTCTCTCCCTCGCGACGTTTCGCCTCGCACGTTGGAAGCATAACGCCTGATGATGCTTCCAACGTGGAACGCGAAACGTCGCGAGGGAGAGAGAGAGATAGATCGCTCGACACGGCTATCCCGAAAGAACAGCTTTAACCATAGTGAAGTTCTGTTTATGAGTTTAGGTCATAAACAGAACTTCACTATGGATAACATTGGTCATGAAAGCCTACGAGTTAACAGCTTTAACATTTGTCGCGATTATCGTGACCATCATCACAATCACTGGTAATGTTCCTCCGTGGCATTTTGCGTGTACAGGCTGGGCTTTCGTTGGCCCTTTGCCCCCTCGTAATGAAGACATTCCAACATGGGACTCTGGGAGATTGCTTCGAGCTGAGCCCCTCGTGAGGACGCTGAGCCGTGGTGGCTGCGTAGGGCTCTGCGGGTAGCCGCGTTAGCTGCGCGTGATTCCATCACCGACCTTGTGATTGTCAAACTTACTGTAGGCTGCTGTTGCTGCTGGGCTGGGCAGTGGTGCACAGGCACAGAGAAGAAGGGGACGACAATTGCTGTTTAAGAGCTGCTCTTTCGGGACAGCCAAAAGAGTCCGGTGCCTAGATTCATTAATACATTGTCATAAACCGCTTAATCCTGTACAGGGTTGCGGTGAGCCGCAGCCTATCCCGGCAGACGCAGGGCGCAAGGCAGGACTATACCCATGATGGGACGCCAGTCCATCACAGGGCATCCATTTATCCATCCATTTTCAGAACCGCTTAATCCTGTACAGGGTCGCGGTGAGCCGGAGCCTATCCCGGCAGACACAGGGCGCAAGGTAGTGGAATACCGAGGATGGGACGCCAGTCCATCGCAGGGCACCTGGGGAAATTTTTACTCAGTAGGCCAATTAATCTGACAGCATGTCTTTGGACGGTGGGAGGAAACCGGAGTGCCCGGCCGAAAACCCACGCGGACACGGAGAGAACATGCAAACTCCACAGAGAGAGGCACCCGAGCCGAGATTCGAACCCGGGGGCCTTCTTGCTGTGAGGCGGCAGCGCTAGCCACTACGCCACCGTGCCGGCCCCATCCCAGGGCACCTGGGGCAATTTAGTCCACCAGCAGAGGGCGCGCGTCCCACTCAATTAAGCCCCACGCGGTGGCCGAGACCAATCAATTCACGCCGTGGGGGCGCAAATTGCCATTCGTCGAATTCAAACAGTTCCCTTTACCTGATTGCGTGCTGATAATTACTGTGCGTTGCAACCCAATTAGGGAACACTAATTGGTGCGGGAAGTGGTCGGTATGCCGATTACCCCGCCTTTAAAGTCCAGCCACTGACTCACGCGCGCGGTGGGGACATTTAAACTTGGCATTTTTTGGCAAGAGGGCAAGGGCGATAGGGGTCACACTGAATGTGGGATCTGGTCATGAACGAGTCACTACGTGAGGTAAATCTGTCACCGAGATCCAAGGAACTCCGCAGAGCCGGTGTTTCAATCGGTGACGAACACTGAAGTCCAAAAAAACCGACTACAATTCGAATTCGATTCGATTCTTCGAAGCGTGATGGCTACACGACAGTTTCCCATTGCAACAAGTTATTCTTTAGTTGCAAACAGCCCTTCAACATTTAGAGATATAATGGTCAGTGCTGGCCTTAAAGGCGGCGGGCATTGGCCTCTCTTCTTGCTCCAGACTGAGGGGCTTCTGGCATCTGTTGAGCTTCTGGACATCGTTGTCTTTCAGCTCCTCGGCTTCGAAGTGTTTGGTAGAATTTGCAGGCAATACCAAGTATTACTTGACAGGTATCGCGACGTGAACGCTTCTACCTTGACCCCGATGACTACAATAACGAGGACATATCACGCCACTGAAGTTTTCAAAAGCCATTTTCTTATCCGTCCGTTGTAAAAAAAAACCCCGCGAAATCCCGTACAGGGTCGCGGTGAGCCGGAGTCTATCCCGACAGAGACAGGGCGCAAGGCAGAGCTATACCCTGATGATGCTGACAGGAAGCTCAGCGAAACGTCGGTGCCATCTTTTGAGGTAAGTGATTGCATGTGCTCGCTCGTCTGCTCCAGCATTTCGACGAGTGCACTTCACTTACACACCTTTTTCACATGACCTAAACTCATAAACAGAGCCTCACTATAAATGTAAAGCTGTTTTGTTATTTTGATCCCCCGTTGCCCTGTGACGGACCAGCGTCCAATCCCGGGTATAGCCCAAGTTATCTACTGACTTGCTTACCCCTCCCGGCTGGACAACTGTTAAAAATAGCTGCATAGGCTCAACGGTTCCTTCCAGCTTGAGTACAAACGGACTGATCCAGGAAGCCGTGACGGCGGTGAGGGCGTGATGACATCAGCAGGCGCTTCCACGTTCGGAAGCATCGTCAGGTGTCCCAACGACGCTTCCGACGTGGGAAGCGAAACGTCGCGACGCAAAGAGGCAGAGCGCTCAGCGACACGGCTATCCCGAAAGAACAGCTCCGAAGAGCAGGCGTGTCGCAGCCGCGGGTATTGTAGGAAAAAGTGGGGGGATGTAATAATATTTCTGTGAAAGTGCGGGTGTCGCAACATATGATATAACTACATCAGGAAAAAGTGGGGGGGATGGAATCATGTTTCTGTGAAAGTGCGGGTGTCGCAACACCCGCGGCTGCTACGCGCCTGCTGAAGAGCCACCGTTACGAATCGAGCCGTGACAAACCTACATCAGTAGAATAAACAATTGATTGATGCTGCAAGACCATTCATGGCACGCGGGGGGGGGGTGACATACGCACCCCTCCACCGCCACATCAAAACAGCCGTCACCCGCGCTGGCCCCAACAAGCGGCCCGCCTGCCCCACTCACAATTCTCTTGGCAGATGGGCCGCAACTGGACCGAGCGAGAGCGGGCGGGCGGGCGGGTGGAGGTGGGGAGAGGAGGATAGGAGGAGGAGGAGGTGACGCTTGCACTCCCCGGCACCACCACCAGCGCGACTCGCGGCAGCAGCGGCACGACACACGCTGCTCTACGTGCGCGGTCACGGCAGCAAAAACGCGAGCAGCGCGCACCCCGTGCCGCATCGTCAGTGGGTCGTCCGTGCCTCCTCCGTACGCCGTCGCTGCCCCGGAGCTGCGTGTACGAGCCATGTCGGGGCGCCGCGACACCCGCGCGTGAGTGAGTGGTGCTGGGGCTTACAAACCACAGCGGCAACACGCAACAAGCGCCGAACACACACACACACGCAGACAACGCGCACCCCGGGCTGGCTCGCTTAGCCGCTCGCTCGCTACGCTGGCTCGCCTGCGGTATTCACTCATGACGCGGTGGGTTTACTGCAATGCTTCTCCGCCGCTCCGTGCGCAGTTCGCGACCGATGCCGCTGCCCCCGTTGCCGGAGACATCTGCTGTTGCTGCCGCCGAGTGTGGCGAGCTATTGAATATTCCTGCCGATGCTGCCGCTGGTGGGGGAGGGAGAGATTAGGGAGAGATTGGGGGGTATACAGCGGGGCCGGGCAGAGAGAGCGAGCTGCGGCGATGCTGCCGTCAGGACGGAGGACGGAGCTCCCCGCACGCACGCAGCCCTCCCTCCCCGTGTCATCCAGCAGCGGAGCAATGGCAAGTCAAGGGTGGCACGGCTTGTGGGGAGACGCGGCGTGTGTGCGAGCCTACCCGTCGTCGTCACGGCGACGATCGTGAAGAGGTGGCGCACGGGGGTTTAGCCTAGCCCAGCTATCCAGCTCGCCAGCCCGCCTGCTTGGGCTGCCCGGTACTCAGACCAGCCTGCCTGCCTACCTGCTGCTAAACCAGTCCAGCCCCCGCGGGCCAATAGGGCCGGCCCCTGTAGCCCGCTCGCATTACGGGTGATTCAGCCCGGCAGCCACCTACCTCGATACCGGCGGCTTGTAGCGCCGGCCAGCCGGCCTGTATGCGTGTGTCGTCGTCGTTATAGTGGGGGAAGCGGTGGCCTCAGTGGTTAGTGCGCTGGGTTACAAATCTGGCGACCCGAGTTCGAATCCCGCTCACGGCCGACACCAGTGACGATTTTCTGAACCGGTCCTGGGCCTCCCCTAGGTCGACTCAGCCTCAAATGAGCACCGAGTGTGCGGTGTGTAAACATTGCCACTGGGAAGACTAAGGTGGCCGGGCGTGGTGTCGGTCACCCACCTTCTCGTGTGCCGTGTCGACTTTTATAGGTGCTCGCTAACGGCACTTGCCCCTACAGTTTGTAAAGGTTATACGGGGGATCTTTGTATTTGTCTTTGTCAGTCTACCTGACTGGCTGCCTCCACACCGGTTTGCCAGGCCAGGGAGGCAACCTGCCTGCTAACTAGCCTGCCGGGACAGACAGACAGACAGCCAGCAGGCTAGCGTCTCGGTTGAACGGCCCGTGGGTATCACTCACCGCTGCCCTCTGGTTATGTGGACAAGACAAAGACAAAAATCCCCCCGTATAGCCTTAACAGACTGTAGGGTCAAGTGCTGTTGGCTAGCACCTATGAAGGCCGACACGGCACACGACGGGGTGGGTGGCCAGCAACGCGCCCGGCCGCCTTTATCTCCATAGTGGCAATGTTTACACACGGCACTAGGTACTCATTTGAAGCTGAGTCGACCTGACGATGATATTATAGGTGTTTATTATTACAGCAGCAGAAAAAAATACCCCGTGAGCTCGCAAGCTCTTTACGGGATTCCCGCGACACGACAAACAACGAGAGAGAGAGAGGAGGAGGAGGTGTATCACCACGACACGTTGTGGTGCATTCTGACAGGCCATATCACTTGAGCGTCGTGTCTGCCTCATCCTCTCTCTCTCGTAACTTGCCCCGGCTGAATTTGCGTCAAGTCATGTTCCTGTACTTGTTTGCTTGTTGTTTAGGGGGGGCAGCTATCGGAGGGGATGACAGCGTGGCCCGCCGCACGGAGCAGTAACCGCTGACCGGTCGAACCGCGATCGTCCATTGCCGTCGTCACCAACCGTCTTTGTCTCTCCGCGCCCTCGGTTGGCGTCGAACTGCCGCCGCCCGCGTCGCGATGCCGCCCGCAGCCGCCGAGAGGAGGGCGATCCCTCTCGACGGATTCGCGCAACGATGGGCTTCCGTCTCGATGTGACGGGACCCCGATCCGGGCCGCATCTCGTCTCCCGCCTCGCGCGGGCCGCTCGCCCGAACCGCGCGCGCTCGCCCGGCCGCGCGCCGGTGGACCGGTCCGAGTGATCCGCTCCTTCCTACTCCCCCCCCCACCGCCGCAGCGGTACAGTCCACGGCGCACGCACGACGCGCTCAGCGGCCTCAGACGCCGACCCCGAGGCCACGGTTGTTTAAGCGGTGGCGGAAGCGGTGGCGCCGGACCGCGCCGCTCGGATCGACCCGGCAGCGGTGCTAATTAAACTCAGCGCCGTTTTTGCTAATTTGTCGAGCGCCGTCCGAGCGAGCTGCCCGTCTGCTGCCGAGTCGACCCGGGTGATTGTTTCATCTTCGAAGCCGACTCCCTCCGTTTGGGTGCCGTCGCCGAGTTGATCTCTTCGTATATCGCGCAGATTCCACAACCCAACCGGGGCCCAGGTACAATCGTTCAAGGTGACCCACCGTCATCCCGTTATCAAGTGTGGCACATTCAGATTCCGTCATCGAGTCGTGTCATTCCCGGTCCAATCATCGACGTGACCTAGTCGCGTGGGGGTTCAACTCGCCACCGGCTTCACCCGGCTTCACCCGGTCTTCGTTACAAAGCTCCCGGGGGCTTTCCCCTCCGGCGAAACCTTCGCAGCCGTCTCACCTCGCTCGGATAAAGGTCCCGCTCGCCCCGCGCGGGAGACCCCGGGCGAAGCGGCCCGGCGCCGGCGAGACGGGCGGCGGGCTACGAGGCGATGGCGAGCCCCGCGAAACCGGGCGAGGACGTGGGCGCGCTGGTGCCGCGGCTCAAGGGCGCCCCGCGGCCGTCGTGCTTCGCCAACGTCAAGGTGTTCCTGCTGGCGGAGTGCGCCCTCATGCTGGCGCAGGGCACGGCCGGCGCCTACCTGGTAAG
>JAZEWU010000040.1:5336519-5361171 GCA_036362915.1 Geotria australis
AGACACACACTCGCGGGGCAACACGCGCGGGCACGACGGCTGGCGTGCAGTTAATCAGGCAGCTTTGTGGCTCCTGTCGTATTTAATTTCTTTAATGGCCCGCCGCAGAGCGCAGGCCACTGGCACGGGGATCCATCAGTGCGTTTATCAACAGCGGGGAAAGAGTGCTGGCCCAGCAATTAACGCCGAGCGTGGTGACGCCGCTGATGATGATGATAAAGACGACGACGACGATGATGATTGGTGAAGATGATGCATTTGGTTTTTTGAAAAGTTGGCTCGCGGCGGGCGGGCGGCCGCGGCCACAACGCCTTGTCGGACTTCATCGTTGTGCCGATTCGAGAAATTTGTTTCGGAAGATGGAATTTGTGCATCGTTTCGACTGAAAACCGCGGGGAGAGATATTTTTTTAGAAAATGTTTTACCAAACGCGGCCGTGATGCGTCCCGATAAACGGAACGATTTAGCAACGGTCTCCCTGCCGCCAGCCCAACTAGTTTGGACTCATTCAAGGGGCGTCCAGCGCGCGGCGTGCCCGGTGCGCGTAATGGCCGGGGGCCCGTCGCGCGCCGTACGACGCGTCGCTCCGATTGGAGAGCGCTCCCCCGATCTCGGGCGGCCGCGTGGGGGCCTCGTGGCCGAGTGGCACCGCTTTGCCCGTCGCTTACCGGTCGCCCCGCGGGCCGTGTTGGCAACGCTTGGCGGTGAGCGGCGTCGAGCGGGGTATCCGCGCGTCGTGCGGTAGGCAGGGCGAGATACGCGTGCCAACCGCGCGTCGCCGGGAGCCGCGATCGACGGCTCGCCGCTTCGATGGCTTCTGCCGGCGCGGCAGTTGAGACAAAGCCCCGCAGATTCCACCGCCGCCAGCAACCACCACCCACCGCTTCCGCTGATCGACTGTGTTTCGCCGACCAGGTTGGAGGCGAAACGTCGCAAAGGAGAGAGAAGGAACGCTTGATGCGGCTATCCGCAAAGAGCAGCTCCTAAGGGCAGTTTTCATACGTCAAGCCGTGAAAACCTACAGCGATGCACTTCGCTTTCTGCCACTTTCCGAAGGTGGTCACACGGCCGAGTGGTCGCGTGATTGCCGCTTGCCGCAGAGGTTCGCAGTTCGTATCCAGTGGCCGCCCTGGTTATTACTGCGGTGGAATAACTGTAGAATTCGCGCCGGCTGCTTCACATCAAAGATCTCCTTGACGTCATTCACAAGAGCAGGCCATCGTGTGTCAAAGATGACCGGCAAGTTACTCGATGAGAATTGTAAGTAGCTCCTTAGTGGCAGACGAATGCATCTGGACAAATTCAAATTTAGCTTTGTCTCTTGAGTTCTCACGTGGCGAAACAAAATTAAACTTTGCAATAATCACCTTGGTAAATTCACCTGTTAGCCCTGGCACGGTGGCGTAGTGGTGAGTAGCCCTGCTGCCTCACAGCAAGAAGGCCCTTGGTTCTATTCCCAGCTCGGGCACCTTTCTGCGTGGAGTTTGCATGTTTTCAGTAAGTACTGCGGTTTCCTCCTACAGTCCAAAGACATGCTGCCTAGGTTAAATGTGCTGCTGACTAATTTGCCCCCCGTTGGCCTGAAATGTTGTAACCTGCTTACCCCTGCCCGCTGGACAACTGTTAAAACGCGCTACATAGCTCAACAGTTCCTTCTAGCTTTGATAAAAAAAAACTGACTGACCTTATCAAGTACGACTTTGACAGTGCTGTTTGTTGCTGGTCGTTGTGGGCCATTGGGCTGGAACGAAAATCTGCGTGCCGCTGCCGCGCCGCCTCGGGGAAAGCGGAGCGCACCGCGACACGAATTCCTCTCTGCCCCAGATGACTTCAAATTTGTCAAAAAAACACAAATAAACAAACAGCGCGCTTCACGCCTGTAAGGTTCCCGCGCGCGCGTTGTCAAGGGTTGTCCGCGGCCCCGAGGTTCAACCATCGCTCGCCCGCCCGCCGTACGCTTTATTTGCTCATTAATCTATCGGCACGTTTTTTTTCTCCTCTCCTCTTCTTTTAAGCGAGAGATAAATTTGCTTCGCCGAAACGTACGGCTTCGATTTTGGCCGCCGAGCCAGCGCGCGGTTGGCAGTGGATTTTTCGCGCATTACGGTTTTTTATATATATTTTTTATCGTCTGCTTTCTGTGAGATTGCCGCACGCGCTGCTTTGAAGGCATCAGCACTTCAGCGAGCAACATGGTGTAATCACTAATAAAGGAGCGGGTCGTGTGGGCGTTTCGGGGTGGCTCGAGTGGGAGCGCCGGTTGAGAGGGAGGATGAGGAGTGGGAGTTGCGCACGGGCTGCGAGGAGATCTGCTGCAGTGAAAAAAAAACACACAACGCAGGCTGATTTTCGCCAGCTTATTACGTAAACACATTCCATTTGAAGTGGCTTCCCAACCACAAAACGACCGCTCGTTGTAATGACGATAATACGACTACAGTACGGTCGAGCGAGTGTCTCGCAGTCCCAAGGGTTTGAGTTTAAAACCTGGCTGGAGGGGGCGGTTGTTTCAGCCCGTCGGCATCGCTCTGGTCTCGATACAAATTCAACAGTGGCTGTACTCTGGATAGATTCTCTCCCCCGCCATAGGTCAGTCAGTTTTTGTTAGTAAGCTGTAAGGAACCGTTGAGCTATGTAGCTCTTTTTAACAGTTGTCCAGCGTGAAGGGGTAAAGCAAGTTGCAACATCTCAGGGCAACGGGGGCGATTTAGTCAGGACAATTAACCTAGGCAGCAGCAGCAGCGTGTCTTTGGACTAGATTGTGGGATTTCCACAAAGTGCCTCAGGGCTGTAAACGGGAGACTAGCACCAGTGCCTCAATGCTCATTTTGAGCGGGAAACCACTCGGCCAATTGCCATGTCACCGTCACCCATCCGTATCGCCGTCGCAATCACACAAATGTATGTTGTCTTGTCACTGCATATGTTTTTTAGATTTTTAAGATGACAGCGATTTTCTATTTTCCCTGTGTGTTACTGGTCTACTACACGGTCATGTCTGCGAATCGCTTGATGTTGAGAATTACTCTCCATAGCTGTTCTCTCGGGATAGCTGCGTCGAGCTAAACCATTCACAAGCCTGACGATGCCTCCAACGTGGGAGGCGAAACGTCGCGATGGAGAAAGAGCAGCCACGGAGATCAATTCTCATCATTTTGATTATTGGGGGTCAAGGTAGAAGCGTTCACGTCGCGATCCCTGTCAAACACTTCGAGGCCGAGCTGAAAGACAACGATGTCCAGAGGCTGACCATCGTGCTTTGAAGAATCGCAAAGAAGAACATTATGATTATTAATTTTCCCGCTCGTTTTAAGTTATTTTGCGCTCGCCGCGTTCACGCCGTGCGGTGCCGTCGCTCGCGAAACGCGGCTGCATGTCGGCGCTCGGCGCGCTGGCCCGGTTAGAAACGAACGCTCTTAGTTGATTGTTCCCCGGCCACTCCTATCACCGTGAGTAAGTGCCGTTGGCCCGAAGCCAGTGGCGTCCGATGTTGCCAGGCACTACTTGAAATCCTGCCTCGCGCGAAACGGGAACCGTTAACGGCGGCGCGGCGAGCGCGCGGCGTAATGTCGTCCCGACAGCCCGGCCCGCGGGTCGCTCGCCGCTCAACGACCGCGATGATGATGATGATGGTGCTGAGAATGATTTTAGTGCCCCGCGCGCCTGGCCGAGCGGACGTGTCGCGAGCAGCTTAACTCGCGATTACCAAACATTCCGAAGCCGAGCTGAAACACAACGATGTCCAGAAGCTAACCATCGCGCTTCGAAGAATCTCATAGAAGAAGAAGCGACTTACGCGACATCTCGACGCGTTTGACAGGGGGCGCCCCCGGCGGTAGATGTCCCCGCGTGGCGCAAGGCGACTCGGCGCCTGGCCTGTGACCGGGGCGTTAGTCTGCCAGGAGGGAGCGACGATTGCCGCGTGCCGGGGCGATGCAGCTACGTTCGTGTCGTGCCCTTTGCGAGTACCCGGCTGTGCCAGGCGAATCCAAAGCTGCAACTATCTGGCTGAATCTTCGTGATCCCGGCCAACACGCGACAACGGTTATTGAGGCGGCGTGCCCGTGTGTGCAATCCTAGTCGAGTCATTTGCGCGTTAGGCCGCGACACGGGCGCACGACGGCCTACGTCACGGGATCGTTAACTTCCACCGCGAGCGAAGCAAAACGGTGCGTGGTATTTTTACGGATGGCACACCCTCAGTATTAACCAGGGTGGCCTGCTGGATTGGAGCCGCAAAATTCTCTGGGAACAATCTTTCCGCTGGGCCTTGTCATCGCGCCCAAGTTACGTGACCGTACCATCCAGTTTGTGGGTCCCACGAATGAACGGGGTAGGGGTGTGTGGGGGCAGAGTGCCAGGCTGTGCGGCGGGAACTGCTGTGTTTGCTGTGGTGCGACGAGACGGCGTGGTGAGGACTCCACCCTGTGTTGGCGTCGGTAACTGTCGCCCCGACTCGTGTTGTCGGCTGGAATCACGCGCGCCCGACGAATGCGGGTTCTTATTTTAATGCCGTATCGACGTAGGTTTTCACGGCTCGACGTGTGACAGTAGCTCTTTGCGAGCTGCTCTTTCGGTATAGCCGTGGAGGCATCGTCAGGTTGTCAGGTTAATTCGTTAGCCCGACGATGCCTCCAACGTGGGAGGTGAAATGTTGCGAAGGAGCGAGAAGGAATGCTAGATACGGCTATCCTGAAAGTGTGACTCTTAAGAGCAGTCCTACTTGTTAAGGCTGCCCGAGGAGGAAGGTTGCAGGGTCCAGTGTCGCAGAAATACCGTGCCGCACAACCGCGAAAGACAACGATGTCCAGAAGCTGACCATCGCGCTTCGAAGAATCGCAAAGAAGTAGAAGCGCAACGTCGCATATCCGATCTCGCTGGGGAACCGCGGGATAGGTGGAACGTGTGAAAACGTCGGATGTGATATAATTTGGCGGTTACGACACCAGGCATACAAACATTAACGGGAAAACTCTCGACATTATGAAAGCATCACTCTCCGCAGCCTTATGCAGCGCTTTGTGACCCTCGAGTGAAAGGCGCTCTATAAATGCTATTATTATTATTACTTGCGTGAAAACACGCGCCGTGAAGAAGGGCGATAACCCGAAACGTCGCCTGTCGCGTATTTTTCCTTTCATTGACGATGGTGTTGATTTTCTTTTCTTCCAACGTTGCTGCGTTTTAGAAGTTCGGATTCACGAACGTGCGTGTCGAAAATGCCGGTTACACCCACGCACCAATAACACTGCACTGGGGCGTGAGCGGTTAATTGCTCCGGGCCGATAGTGTGACGGTCAGGTTTGTGACGTTGGTACCGCTAATAACCACGTCCCGTCCTTAACCGAGCGACCCCCTGCCTCCGTGTCGTTCACAGGCATCGTGTTCACCACGCTGGTGTTCGGCCCGGCCTGCGGCTTCATGCTGGGCTCCGTGTTCACCCGCATTTACGTCAGCGCCATCTTCATCAACATGAGTGAGCGCGGCGCCGCGGCGGGGCGCGCGCCGCCACCGCGTCGGAGGCCCCCCGAGCCGGCGCGGCCGGAGGGCCGGGCCCGCTGGCCCAGCAGGCGGTCCGCGCGGATTGTACGGAATGCGCGGCGCTCCCGTCTGCGTCGGTGCAGCCAGTTCAGATTAACTTTGAGATCTCGGAACGCAGGGCAGCACCGTGCCCCGGGTTTGAATCCCGGCTCTGGTGCCTTTCCGTGTGACGTTTGCGTGTTCTCGACCATGTCCGCGTGGGTTTCCTCCCACAGCCCAAAGACATGCTGCTGCATAGGTTATTTGGCCTGGGGACTAAATTGCTCCCGGTGCCTGAGTATAGCCCTGCGTTGCGCCCTGTGTCTGCCGGGATAGGCTCCGGCTCACCGCGACCCTGCACAGGATTAAGCGGCTTCTGACAATGGATGGATCTCAGATCGTGTGCGTGCGTGCGTGCCTGCGTGCACCACGTGTGTGGCTACGCGGCCCACCTCACCAACTGTGAATTGTAGAGTTGGTCGTGAAAGCCTATGTGTGAACGAAACATGCCAACGCCACAGGTTATTCACTTTACTTGTTTAATACAGTAATACAATCTATAACGCGGTAAAATGTCACGCCTCCTCATGGACGGGACACGTATTCGAAAGCACGAGGAAACCGCAGAGAGGGAGGGAGTCAGCAAGGCGGTCAGCCGGCGCCGACCCACCAGACACTGCTTTTTTTTTATATATAGTGTGATGTTATTGGCAAATTGATTAAGAAATGTTTTTTAGTTGTGGGAGAAAACCGGAGAACCCAGAGGAAATCCACAAAGAACATGGCGGAGAACACAAACTCCACACAGAAAGGTGGCCCGAGGCAGGACCTTTTTTCCGTGAGGCACGGATGTTACCACTGCGCCACCCTGCCACCCAGGTCGATGTTTTAACACATTTGACCCAAGTCATCGTTGCGAGAAATAACACTCGACCACTTTGACGCTGTGGCGGAACACGACCAAAAGTGCTCCAAGCCCCTCGGGCCTCGGCTAGGCCAGAGCGTTCCGGCGCGACCGCAAACCGCCACCATTCGTTCCACGCGTGACATCGACTAGCGACGCCCTCACGCCTCCCGCCATGCCCCCCCCTTGCCGTGTGCCCCCCCGTGCGCCCCCCCCCTCCACCGTGCATCCCCCCCACCGTGCGCCCCCGCCGCGTAGGCAACCTGGACCTGACCCCGGAGGACCCTCGCTGGATCGGCGCGTGGTGGGCCGGCTTCCTGCTGTGCGCCGTGCTGCTCTTCGTCTCGTCGCTCTTCATGTTCGGCTTCCCGCGCTCGCTCGCCCGGCCGCCGCACTGCACGCCCGAGATGCTGCCCTCGCTGCTCCCGCCGCCCCTGGCCGCGCCGCCGCCGCCCGGCGCCGTCGTCGCCGGCCAATCGGATCGCGCCGCCCTCCGAAACCTGGCGGCGCCCCTGACCCCGAAGACGGCCAACGGCAGCACGGTCACCCCGGGCAACGGGCGGGACGCGGGATCGTGTTGCCGCCACCTGAGAGGTGAGAGGGGTTAGCGGTCGACGTTGCCCGTCGTGAGTTTGAATGTCCCGGCGCAGATGGCGAAACGCCGCTGCATTCGATTTGATTCGTGAACTCCAATTTCGTTCGGTCTCTCTGGACGAGGATCGGAAAAGCCACCGCCGGACGGATCTAGTCGGTGAACCCGAATCACCTGGGTCCTGTCCCGTGACCTCCTCCCAGCGAGCGATTAATAATTATAATAATAATTTGACATAACACGCACATATTCGTTCACTTTCGAAGGTACTCATTCGACGAGAGAACGACTCAAAGGCGCGAGGAAAGCACAGAGAGGCGGAGGAGGCAGCCAGGCGGTTTTACCGGCGCCATATTGCCACACACTGCTTCCCATATATTATGATGTTATCGGCCAAATAATTAATGAGTGTTTTTTGTTAAGTTGCGCGAGGAAACCCACGCCTGTAACCAACACCGGCGGCGAATATCTGATCCATTCTCAGGCCTATGCAAGGTCGACTCGGCGCCAAAACTAGGAGTACCTGGTGCCGTGTGTGTAAAACTCTCCAGCACTGGGGAGACGAGGGGGGGCGGCGGGGCGCGTTGCTGGCCACCCGCCCGCACGCGCACCGCTGCCGTCACCCGTAGCTGCCGCTCGCTAACGGCACTTGCGTGGGGGGGGGTCCTCTGTGTTTGCGCGCAGTGATCCCCCGGGCGACGCGCACGCTGCTGCGGAACCCCGTGTTCACGTGCATCGTGCTGGCCGCCTGCGCCGAGATCGCCGTCATCGCCGGCTTCGCCGCCTTCCTCGGGAAGTACCTGGAGCGCCAGTACAACCTCACCGCCTCCTACGCCAACCAGCTGCTCGGTACGCGCGGCTCCCCCAGCCCCCGTCTCCTCCTCTTCCTCCGTCGCTCGTGCGGCGTTTGTACTTTGGTTTCCTCTCACAGTCCTAAGACACGCTGCTGCTGGTTAGGTTAAGTGGCCTGCTGAATAAATCGCCCCGCTGCCCCGAGATGGACTGGCGACCCATCCAGGGTATAGCCTGGTCTTGCACCCTCTATAGTCTATATGCTAGGATAGGCTCCGGCCTCCCGTGACCCTGTACAGGATTAAGCGGGAACTGATAATGAATGAAAGAATGAACGTTGTCAGCCAATCCACGGATGTGGAGCCGAGTGGACTTGCCGAAAACTGGTACCAGCGGTGTCAACATTGGCCTCTGTGGAGGAGGCTCGTGAAGGACGCTACTGGGCTGTTGGAGGCAGTCGCTCTCCAGCAACAGCGGAGGAGCGACGCTCACAACAGCGAGCGGATATGCCGGGCAGCTAAAACACAGCCGGCTGGTGCAGTAGGGAGCACAGGTGGTGCATCTGCCAAGTCATCTCAGTCATTCTGAGCGGGTTTGTCCCGTGAACCTCCTATCGGCAGCGATCCTTCGGCACTTCACGTTGCCTCTAATTGCACCTCGCCTGGCACAAGCGCCGCGGCGACGTGACCGCGTAAGCGATTGACGCGGGCACGGTTTGCAAACGGCCGCGTCGCCCCCCGTCTCCCCAGCGATGACGGCGATCCCGTGCGCGTGCTTGGGCATCCTGCTGGGCGGCCTGATCGTGCGCCGCCTCTCGCTGACGCCCCTGGGCGCCGCGCGCACGGCCCTCATGGTCAACCTGGTGTCCACGGCCTGCTACGTCTCCTTCATGTTCCTGGGCTGCGGCACGGGCCCGGTGGCCGGCGTCACCACGCGCTACGCCAACGTCTTCAACGAGTAGGGAGCGAGCGAGCGGTGCCGCCCGCCCCTCGCGTGTCACCGCACCGCGCCGCGCCGTGCACCCGTGCCGGCCACGCACGGTGCAGGACACCGCGAGTTGAGCGACGTTGATGAGAATTATTAATAATAATAATGATTTAAGATGAAGGCTTTCGTGACCCTCACCAGGACAAGCGGTTTAGAAAATGGATGGATGGCTTTCGGGACCAATGTTATCCATAGTATATCTCTTTTTAATGAGTTAGCTCACGTAAAAAATAATAAGTGTCGTAAACCCGCCTACACCCGACACAGCCAATTAGTAAGGTTTGTCACGTGAACAGAACGTGCCAATTCTTTACGACTTCAGCACGGCGGTATGTTGGAGAGCAAACCCACGACATTTACAATGAAGGTACGACGTTTCGCTGATAGTTGCAATCAGCTGCATCAGGAACAAAGGCTCTGAATAAAGGTTCTCCACTGAGTCAGCCTGCCACCACCCAGGATTGCTCTTAAGAGCTGATCTTTCAGGACAGCCGTGTCGAGCGGTCCTGCTCTCTCGACACGGCTATCCCAATATACGTCCTTGGCCAACATCGGTGACGATATTCTGAACCAATCCTGGGCCTCCCCTAGGTCGACTCATTCCCAAACGAGTATCCGGTGCGGCGTGTAAACATCAGCATTGGTTAGATAAAAACGATCGGGGGCGGTGTTAGCCACCCACCCCCCTCGCGTGCCGTGCCGGCCTTCGCAGGTGCTCGCTGACATCGCTTGACGCCACAGTCCGTTAAGGCTACACGGGGGGACCCGTTGTCTTTGTGCGCGCTCCAGGTCGGATGGTGATTGGCCGCTGGACCCGTACGCGCCGTGCAACCTGGAGTGCGGCTGCGCGGCCGGAGCCTACAGCCCCGTGTGCGGCTCCGACGGCATCACCTACCTGTCCCCCTGCTACGCCGGCTGCCTCGCTGGGGTGAGTTCCTTGCGCGCGCGCGCGCATATTCATTCACTGTCGAAGGTACTCATTCGACGAGAGAACGACTCAGAGGCGCGAGGAAAGCGCAGAGAGGCGGAGGATGCAGCCAGGCGGTTTTACCGGCGCCATATTGCCGCACGCTGCTTCCTATATATTGCGATGTTATCGACCAACTAATGAACGAGTGTTTTATTGTTAAGTTGCTGGAGGAAACCAGAGAACCCGGAGGAAACCCACGCAGAACATGGGGGGAGGAACGCGCAAATCCCGCACACAACGGCACCGAGAACCGAACCCGGGGGCCCTCTTGCCGTGACGCACGACCGCCGCCGCTGCAGCAGCGCCGCCCCGCCCGCGTGCCGTACACAAACCCGTGCCGCGCGTTGTTTTCCCCGATCCCGTAGAACATGTCGGAGTGCCTGTGCGTGTACGCGAGCGAGGGCGGCCGCGGGGAGAGCGCCGTGCCGGGCCGCTGCCCCAACCCCGAGTGCCAGCGGGTGTTCCCCACCTTCCTGGCGATGGTTTGCGTCAGCAGCCTGATCGGCGCCATGGCGCAGACGCCGGCCATCATGATCCTCATCAGGTGAGCGTCTTGGCCGGGGACCCCGATCACCGCCGTCATGTTGCGGCCGCGTCAGAGGGCGTCCGTCTAAATATACAGGGTGTCCCATATAAATGCAATCGTAGGGAATATTCGTTCATTCATTCAGTGTCAGAAACCGCTTATTCCTGTACGGGGTTGCGGTGAGCCGGAGCCTATCGCGGCAGACATAGGGCACAAGGCAGGGCTATACCCAGGATGGTACGCCGGTTCATCACGGGGCACCGGGGGCGATTTAGTCCGCAGGCCAATTAACCTATGCTGCAGCATGTCTTTGGACTGTGGGATGAAACCGGAGTGCCCGGCGATGTAGGGAATACATAGGGATAGGCTCCGGCTCACCGCAACCCTGTACAGGATTAAGCGGTTTCGGACAATTAATGAATGAATGAACGACGTTTCGCCTCCCACGCTGGAGGCATCTTCATGGGGAACGCTCGACACGGCTATCCAGAAAGAACAGCTACGGAAAGTAATTCTCAAATATAGAGCCGTGACAAGCTACATCAGTACAGTGGTCCCTCGCTTTGCGATGGGTCTCACAATACGATGACATTATTTTACGAGTGAATACGTTCGAAATTGAATGAATGTGTGTGCGTTATAAATATAGTTTAATATTATTATGAACATTCGTGGTGTCGGCTGCATCCGTCCCAGCCGGTCACTGCACGCACAGCTCACCGTGTTGTTGTCCCTGTCCCACCAACGCCCCGCACGCGCGCGTCGCGTCGTGCCGGCCGCCGACCACCGCCCCGCTCGCCCCGTCGTTCGTTGCCCGATTCCCGCGCCGTCAGAACCGTGAGTCCAGAGCTCAAGTCGTACGCGCTGGGGGTGCAGTTCCTTCTCATACGCCTCCTGGGTGAGTGCTGCACGCACGCACGCACAACAACAACAACCGCCATTCGCCACTAGGTGGTGCTGGCGTCACCACGGCGCCTCTGCCAGGCCATATGCACCTTGAGGCTATCACGTGAAGTGTCGAAGGCTCGCCGACAGGAGGTCACGGGACAGACCCAGGTGTCATGGGCTGCCTGATTGAGATGACTGGCAGCTCCCTTACTGTGCCAAATATTCACCACTAAATTGTTAAATTGAAACACACACGCACACGCACGCCCTTGCATGTGAGCACGCAGCAGTGGCGGCGGTGCAGTTGGCATGATACAGATACAGATGTTTATTATTACAACAGAAAAATACCCAGTGAGCTTGCAAACTCTTTACGGGATTCGTGCGACACAACCAAACAATTGACAGGAATAAATAAAAGGAAACAAAATTACATGTATTCGCGGGGTTGTTGTCGAAGGAATCCCGCAAAGAGCTTGCAAGCTCACTGGGTATTTATTGCTGTAATAATAAACATCTATCTATGTAATCTTTCTTACATCGAGACAGGACATGGCAATTCTAATGTAGAGGGCGCAAGCGTGTCTATGCTGTGGTAACATTTGCACCTCCCAGATAGAAGATCCTGCTTGAGGCGGTTCGATTCCTGCCCTGGGCGCCTTTCTGTGTGGAGTTTGTGTGTTCTCCCCCTGTTCTGCGTGGGTTTCCAACGGGTTCTTCAGTTTCCTCCCACAAGATAAAAAAATACTTCTTAATTAATTGGCCAGTAACATAATCTACAGGACTGTGTTTGGCAGGTGGGCACTGGCTATCCACGTGGCATGACTTAACCCCCCCCCCCTCCCCCCTGCAGGTTACCTCGCTTCTCTGGGTCATTCTCTTTTCGAATGAATTCCTTCGAAAATTGAATGAATATGTGCCACGCGTTACAAAGTTTATTTGAAGTCGGCGTTAACTTAAAAGAAACCGCACACACACGTGTAACAATGGTCGTAACGTAAAATCACAATTTCAAAACAGTGCTCGTTCACCCCACGGTGCCACGTGACTCTCTTAACGCATCTCGCGAGGCCGAAAACCCCGACCCTTTCGAATACTCTTGGCAGGGCACGTAAGAGGCTTGCCGCGAGCTGGCCCTGGGATCAGCCTCGCGGCCTCCAGACCGCGTCCGATCGACCGTTACTTTTGCGAGACTTGGGATCGTGACGGCGCCTCGCTCGGGGTCGGGGGGGGGTTTTGCCGGCAGCACCCGTTAGCGTTTGACGCCGGAGGGCGGCTGCCACTACGCGCTGTCTCGGCGTGTGCCGCACGCTTGACTTGTCCGGATAAGGAGGCCACGCAAAGTGACTGCGGAAGCGGTTCCGTGTCGTCGCCTTCGAGCGCCGTTCTCTGATAAAAGGCGGCGGGGCGCACCGCCCGCTGCGTGCGAGGGGTTCACGACCGGGAAAACTTCGCCGTGTGTCACGACATCGCGCTGTCACGACATCGCGGTGCTCGACGCCGTGAGTGATGTTTAACATAGGAGGTTAAAAGAACTCCACCGTTTCTGGGTCCGCGTGGGTTTTTTTTGCCGGGCACTCCGGTTTCCTCCCACAGTCCAAAGACATGCTGCTGCCTCGGTTAATTGTCCTGACTGAATTTCCCCCGGTGCCCTGTGATCGACTGGCGTGCTATGCTGGGTATAGCCCTGCCTTGCGCCCTGTGTCTGCCGGGATAAGCTCCGGCTCACCACTACCCTGTACAGGATTAAGCGGTTTCTGACAGTGAATGAATGAATGTTTCTGGGTCGATGCTGAACCGCTATGTCCAACGCCGCGCCAGATAACGCGTCGTGGAGTCACACGGCGCAACCGCAAACCCCAGCGCGGTATAAAAGTCAGCATTCTAATCAAAGCCAAAGTCACCGAGCCTTTACTCCCGACCGCTTGCTTGCAGGGTTCATTCCGCCGCCGCTCATCTTCGGCATCGCCATCGACATGACGTGCGTGCGCTGGTCGGAGCCGTGCTCGCGCACGGGCGCCGTCCTGGCCAAGGGCAGCCGCGGGGCCTGCGCCCTGTACGACAGCGAGTCCTACCGGCGCATCTACGTGATCCTGGCCGTGGCGCTCAAGGCCACCGCCTTCCTGCTGTACGCCGCGACGTGGGCCTGCCTGCGCTGCTCGCCGGCGCGCTACCTCCACTCCAGCGGCGCCAACGGAGCGGCGAGGTCGGCGGCGGCGGCCGCGGCGGCGGCCTCCGCCGCGGCGTCGGCGTCGGCGCCGGTGCCGGGCGCGGCCGCGTTCGGCCCGTCCTTCGCGAGCGACGGAGCCGGCGATCGGGGCAGGGCGGCCGGGCCGGCGTCCCCGCTGTCGGCGGGCAGGAGGCCCGGCGGGCTGAGGGCAAAGTTCGTCTACAGCCTGGACGATCACGAGCTCTGTGAGAACATGGAGACCGTGCTGTAGGGTCGGGGGCCGGCGCGCGACGGACCGCGGCCGTTCGCGGATCCGAGGCCGCGAGCCTCCCGAGAGCCGCGCCGGGACCCGGCCGTGAAGGTTCCGCCGTTCCGTCGCGCGCGGGGTCCGACCCGACAGATCCGAGCGGCGGGCTGCCGGCCCGCGAGCCGCGGCACCGCGCATCAGTTTCGAGAGCGAAAATTGCGTCCAAATTATTATTATTATTATTATCTTTTCCAACACTTTTATAAAGCAAGCACGCTTAGCTCCGAAAACTCGGTATGCGTCTTAAATGGTCTAAATTGGCATCCTACCGCTTAAATCGGTGGCATTGGCATGAGCGCGCGATCGCACGAGCGCGCACGCGCCGGATCGGCTGTCGGGGCCGCTCTCGGGCCTTGACGGGAGACGCCGGGCGGCATGGGCTGGGTGGGGGGGGGGGCCGCACGGACTGCGGTTATTTTTCGGCGAGCGACCGCGACGGCGCCACGCCTGTGCGCCTCAGAGTGCCTCACGGACGGAGAGCAAGTGTCGACGCGCGGGGGCGAGCGTGCGGACGAGCGGGCGAGCGCGCGGGTCAACGCGCGGGTAAGTGCGTGCGTTGAATGGCGTGCGCACGGGCGGGGAAAGGTTTGTCGGTGCGAGCGTTGTGGCGGCCGAGAGGAGAGCGCGGGCGCACCACCACCACCGAGTGTTTCTCTGCGGCACGCACGGGGCGCATTTAACGGTGTACGAACGCAAAATTGTAAAAAATGCGCACAAACACCAAATATCGCACAACACTTGCACAGCACAGCGACACGCGGGAATGACGATTTATATCGCTATGCGATAATACATTTCTACTGAAAAAGCACTTTCAAATATTTTTTTAAAAGTGACTTTTGCAAAAAGGAAAACAAAATTCCTGTATAAAGTGCTGAAGATATATATACTGAAATGCAGCTAAATGAATGATTTTTTGTTTTGATTCTCGAGAACATGTACATAGGTGTCTGTGTAACTACCGTGTTGGTCATCACTGTTGTGAGTACCCCAAGCCAAAAACACCATCAACCATCGCAGTCAGCAGTGGCAAGATGGCTCTACGTGTTAAACACTGACATCGTCGTTGTATTAATCAGTACTTACTTTTGAACATTGGGTGCCTTGCGTTTGAGGTCATAACAGCGACTCAAGCTCAGACTTTTTCTTTACGATGCCCACTGTTTGTTTTCTGTTCGTTTTTGTTTTCGCAGCTTAAATCTGTGCGTTGCCACCTCTGCCGTCGCAAAAATCTGGTTGTGTGTGTTTTGTTTTGTCGCGTAGTTGTGCCACACCAGCGTTTTTTGCCGCGCGCGCGCGCGTGCGAGCGATGGAAAACCCCACAGAACTCAGTATTGCCAGGTGCAGCGTCGGTCACAGCGCAGTGGAGGACCTTCGTTGACATTGGCACAGCTTGGGTCTCGGAACAAACGAAAGAAAGACCTCTTTTTCCACCGGCACATCCGTGCCGTGCTGGGGCCGTGCGCAGACAGGCCGGCGTGGCTCGCGCATCACCCGTTATTTTTCCACTGCAGAAACCGAGCCGTGCCGCTGAGGTCACGCGCAGGTGATGCGGTGACGCGCACGCGCGCGCGCGGGCGCACACACGGATACACGTGGTCGCACGCAGACACAGATGTACACAGTCACTCGCACGCATCGTTTCGCCTCCGACTCACTCCGACTCGCTGAATGTTAGTTTGTAGAGCTTCTTCAGGTGTGATGACATCACGTGCCTTGCTCGGCCCTGAGCCAGATCCAGGCTTTCCTTTTTGTGAAACCAACGTATCGCGGTTTGGTTCCGGGTCGGCTCGACTCAAGATGTGCCAGTGGAAAAAGAGGTCATTTTAACGCGCAGTATCGGCCAATCCCAGAATGCTGGGTGCGGTTCTGTGGTGCTGTTGGTGGAGACCGCCACGGGGTTTCTGCCAGTGTTTTCCACGTACGCCTAGGTTGTCCCCGGGCACTCTGGTTCCAACACTGAACAGTATTTAAAGGAAAGTAAACATTTGCGCTGCAAGTTGTATTTTAAAAGGAATTCCTCTAGTGTACACTAGAGGGCGGTGGTGGATAAGTTTGCATCGTCCTTAGTCCTCTGCCCAAATGGCAAGTCCTCGGCTCCAGCTCCCTCCATCGTCCGATCTTGAGCTTTCTTCTCCTTCTTTCAGGGTTGTAAAGCTCATCTTTATCATTCTGTCTCTTGCCTCTTTTCTGACATCTTTTTTTTCCCTAGAATCCTCTTCACCAATTGTGCGCCTCCTGAGATTATGCCCAAACCGCATAATTTACATTTTCTGCATCATCCTAATGAGATTTCTCTCTTCTCAACCTACTTTAGAACTTCCCCGTTCACCCCGTCTCTCCACCCGACGTTCGAAGCCACATCTGAAGGCTTCCCAGTTTTCGCATACCTCCCTCTCTCAAGAGTCCCAAGTTTCCGTCGCATACAACACTACGCTCCATATACTGGGGTCTTTGCTCGTCCTTTCTTGAACTCTCTGCTCATGCGTTTTGTCAGTAACATTCTTCTAAGGTTGTAGAGATAAGTGATTTTAAAAAACCCTTGTGCCAGATTACCGTCTCACGGGAGGAGAACACAAGGCCTTGCGATTTTTATCCCATGGTCGCCGATGGAGACATTGGTGAGTTTTAGCTAAACATCTCGAGAAGTTGAACATTCGTGAAGAAGGGGATCTGGGTGGTGCTCAGTTACTTTGGTGGCTCCAAATTCCACATTCCTGTGGCAGGGTTCAGTCTATACATAGAGGACACCTCCCGTCGCTATCATTATTCCAGTATGATTGTCAAATCTTAATGTCTCTGCAAAGTGTAAAGTTGCAAACAGTTAAGGCTGAGAGTGAAATCTACATCAATTTTAAAACACATTCCTATACCACTTGAAATAAAACACAAAACAAATTGCTGTGTAGCCAAAAAAGTGAGTATTTTTATAGGTGGTTTCTGTGTCTAGCACACAGGTTTGTACATTAAGTTAATTTAATTTCAAAGTAACAATAACATAGAGCGACTAATCGCGTGTAAGAATATATTTTCTACTTGTGTACTGCGAGAGGGATGTGTTTTAAATTCCACGCTTTTATTTTTCTTAACCATGGATCTGTGCAGAGAACATTTTTCTTCATGAATCATGAGCCAATGTTGCATCTTCCTGTTTGTTTCAGATCTCAGATTTCAGCCGAGGATTATTTTTGTACACAGCCGTTAAAAAAAGTTCGTAAACTTACAGCCTGTAGATTTAACAAAGAATTATAAAAACCCACTGTATATCCGAATGTGTTTTTTTTGTAAATAACATGTAACGTATATATATAAAACTTGAAGATTATATTGTGTTGTGTCTTGCTAAAAAGGTGTTCTTATTGCTATATATTATTTTTGGAGGAAACAGGGCACATTTATACTGTGCGTATCATACACATGGCTTCACAGTATTCATGTTTATGAATATTTCGTGGCACATTTCCATCTGGCACGAAATCTTAATTCATAACTTTACATTATGAAGTCATGTAAGTTAGTACTTAATGTTTGAGGACTTGTTATAGGATTGCATATGTGTGTGTGCGCGTGTATTAGACAAATGCTGCTTACATCGACAAGTGCGTGTGTGTAGGAATGACACCGAATCAAACAATAAATGATCTACAGTTGCTCTAGCATAGTAGAGAATGGTTCATTCGGATACAATCAAAGCGTTTGTGCGGAAAATTTGTCTCGCTTTATTTCACGGCTGGGTGGCAACAAAAAAAATTATGCCAAGCAATTTTTATCCTGCATCAATATTTTATTAGCAAATGAAGTCAGCAGAGTGATGTTTTAATTCTTAAATACCAAAAAAAATTATCATCCATCATTGTCAGTTTACTAAATCTAATTATAATTGACCCGGGTAGCTAGCGATGTACTGTATAAGGGTGGCACCGCATTCTTGGGAGGAATTAATTCCCGTTTCCCATTTGCAGTGTGCTGGACATACAATGGACCGTGTCTGCAATAACGCCGCCTCTCCTCCCCTGCCGAGCCAGCGGTCATACAAACAGCCTTGCTTATGTGTTGACATTTCACACCTTCAACCAATTTACGGGTGCCAATCATGCACTTGAGGATGCTAATTAGGACGCAACAGAGGGCACGAAAGTCCAGGAGATGAGAGTTGTAGCAGTGGTGTTTGTTGCATGGGCAATAATTTATCTACTGGAATATTAATGATAATGTTAACCTATCACCTAGGTTTCTGCAGGTAATGTTATGATTTATAATTGAGTTTTGGGTTAGGCCACGTAACGCTCTGGGACAAATTTATGTCATAGGACCCTCCACCGCTTGCCACAATAAAGCAAATGTAATTGTCGCGTATAAAAGTGTTGAACATTACTATAATGGTATTTAATTGTACGGGATAGCTTGTCTGAATCTCAAAGCTCGTTTTAAGGGGAATCCTCAATTGGGACTATTGGTTATTTTCATTCAAGGTGTTTTTTCTACGTTTTAGAGAAAACCAGATGACCTGGTGAAAACCCTTGTGTACGATGGGACAACACTAACAACGCGCACACAGACTGATTCGCAACCCATGCGGTATTCTGCCATCAATGGCCACACCTCGCAGTCCAGTGCGCCACCTGGACAGGCTATACCTTTTTCCTACTCATCTCCCAAGGCAGTCCTAGCCCATGGAATGATAAGTGCAGGGTCCGTGCTTACAGCGAGAAGCTCTGTTTAAGGTGTAAAATGTAAAATATACAAGGTTTTACCTTTATCTGGCAATGAGAGAAGTGTTAAGATCTTAAAACACCAAATGGACACCTTTTTCTAAACAGCTAGACCTGTGTTTAATGTGTCTAAAGTCGGGTTGCCTTTCCCCTCTTGTGTGACATTTTCTGGGCTACAGCTGAGTTGTATAAATCAGTTTGGGCCGAATGTGCGGTGGTGAATTAAAGATGCATGACTTACATTTCCTCTTAACACACTGCTTTGAGATGCACTACTTGAGATGCATTACTTGCCCTTAGAGCCGCGCAATGACTCCAGTCTGATGTTTATGCTGCAGTGATGGAATTGGAAAAAAAAATGAACTGGTCAGAAAATATTACCAACAGAAATGCAAATATTTGAACTCATTGCCCAAACTGATACCCTAATGTGTACAATGTGTTTCCGTTATGAGGCACTACTGGTGATGAATGTGGCAAGTTATTTTTAGTTGAGGCAAAGGGTTAGTAACATCACATTTTTTCAGGATTGGAATTTTAAACCATTTTTGAATCGCATTCTAGCCACCATGTTCCCCACATATATATATATATTTTTTCCCTATGACGGGACCACCAAAAAAAAGAGCCACGGTCTGTATCTCCTGGGCCCTGTAAACCCTAAACGGAGTCTAGATGAGGTCACTTATCACGGGTTGAGCGGGAACGCAGTATTGGGAATTTATTAAGCCGCGTGGCATTTCTGTTAAATCCTGGAGGTCATTGTGACTGTGCCGGTAAAGAGTGAACCCTAGCTAGAAGCTTGTGCACAGAAACCCCGGTGTTGGGTGTAGCTGTGCTCTCTCTGCACACGTGCGTGGACTGCATAGGTGTGGTCGCTGAAAGCACTCAACCCGTACCCTGTTTCTGTGCGCGTTAAACTCACTCGGGCTCCAGCCCGTGTGAGTTGGCCTGACCTCGAGTTAGAGGAGAAATCAATTTGGTAAAACTAAAAAGTATAATTTCCGTTATGTTCCGAGTTATTCAACGGCAGACATTTCCCAGAAATAATTCCGACTAAGACGTTATCAGAATTACTCGTGTGAGTCAAAGACCAAAACCACATTGATGACGTTAAATGTTAATTTAAACGTTCCAGCCTCCTGCATGCGTGGTTGATGCTTTTTGACTCGGTACGAATTCTGATGTTGGAAATTCGGGCCAGCGGGTAAAACGCAGTTCCGGGGGGAGGTCACACCTCCAGTATGCACTCAAGATCTGTGACTCGTTTGGAAATGCGGTCTCGGAGTTCTCCATCCATGCCCCCCCCCTCTCTCTATGTGTGGCCCCTGAGTTGATGTCCCATTTTTAGTGTTGTATAAACGTGCCTTTTTCAAATCAATGGCTTTGCGATCGTTTTGTTGATGAACTGTGGTCTTACGCCGGCCGAGAAGGGAGAGAGTTGATGGTTGCGCTTCAGAGCTGTTCTTTCTGGATAGCCGTGTCGAGCACTCCAGCCTCGCGACGTTTCGCCTCCCACGTTGGAAGAGAGTTAGGGTGGCATTCCGATGGTGAGAGTGTTTGTTATTAAAGGGGCACTATCGCTCTTCTCTGGGGGTCAGTGACCCTTGTTGACCGCACAAGGCTCACACTTCATCATCAAGACTGCCACTGCTTAAATTGCAGATGTGGATCTAGAAACTTTCCAAGGAGGGTGGGGGGGGTGGGGGGGGGGTGTGGAGGGTTCGCGGCCCCGAGCTTTATAAACAGGAATTCATAATTATTTTCTGGGTCAGATGGCACTAGTGAAATATTCTGTCACAAACTTCCCCGTGCATCCCGACGCAGCCCATTAGTAAAGTTGTCGCCTGAACACGCCCCGTGTATAACTGCTTGAAATATGGACGTCATCTCGAAGGACTGTGAACTGGTTAGAGCAGTGGTTCCCAAACTTTCTCGATTCACGGCGCCATCAGAAAATATAATATGGCATATAGCGAATTATTGGAATATCCCGCGGCGCACACTTTGGGAATCACTGCGTTAGAGAAATAATTTCGCCGCATGGGGGCACTGCGTACTCACATTTCACCGACTCGCGGATCAAGGTAGAAGCGTTCACGTCGCGATCCCTGTCAAGTAATACTTGGTATTACCTGCAAATTCTGCCAAACACTTCGAAGCCGAGCTGAAAGACAACGATGTCCAGAAGCTCAACAGATGCCAGAAGCCCCTCAGTCTGGAGCAAGAAGAGAGGCCAATGCCCGCCGCATTTAAGGCCAGCACTGACTATTATATCTCTAAACGTTGAAGGGCTGTCTGCGACTAAACAAGAACTTGTTGCAATGGGAAACTGTCATATAACCATCACGCTTCGAAGAATCGAATTCGAACCGACTCGCGGAGGTCTCGCCGTGAGAAGCCAGGTGTCGCTGGGGACGGTGTAACCACGGCACGGTCGCGTCACATTAGCCATAATCTATCCACCGCTGGATGAAGGCCTCCCCAGGCCGTTTCCATGCCGTGCAAGCACAATCCATCGAACTCCCGCACACGAGCTGGTCTCGTCGTTCCATCTCTGCACACTGGGGTTCCTGGCTGGTGTGGGATTCCTACATTGGTTGCTATTCCGTCACCAGCCTCGTCCATCGACCGGCATTCCTTCCAGCCCCGATGTCTGTCTTGCCCAAGCCCGCTTATTCTAAGTCAGAATGAGGTCTTATGCGTCTGCTCCACAGTTTCGTCTCTGTCTCTCGGTGTCTCAGGAAAGTGCCATGATTCTGCCTGTCACGACGTTTCGCCTCCCACTTTAGAAGCATCATCAGGCGTTAAAACGTGGGAGTCGAAATGTCGCGAGGCAGAGAGGGAGATGGCTCGATACGGCTATCCCGAAAGAACAGCTCTGAAGAGCAACCGTCATGAATCGAGCCGTGAAAACCTACATCATCAGTACGTGTGGATGGTTGTCATAGTGTTGCGGGACAGTGGAGTGGGCAGCAGAGGGCAGTGCAGCAACAGCCATTGGCACACTCCTACGTCTGTGCTGCCCACCGTCACCAACTCGCATTGACGGGCGTGGTGAAGTATGGTCAAATTGACCGTCATGGGGGGAGGAGGAAGCCCTCATCCAGCAGTGGATGCTTACAAAACACACCGCTCGATATGAAGCCAAAGATCCCCCCCGTATAACGTTAACAGACTGTAGGGTCAAGTGCCGTTAGCGAGCGCCTATGAATGTCTACACGGCACACGAGGTGCGCCGGGCCGCCTTTGTCTCCCTAGTGGCAATGTTTACGCACTGCTCTATGTACTCATTTGAGGACAAGTTAGTTCGTAGGCCAATTAAAAGTATGCAGCGGCGAGGGACTGCGGGAAGAAACCGGAGTGCCCGGCGAAATCCCACGCGGACACGGGGAGAACATGCAAACCTCCACACAGAAAGGGGAGCCGAGTTGGGATTCGAACCCCGGGATTTATTTTCTTGCGGTCTTCTTCTTTGCGATTCTTCGAAGCACGATGGCTAGCTTCTGGACATCGTCGTCTTTCAGCTTGGCTTCGAAGTGTTTGGTAGAATTCGCAGGCGGTGAGACGGCGGCAGCGCTGCTCACCGTGCCGCGCTGTAATAATGAACATCTATCATCTATTGACACTTCATCATTATGATAATTTACATAACGGTCACGCCTGCTACCTGCAAACAGCCAATCAGCTACAATTAAGCAGCGAGAGATCCCGCCCTACTACGTGCCCCGCCCCGTCAATGCCCCCCCTCTTGCCCCTCCCCCTCCTCCCCACCGGCTGGCGCTTCACGCCGGGTGAGAGCGCGGCGCGCGTGGGAGCGTGTCGAGTACCTTCCCGCCTTTTCGCTGAGGGCTCCCTCAGCCCGGGGCACAAAAGAGTTCCCCCTCAGCGCGGCCACCACGCAGCCGAACCTAATGGCGAGGAGGCGACCAAGCTCCATAGCCTGGACGCTCGCGCGTGTTAAATAACACAAAGGGCGCAAAACCCACAATTAAATCGACAACGCTGGAAGAAGTACCGTTATACGCAACAATGGGCACCGGAAAGCCGAGAGAGACTTGCGCTGTATCGACGTTGCTTTAGAATAAAACAAACGCAAATACAAAGTTGGCTTGTACGCGGTGGAGATGAGTGTTCGCCATGCGAATGCGGACGAATCTTCTGACGGCCGGCGCCGTCTCGCTGTTCGGGCTGCTACTGCTGGCCCGGGACCCGGGAGACGCTGGCGCAGCGAGGCGCCGGGGAAAGGGGGCGAGGGTGGTGGTGGCGGCCGGGTGAGTGACCGAATCGTTCTGAAGTTCTCTCTTTAATTATGTGCGCGTTATAAATTGTATGCATATCATATTAGTACGTTGAATGAAACTGAGGAGGTTTTGCTTCACCAAGGGACCTCTAAACTAAGATTTCCCTTCACTTGAAAGATGTGACTGAGGGAATTTTAATTCTCTCAGAGGGTCTTAAACGTGACGAAATGGATAGGATTTCTTTAATGATCTTACCATTCCCTTAATGTTTTAACGTAACGCATTTTAAGTGCTGATATTAAATTAACCTTTAATCGAAAAGTGTGAGATGTATCCTAATGCCCTTAATTTTAAATGGAATGTATGTTGCGAGAGGTGGGATTATTCAAATTAATTATCTTAACTTTACACACAACTGACTGAAAGTGGAGGAATTCTCGTAAATTATCTTAACTTTAAACGTAACTTAACAATTGCGAAACCGTGATGCTGCGTGAGATTGGCTAGCAAGAGGACAGATGCAGTTAATTAGATTTGTTTCAAAGAACAGTATGCGGTTACAGCACAATTTAGATTTGGACGTATATTTAAAAATATGTGTGAAGTTTTTTTATTTGCACTTGAGCGGATGTGGGAAACTTGACATGTTGGAGAGTTTAAATATTTCCCCTCAGCCAGCTCATTTATTATGTTGAATTTAAGTTATTATATTGGATAATGTCGTATTGTAGTCAATGTGTTGAGGTTTCCCTTAATTCAGTCCCCACCACGTTTAATAATAAGAATAGCGTTTTATATAGCGCCTTTCACCAAGTGTTAAAGTTCGTGCAATATACTTTTTACATGTACTATGAATAATGGCAATTTGCCTGAAACGCTAGCTGTTATATAATCTTCCTTCCGTGTAAAACCACATTGTTATTGACGAATGTGCTGAGTTTTTCTTATTTCTGCTTGTGCACCGGTAGCCAACACAGCAGCATCTTCAAATAATGTGTACTTTGCAGTAATACAGTCATCAACGTAAAGTACTGCTCGGACAGTCGTGTAATTAGGGTGCTGAAGGAAATTAAAATCCATCCCTTCCTTAAAATGATACAGATGTTTAGATTACTATTACAGCAGAACATAGTGGGCTTGCAAGCTCTTGAAGCGAGATTCCAGCTATACAAACGTACGAATTAACCGACAAACAATATTTACATTTGTTGTTTTACAGCATTACATTGTGCAGGGATAACACATTAGGCATAATCATAAGGTCAACAGTAACAGTATTGCAGAACAAAATGTAGAATAAGTCTAGTAAAATACTAAGAGACAAAGCAGTGCCAACGTGTAAGAGTGCTATGGGAATAAGTTTAAGAAACGTATTGCGTAACGCAATTAAAAAGCATATGCAGCCCTTGAAACGACCTATCAATTCGTAAATTGCAGCTAGGCAGAATTTTTTTTATTCTAACAGGGATGTAAGGTTACTACTTATCGAAGGCAGTACTACAGTGCAGCTACGCAGCAGCCCACAACACCTGTTTTATTACACATGGTGGTCACCATTGCAAGCGAAGTCCCGACTCAACCCCCAGCTGTAACCGATCTGACGAGATTGGGCACATACATAATCAGTTAGTTGGTCATTGGCATGGCTCAGCTGATTGTGGAGGGCAATTACTGAACAGCGAGTGCCTACTGTAGAACAAAGGGTACAGACGTCCGTCCCGTGAGATGGGCTACTGGGATGGGGTAAACTGGAACCCAGGTGGCAGACGTGTGAAAATTAGATCAGCCCCGATGTGGGAGTAATTAATAGTTTAATAGGCTGACATAAAACTGCATTATATATGCTCAATATATGAAAGAGAATCATGTGCATAGATACATTTACAATACTGTATTCTACATTGGTCAAACTGCCACAAGTAATTATTTTACATACACACGATCTTTAATAGGGCGGCACGGTGGCGTAGTGGGTAGCGCTTCCGCCTCACAGCAAGAAGGTCCCAGATTCGATTCCCACCTCGGGGTGCCTTTCTGTGT
>JAZEWU010000040.1:5364473-5374514 GCA_036362915.1 Geotria australis
CTTGAAGTGACAGATAATTAGGAAAAGCTAAAATTTGAGGTTGCATTTGAAATCGCTATCTTTATTATAATTTTGAGTTACATTAACAAAAAAACTGCTCCAATGCATTTTGGGAACAATTACCAATTTCAATTGTTAATGCAGTTATAATATGCGATTATAATGTACAAAATGTGGAGGATGGCCCACTTCGCTGGACTCCCAAGAGCTTAGGTTCAATTTATCTTTGTCCCAGCTCAAATTTTAAATTAATTTAAATTCACTTAATTGGCTCATTTAAATACAGCAAGGGAAGCACTCCAGGTGGGTTAGCCTGCATTGACCATCTAGTGTCTGGTAAGTAACAACTCCTTGATTGACATAGCTGTGTGGTTAAGAGGTCAGAGTGCTAAGTTGGCACTGCTGAGATCCTCGGTTCAAATCTGGAGCTTATCCTGGTTAAACTAGATTCACAAGTGTAGTGAGTTGATGGTCTCAGACCAGTCACCAATGTTTGTATATGATAACAAATTCAAGTAAAGGTGCTTATTGCACATTCTTTGACTAAATTCCTACACTGAGAATTAACATCTTTCGCTTTTATAAAAAAAAAATTGCCTATAATAAGGTGGGTTTGAAAAGTGCTGCCCCCCCTAATGTAGATATGAGGTCAATTGAAGATATTTCAGAAGCAGTCATGTCATCGTCTACATTGAACTATTCATAGGGTTCTGAATAAATGAATTGTCTCATTTAATGACACAAAGAAAAGAACAATACAGTACAGAAATACAAAGTGACCACTCATTGAATATTAACTTGAGAAATATGTAGCTATGTAAAATATAGGAAGCAATACAGTGTCACTGGGTTATATCAGCATTTAAAAATAAACGCAGTTCATGGAAATGATGTTGAATCTACATAGAGAGTGTTATATTGTACTATTGACTATTTGGAAAAAGATTATTTGGATAGCTTGACACTACTGAATGTAGGATACGAGCTGTCTGTTTTTGGGTTAACTTGAATAATAATAATAACAGCATCTTATATAGCGCCTTTCACCCGAGGGCCACAAAGCGCTGCACAATGGCCGCAAAGACACAATGTCTGCGTCAAGTTGTGTCTGGGAGTATGCCAGGAAAATGTGAAATATATTGATAATGCGCATATTAAGTATTCAGCCAGGCGTGTGTTAATTAGGTGTTATCATGTGAGTCAGAATATAAATGTATTAATGATACTAGCTGATTTTGAGTCTATGTAGCTTTGACAACCATGAGTCTAATGCACATCACAGTTCAGAATTCCATCACAAATATAGAAACATTTTTAATTACAGCCCAGCCAATTTGTGGCCTGCACAATGCCAGTAACTTTGAACACTGTCCAGAGCTCCCAACAATCCCCCTTAATGTCAATTCTCACACTTCCAATGATCATGTTTCCAAGCTGTTCTGGGTAATGATAAACAAATGTTAAAACAGTGCTAACCAAAGCAGACCCTTACAAAATATATTTTTTTGCATACTTGGAAAATGTTGACCTTCAGTAACTTACTTTTGGGTTTTTGCTCCTGGAATTGATTAAGGTGATCATTGTCATTACTCGAGGCCAGTACAATCATTCAGTCTGCTTTTATCATTGTAACTTTTTAAGAAAGATTCAAACCATTGTACAGCAATTAACCATGGCTTGCTGCTCCTTCATTTGCTGGCTGTGATGAAAAAACCACAGGTCTTCTTCTTTGCGATTCTTCGAAGCACGATGGTCAGCCTCTGGACATCGTTGTCTTTCAGCTCGGCCTCGAAGTGTTTGGTAGAATTCGCAGGCAATACCAAGTATTACCTGACAGGGATCGCAACGTGAACGCTTCTACCTTGAGAAACCAAAAAACGTTCTCCTTGTCGTTTTTGTTTAATATAAGTTGGTGTGATAATTATCCATGTGATTTTATATTAGTCTGCACATCAGCGCTACTGTCTCTTGAGTATCCTGCATAGTGAATGTTGCTGGGTCTAGGATTGCGCCCAGGATTAAGCCTGTTCTAGGTTGTGCCGTCTAACTGGGATAGCTGCTGTGCACTAGGGTTTAATGAATGCCTCCTCTGTACGCTGGGGTTTGCAGAGCCATTACTCTATTGACACTCGGATTAAGCTGCGGTAAGGTTGAGGCTTAAGATAAATGTACGTCCTAGAAACCTCTTCACTAACCTAATTAATGTCGTTATTTCTGGTTTCTCACATCATGCAAATAAAAAGCAGTGTTAAACCTATGGACTAACCCATATGTGATTTTATTCTAACAGTATAAGGCCTACTGCTGCTTTAAAAAGAACCACACAAGAAGGAACGAGAGTATAACCTCATAGTACATCAATACGGATCTTTGCAAAAAGAGATTGTTGTGAAAGGCAGCAATACACATTATATGTGTGGAACTGCAGCTAACCAGGAGAGCACCCTGACATACTCAGAGCACTACTCACAAAGTTGACGGCTATTATACATACTGGGCTTATCACTTAATTTTTCCTTTATGCCCACATTTTCCATGAACAATAATTTAATAACGTTGTGAGCAGAGTAACCAAATCCATATGAAATGTAAATACAGTAACAATAGTTCTGGACAGTACTGCGCAAGCCCCCAAGTGACAGCACATATTCATTAGTGCTGCATTTGGATGTTTGGCCAATTATTTTGTAGATTTTTGTTTGTTTAATGTAGCCAATGCTGTGATCGCTTATATTTACTTTTTTATTTTTTGTATTCTGATTATGTTATGAACATGGTGTTATGTGGAGAAATTTCTATCAGAATTCTGACAAAATGTATCACCCACCTCATTTAAGACAGAAACCTGTGGAGAGTTGTGTTGGAATTACTTATGAGAGTCTTTCAATTGCCCTTTATTTGCACTGAGGGTTGTGCACTTCTCACAACCCATCAGCTTCTGGAGTTTCACAAATGTGATCCACCACCCTTGCTGCAATATGCCGGACTACCGTCATGATCTGAACGGATCCCGGTTGAACCATAGTTGTCTTACAAGCCTTGTTTGGACGCAGCCTTAACCAGAGGCCTCTCCATCTTCTCCCCAACCTCTGCTTACCCCCCTCCTTACTTTTCCTCCCAAGGCGAGACATGAAGGGCCTCCAGGGAGCCCGTGTTGGGAACGTGAGTGTGAATGGTGAGAGCAGTCACTGGCCTGAGGAAGGAGCGCAAGGGTGGCGCTTCAACCTCTCCCTCGCCATGCACATACGGTGAGTATGTGGCCGTGTGCATGTGTGCACGTGTTCTTGTGTGCACCTGTTCTTGTATATTAAAAACTGTGAAAGCGTTAAACCTGTTCCTGTCTACTCAAATTGTCCCCTGTACTTAAGTAGAAATAGTTATTTGTGTGACCAAAAAAACTGTGTACAATATTGATTTATTTTTAGTTAAATTTTTCCTTGAGATAAAAACATTCCAGGCCATCAAACTCAGCTGCTGTGCTGCTTTCTTCTGGCATGCATTGTTAACAGTTATTTTTTCCACCAGGGCTGTCTGAAATTGTTTTCTGATACATGTGCTTGATAGGAGGTTTGCCAGGTGCTAATATGTCGTTGTTATGCTTGTAAAAGTTCAGCTTAAGGATGGTTAATTCCATTAAGCCTCTACTTCACATTATTAAGTGTGGATTTACTACATATTTGGGTGTCAGCAAGTGAGTAGGATAATTGTTCTCTCAGTCCTGCTGCTCAGTGCTAATTCTATCCAAAACTTGTCCAATTCCCTTCAATATTTGAATGTTAGTCTTGGAAGGCTATACAATATTTAAAAGACACAATTACCTTGTAAGAATGTTTTATGTTGAGACATTAGTATTATTACGTCTTTCTATGTTAAACATGTTAACGCTGTGTAATTCTGTTGTAATGTTTCCTTTTTGGTCTGAACTGCTGTATGTACAATATAGGCAACTGATACCCAATTCAAGTCTCTTTATCTCAACCACAGAAGGCTTTTCTTTTTCATGTAATAACCAGTCCCAATATTACCGGATTATGACTATATGGTTCACATGGATGCTTGCTTCAAGTTCAGCCAGCATATTGTGTAAGCAGTGGGTCTAGAAGGTAGAGATGGTGTTTTTTGTGCTTTGAGTTGAGATCTTTTTAATACATACCTTTTCCAACCCTGAACCCGGGACCTTCGTGCTGTGAGGTGGCAGCGCTACTTCCGGTGTTGCATGGTCTCGCCGTGTCCGGGTAGGATTTCGCCGGGCACTCCTGTTTCCTCCCACAGTCCAAAGACATGCTACTGCATAGGTTAATTGGCCTGCTGACTAAATTGCCCCCGGTGCCCTGTGATGCACCGGATTAAGTGGTTTCTGACGATTAATGAATGTACTATTTCCAACCCTTTAGTGTACATATCGGTATATGTCTCTTTTTTGTAAAGCCGTTACATATCAACAGACATTCTAAGTTATATAAGAGAGGGTATACATTTTGAATTGGTTTTAATAAAAAAAACCCCGTAAAATCCAGCGACTACAACCTTTATTTGCACTCAAATGTGGAGTGGAGTGGAGAGGTTAAGATTGACATGCAGTGGGGAGGTCTGCATCCAGCAGTAGATTAATAAGTCGCTGCAATGTATTGTAGAAAATGTGATACTGTATTCTCCATTGGGTAGCTATTGTAGAACAGCTACGACATTGCAATGTTGTGTTGGGTAGTGCTTATATGAGTAGCATTTTAGTCTTTTGTCTATTATTCAGTATAGGGTAACAGCTGGTGCCACAGTTGTCAGGTGTCATCAAAGTCTTATCAGTGCACCAATGCATGTACATATGTGTTTTTAATATGTATTTTGTTCACTCTGGATGTGAAGGTTAAAGATAAGCCGTATATAAAATCCTCAGCATAAATTGTCCACATTGTGTGGCATTTACCCATTCGCGGTACACAAAATGAATCTGTTTTTACGGAGCAGCTTTCAGTTTCCACTCAACGTCAGCTTGGCGGGAGGTTGGGGAGGGCGCGGTCTGCTTTAGTCAGCTTCTCTGTCAGGCATGCCTAATACCATTAATGTAATTGATTGAGGGATAGTTTTCCATGCCACTCACACTAACTACAGTTTCTACACTTGACGTGGGCTGTCTGGATGCCCTGAGCAGACTGATCAGTATTTTGCATTTGCAATGCACTGTGAATTTCATGAAATGGATTTGCAAACACCAGGCAAACTGCAGTTGCTTGCATTACCTGTTGCAAGTCTGTCGTGACATACAGAACAGCTTCAATATACAGGTGGTTGTGCGACTCCCTCCAGTTTTATCACAAGGTGGTGAAGATTGATAATGTGAGCGTGCAATATACATTTTTCACTGAGCCCAGTGAACATTTATAAGCTTAGCCAGCAACGTGCATGAGTAGCCCATTTCAGCCCATGTTATGTAACAAATACTATTTTACTAAATATATTTTCTCACTGCCAGAGATGTTTCCACACGCTTTTTAATACAGTATATTTGTAAACGCAATACTTCAATAGAAAAGATTATGATCCTGACACAGACATGCAAAAATCTGATGCTCGCAGGTGTGGACTGCACAGACCAAGTTGCAATATGTACATGCATTGGTGCAACCAGGAAGCTGGTGCCTGGCTCCTGAGTGCATGCAGCTGTGACTGGATCATAAACACGTTGCTCGCCAGCTCCTCCATTGATTGCCACCGATTGAGGATAAAAAAAAGGGGGAAAACATGTTCACAATGGTTTTTCGATTTTGTGGATAACCTGTGTCAACTGGTGAATCCAAAGCAAAACTAAGAGCTGAATTTAAGCACATTTCAATTTTAACAGTGTCCTTGCCATTGTATAACATGTGTAATTGTATATTTATTTGCTTAACCTAAATGCTTGCGCTTTTTATTGGGGGGCGGGGAGGGGGTAGATATCGCTTGTTTTTAGCGATGGGACTCTTGGAGAAGAATCATGCACGGTGGGAGGGGAACATGTACAGGTACCACCCTGCCTCAACGATTGTTATATAGAATGATTTTATTCACGTGTGTTGGGCCTATTTTTGTATACGTATTCATTTTTTATGTATTTACGTATATCGAGCTGAATTCATCATATATGAATGCCTCCTATTTAGACATGGCCATCCTTAAATTACATCGTTATACATCATATATGTATGGTGGTATGTGGCCTGGATACATTAAACTAAAGTGTTTGTTTTCAATGACTGTGGTTAAATGTAAAGATTAAGCTATTTAATATTGATTCCAAATGGCTCGTATAGATATTGCATATTAAGTATTCATATTGGTTGAGACAGATAGGTATCTGAAAGCGTACACGTTTGTATGTGTATGCATTTCAAATGCCCTTGCCACCATATCCAGTCTGGTATAGGCACCAAGTGATTGTCAAAACGACCTCTGTAACTTTTGCTGCAGTCTGGTGTAACACTGGGGGCACTCCTAATGCTCATGTCTAACCCTGTGGTTTTGCCGCAATTACGATTTTGTATAGCGCTTCCCACTGGCCTGACAAATTAATATTTTACCTCATCTCACTGCTGTGTGGATTTGTCAAATTGATGCCTTTTCCAATCTAATCAAATGCACAGCACTTAATTTGGAATGAGTTTCTTCGTCGTTGTTAAATGACTAATATAATATAGAATTGCTTTTGTTAGGCCAGTCAGTTCAGTTATCCTGAGATGAAGCGGGCTGTCGGAATTTGTGAACGACACATGCCGCACTTATCTTGGCACCCTTTATTTAACCATGTACTGTCAATATGCTCTATTGTTTAATTATGGTTGTTTGAAAGCTTTCGTTAATAATGCAACTGCCATATTAACTGGGACAATCTCCATTCTCATTTTTTTAACTATGCACATGTGCCATGCCCCCACATATTTATTTAAGCACACGTCTTAACCAGTCTACATTATTTTACCATGTATCTTTATCAACTTATGTTTGTATTCTTTTTTTTTAACATGCACATTTCAAAGTCTTCTTTTTTAGCCATGTATACCGCCACGTTTCAGTGTATTCGAAGCAGCCTTCATTTTGTTTTTGTTGCTTTGTTTTTTTTGTCGTTGTGCAGCGCTTTGTGACCCGCGGGTGAAAGGCCCTCTATAAAATGATATTATTATTATTAACATTGAATCATACACATTCAGTCTACCTCGTGATGTTGCACTTGTCACAGGTGCTGTCTCGATCGCTGGCATAATGCATTGCCTCCACAAAGCACGCAGCCAGCTCTATTGGATTTCAAAAAAGAAACTGTTAGCAATATGCACAAATGCGTGACTTACTGTTGTTTAATTACGTATAGCATTTAACAATTCCTGAATAGCTGCTATTGTCTGAATATAGTTAATTTATACATACACTTTTTTTTTATAAATGTGGCTCATGACCCAATTAAGCATGCCCTGGAAAGTTTTCATTTGCATATTTGTGGGCCAGCCAATATAACAGAGGAAGGTTAATCGTGTTATAACAAAAAAAAAAATGTAACGCTCTATTCACCCATAATTAATGTTCTAACTGGCTGACTATGAGGCGAGAGATTGTAAGTCATGTGGCCATTAAGGGTCCACTTGATTATACGTTTGTGTGTCACTAGCCTGGTTGTTTGGATAAAGGGGTTGGTGTATCACACAAGGCTTAGAACCATGTTCCTTGCAATTGGATTGCTGCTAATAACCTGAGGGCAAGGTTAGGCATAATGCTGGACAGCTATACTGACCAGCTAGATAAACTCTGCAAATAATGGGGAATAATTAGCATTGGATTGTTAATCACTAATTGCAACCTTTTTCTTCAACACCAACAACTGCTGAATAATGAATATACTGTGAAATAAAAAATACATTTGGGTGCATAAACAGTTTTTAGTATGTGTACATTGCTTCTCCACCATCACTTTTATTGTACTGATATCCATAAACGATGATCCTCAAGAACAATTCTCAAACATTTAGCCATGAAAACCTACATCAATACGATCCTTATTCCATCCATCCATCCATTTTCAGAAACCGCTTAATCCTATACAGGGTCGCGGTGAGCCGGAGCCTATCCCGGCAGACACAGGGCGCAAGGCAGGGGAACACCAAGGATGGGACGCCAGTCCATCGCAGGGCACCTGGGGAAATTTAGTCAGTACGCCAATTAACCTAGCAGCATGTCTTTGGACGGTGGGAGGAAACCGGAGTGCCCGGCGAAAACCCACGCGGACACGGGGAGAATATGCTAACTCCACACAGAAAGGCACCCAAGCCGGTATTTGAACCCGGGTGTTTCTTGCTGGGAGGCGACAGCGTTACTCACTGCCCCACCGTGCCGCCCCCGGACTTTTTTCTGCTAATCCATATTTTGTATTGCATGATCAACAATTTTATTGTGGTTGAGGCTGCTCTGTAGGTCCGGAAGGGCTGGACATCTCGAGTGTATGGGGATACGATTCACATTTAAAATGGGTGACACTCTTTCTATTATCTTGTATAACGTCAAATTATCCTCACATTTAGTTGCTGGAAATGTTTATTCTAAAGTTTCGTGTGATACTTAATAGAAAGGTATATTGTTGAGAGGTCCAGTGATTATGTACGTTATGAAAAATACTTGTGATTTTCAGAAAGTACAACAGTTTTTATTCCTCTTTGGTACAATATACCATATTATAAAGTAGTGACTTTATGGAAAGACTGGACTCTGCCATAATAATGTGCGGTTTCCTATTTTGGCTTGTGGCTGCTTATAGCAGCCCCCCACCTCGTGATGTTGTGCAGGGAAGGCGATACATTTCGTACATGTAAGCCAGATACTCTTAATTTTCCAAAAATGTCTTACTATTTATCAGATACAGGTATGTTTTTTCATTGTTGATGTAAACATGTGTCTAGTCACTCCAGCGTGACAAGATATATCAACAAAAATGTGCCCATATATCATACTGACTTGTCTAGCTTGGTACAGCAATGTAGGGTTCAACTTCAAATGCAAGCCACTGGTACTGTGTGTGGTGCCATTACTTAACTGGCATGGGGCCAATAACGAGCTCCACTTCTTACGTCTTCTAAACATTTCGAATTAATGCAGGTCTCCAAGCTAGTGAATTTAATCAGAATGTTCATCCTGTACTTTTGTTTTCTTGTAATTTGACCCACCAGAGTTTTTAAAAAGACAACCGTAATTATACAGATATTTTTGACAGACGCCCATGATGCTTCACGGAAAATAACAGAATAATTCAGACTTACACATTTTCAGGTGGTGTGCAGAAATGCAAGGTTGCTTGAGAGGCTTCGTAATTTAAGCACTTTAAAAGAGATAAGTAAATGGCTCAAAAAGCAAACTAACAACAATAGACTAACGTTAAAAGCGTAATGAAAGCACTTGCATTAATTGGATGCTTTTAGGATTCATCATTTTTTGTGAAAGTTTATTTAATTGTTTGAGACACTGGTGAATGTGTTAATTAGCTGGCTGGAAAGAGATTCAGCGCTCATGTAAATTTTTATTGCAAAAAATGTTTTCAATAAATGTTGGCATTCATTAAAAAGCCTCAATGACTGTAATTCAGCACCATTGTGCTGGGTAGCATTGGGGGTAGGTCCATTTGGGGACCGTTTAATTACATTTTGGGACTCAATAAGCATCCCATAGCATTTGTAAATGAGCTGTATGTAAAGTTATGTTATTTTTCCCCTTTCATATAAATATAGCATATGCAAAAATCCCAAGGTCACCCTTTTCAGTAGCATAGCAAAGTGTAGTGTTCACAGTTTGGACATAATGTTGGAGAGTGCACATGTGTTTAACGTGTGGATCAATATTTGGGATGTGTGTTTATATATCTACTGGTTCACGGTTGCTGGGAATTTTGTATGTGTTGACAGAGCAGCCTCAGTCAACTGCAGTAAAGACTCCATATCCTTCAGGGATCTTGACCTTCAATAAATTGTTAATTTAACTAGGTTTCCTTGCCCTGTTCATCCTGGCACTTAGATCTAAACTCTAAACCAAGAT
>JAZEWU010000040.1:5383829-5393941 GCA_036362915.1 Geotria australis
CTACAAAACAAATGTAGACTGGATTAGCAAACTCCCATGACCAGTGTGGTCGAACTCGATTCGATACTTCGAAGCGAGATGGTTATATGACAGTTTCCCATTGCAACAAGTTCTTCTTTAGTTGCAGACAGCCCTTCAACATTTATAATAATAATAGTTAGTGCTGGCCTTAAAGGCGGCGGGCATTGGCCTCTCTTCTTGCTCCAGACTGAGGGGCGTCTGGCATCTGTTGAGCTTCTGGACATCGTTGTCTTTCAGCTCGGCTTCGAAGTGTTTGGTAGAATTTGCAGGTAAAACCAAGTATTACTTGACAGGGATCGCGACGTGAACGCTTCTACCTTGATCCCCAGTGTGGTAAAAATGGGCAAGCAATCCCCGTGATTGGCATGGTGGGAGGATATTTTAGCAGTGGATTTAAAATAGTTGTTAAATTATTATTACGTCTTTATTAGTTAACATCTATTAATAATTTCCCGATGTCACCTTACTATATAGAGGACCACATAGCCTAGGGGGGGATATGGTGCCGGCTCACGGCGTGGCTGCATTTCCCACTTGTCTGCTAACCTAGGGTCTCATTGCGTCATATGTTTTTTCAGAGTGATAACATTTTGTGTAAATTTAAATTAGAGATGTTTATACCTGGTGTAGACCTCCCCTGGTGGGCAGACAACATTCGTTAGGAATGTGTGATGCTGGCCACACAAGTGCCTTGTGTGGTGTGTTGACCTTAAGGGTGCTTGCAAACAGCGCCAGTCCCAACATTGCATAATTCTAACTGGGAGATGTTTGTCTTTTCCTTGTACTCTGTGCATACAGTTACTGGCTCACCAACAAAGTGTACATCAAAAGACCCACGACTGGCCTGCTCATGTACACGCTGGCCACACGCTTCTGTCGCGAGATCCATCTCTATGGCTTCTGGCCCTTCCAGCACGACGTCACTGGCCAGCCCGTACGCTACCACTACTACGAGGGCCTGCGGTACCGCTACCGGTCGCGTGCCGGCCCACATGCTATGCCGCTTGAGTACCGAACGCTCCGCCGCCTCCACTCTCTCGGTGCCCTCAAATTGACGACGGGGAAGTGTACTACTCGTTGATAAGCATGATAATGCGCAAGAGCGACACAAAGAACAGGGAGAGAATTGCACGTGAGAATCATCAAAGGCCCATTTTTATGACTTGTCACCATAAGTGTAAGTTGATGTTAAATCATCGCTGCACAAGTTCTTATATTGTGAAAGGCACACCATTTTGAAGGTCTGTCATACAGTGTTTTGCGGAAGGGTCTGACAAGTGGTGCGGATATGAGTGGTGCAGTAATAAGCAAAATGCATGTAAAAGAACTGATGGGAATTTTTTTTTGCTGAATTTTGGAAATATTACATGTCTTTTCCAAGCTGAAAAGTGGGAGCTGCAAATTATTTTTTGCGAATATGCCAGCCGCTTAAAATATATGAAGTGTAAATGTGGAGCTAAGAATAATTGACTTGCCAGATGAGTAGTGTATGGATTCACAAATGCTTGGTGTCAGCTTGACCCCTCAGCTAGGTCAGTGTGCTGGCATGAGGGGACAGAAGCCATAATATAAACTGGGAGGTGTTGCTCTGTATGTAAGAGGTGATCTGGTGGTCAAATTCTTATTATTTTTGAATGCTAAGAGAATATTCTTTTCTAATTCAACTGACAATGAGTGCTAATGACTCAGACATAAATTGCTTTTACTCCTTAACTCAGCAGTTTCTTTTAAGCCTAGACCCCTTAAGCTGGTGCACACGATTTGTCCTCTTTGTACACGCATTAAACACGCCATAAGTCACAGAGGTAGCAGGTGCCTTTGCGTACTTCTTCTTTGCGATTCTTCGAAGCACGATGGTCAGCCTCTGGACATCGTTGTCTTTCAGCTCGGCCTCAAAGTGTTTGGAAGAAATCGCTATGTAATAATAATATCATTTATAGAGCGCCTTTCACCCGAGGGTCACAAAGCGCTGCACAGGGCTGCACAGAGAACGGCACGCCAACGACAGAGAACGGAAAATCAGCAACATTTTCATTTTTTTAGGGTTTTTTTTTATATCCGAGCTGTGGAGAGAACGGCATGTCAACAACATCAAGACAGTTCAACTGAAAGTCAACACTTTAGCGATAAATTATAGGACATGAAGTCAGCAGAAAATAATAATAATAATTCTACAACAGACAAGGAGGGAACAAATGTTCCCGTGCAGGCGCAGGTCAGAAGAGAGCCAACATCCTGGCACGACAACACTGAGCCGCATCAATAGTCCTAGCTGGAAGACTTGAAAGATTTACGGGACAGCATCACCCACCTTGCTCTGCATAGGTGTGTGCTCTAGCAAGCCATGCATACAGCAATTGATGTGTATGGTGTGGTTCCTGCAAAGGGAGTGGCTGCTTCGATGAGAATGTGGAAAAAATAATGCTCATTGTGTTTGGGGTTGAAGGAAATGGTTTAAGATTTTACCTTAGCCCACATCTCGCATGTTGCTTTCGCGTGTAATTTTGTGCGTTTACAAACCACAATCTTAAACTGAACACGTACATTTTTCTGAGATAAGTGCTAATCTCTGTACTCTGGTGCAAAGATCATGAGATTACACGTATATTTATTTGGAGATAAAACCCATTTGTTTTGTTACATTTTATTTTAACCCAAACGCACTGACCGCTGCTTATCAATGGAAACACCGTTCTTACTCCCGAATACACCACATAATACTCGTACATTGACAACAACATTGCTATGAGTAAATCACACCTTTATTGCTATAATGCAGTAATAACATTGTTGGTATTGCTGTATATTTATGATACAGCTTATTTTAAATTTGATATCTACTATCAGTGTGCTCAGGCCATTGCACATTATTTAAATAAAAACAAGAAGCTGTTTTGTTATTAGAATGAGGGTGAATTCTTGCTGTGGGTGGCAAGGTAATTCAGTCAAAATGTGTGTCCTGCGATTGGATATTTAGCTATGAACTTTTAAAATCTCTTTATAACGAACATTGTAAAAGTAAACTTTTTTTGCAGTTTTACCAAAATCTTAGCCATCCAATTACAGGGTAACTCTGAAAGTTCGTTATTTTTGTCTTAGTCTCCCTCTTTACAACACGGTAATACGTGTGTATATATATTGATCTACTGCCTTCATGAGAAGACAAGTGCAAACCACTTGTCTTAATAAAATGTCACTTGTGTAGACGGGCACAGAGACGTAGGGCCGAGCGCATGGCGCTGCATTCAGAGTAGACAATCCAATGGACGATTTTTGCCTGTTGGTAGCGTTCTTCCCAAAATAACTTCCCCGCCTTGTACAATGGCGTTATTAAACAGGGTTGGCAATGCATGGTGCACATTGCCACAGGGATTTCGACACGAGATGTTTTTCTCTGCTGCCCCCCCATAATCTAGAACTCCCTTCCTTCGGCACTATGTGCTGTCAGCTCCCTGCCCCCTGTTCAAGTCCAGGCTCAAGACTCTTTTTTTCTGCCTACGACTGACAGTCTCTCTCTAACAATAGATTCGCTCACTGTTCTGTATACCGTCTTCAGATATGGTCGCATTGAAATGCTATATATAAATGCAAAGTGTGTTGTACTGTATTGTAAAACAAGGTGAAAGACACTTGTTGCTTTTAAAGCTCTTGCTGGAAATATGTTTGTGTTTGAAGACTGACCGGGTAGCAGTAGACGTAGACGCAATGGTGTTTAGTATTTTTTGGTACTGTCGATGGCGCTGTGAAAACGAGTAGACACTCATGTTCCTGTTTTTCCCCTGAGCCTGGCATGCAGGTAGCCCCGCTGTTAGTCTGAGCAACAAAACTGCCACTGCAGTAAACCTCAGGTGCAGTATCCCGTTGACAGGGTGCGTGTGAGGACCATTGTTGAGTGTATTGGAACCTTATACATTTCTCTGTTATGTTTATCATTCAGGAACAGACTGTGAATGCTAGGTAACATCAAAAGAGCAACAACAGGAAATTCCTTTTTTATTACAATCCGAAGTGCACCAGGCCTTCATGGATCAGTGAACATGAGCCAAACTGGCATTGTCACCTGCTGTAGTCTGCATTCAGCTGTGCTCATGAGCCGTCTGGCTGCCAGCGGAGAATGCTGTTCCCTGTGAGCACCCCTTACCATTTCACAATTGCCTCTTTCGGCGGAACCCTTACCGGGGAGACTATGGCCTGCAGCAATAGTGGTACAATACAACCCAAAGACTGGGTGCCTGTGGAGAAATATGTTGAACAGTTGAGCCACGACAGCACAACAGCTATTAGAAATCTGAAGAGGAAGCGTGTCTGATATGCTTTAAGACTCTACCCAAAAAGCAATTTAACTTGATATTACTAAGGGTGGGGTTTTCCAGCTTGTCTCGCGTGGGTTTTAAGCTCGAATAGTGGGACAATTAGAAACTAAACATTCTTTCATTCATTCATTTTCAGAAACCGCTTAATCCTATACAGGGTCGCGGTGAGCCGGAGCCTATCCCGGCAGACACAGGGCGCAAGGCAGGGGAACACCAAGGATGGGACGCCAGTCCATCGCAGGGCGCCTGGGGAAATTTAGTCAGTACGCCAATTAACCTGGCAGCATGTCTTTGGACGGTGGGAGGAAACCGGAGTGCCCGGCGAAAACCCACGCGGACACGGGGAGAACATGCAAACTCCACACAGAAAGGCACCCCGAGCCGAGATTCGAACCCGGGACCTTCTTGCTGTGAGGCGGAAGCGCTACCCACTACGCCACCGTGCCGCCCCTGAAACTAAACAGAAACTAGGTATTAACATCATGATCTCCTGCCATGGTTTTCAACCTGTGGTCAGTGGTCCGCAAGGCCATGGGAAGTGGTTCGTGGAAATGCTACAAATGTTACGATTAAAGTTGTCCACTGGTCCATAAAGCTTTGGATCCACTGGTCTAGTGTATCGTTATACCACTGGTGATATCACATCATCAGTGTCAGTATATCACAAGGGTGCGGTGGCAGCGGGTATCATTGTAGAGTTTAAGTCTTTTTTTCTCTCAATAATGAAGCTTAAAACCTATGTCCTAGAGATCAGTGTATGTCTTGTTAAGGCTAAATAGCAATTCATGGCCATTATTGTGCTAAAATCTGGCGAGTTGCCACTTTTGAAAAAAAAATACTTTACAGTTTTTATACCAAAAACGGGGGCAACTGCTTTAATCTCCAACACATGAATTGGTCCCCACCTTTTTGTTGAATACGTTAGACAGAAATCTTACAATTATCATGTGTTGCTGGCCTAAATGTAATTGAAGTTTTGGCATTGGTTTTGTCTTCTTAGACAACTGTTTTCATCCCATTGGAGCGATTTTTATTCCAAATGAAGCAGTGAAAAAAAAACGGACCTCTTGTGATGTCTTTGGTGCCGTTAGAGGTCATGGATTTAAAAATCCAGCCTTTGTAGCAACCGGCCTTTGAACATGAGCAAAATCTAGAGCTTTTACCCAAGGTAGTATCATCTGAATCATAGTTAAAAAATCATTGCTCGTTTTTTAAATTGAACATGATGCAAAGGTTGTAGTTGAATATGTGTGGTTTATGCTGCCAATAGCCTGTATGAATCAAACATTAGTCATTGTAAAGCCAGGGGTTGTGAAGTTGATGAGATTTTCTTTTGCATGGGAAGTAGAGTTCTAACCTAATTCCACGTTGGTTTAAGTGTGCTAAATTCATCAAATCTTCAGATTGGTTGAAAAAATATAGTCGGCTGGTTTACTTCCATTCAGTGTCAAACATTATGTCAATGCTTAAACAAATCTGGCACAGGCAACTGGAGGTAGTGATTATCCAGCCCTACAGAAAACCGCCACACAGTACGGGTCTTGTGGAACCTTTCAGCCAATCCGACAAAGCTCTGGCTTCTGTTCTGCCATTCTATAAAGAGTGCCAAATCCTGCCATGCCTCAATACTGCCATTATTGCTCTGGAAGTGCACAGGTGTAGTTGACACCCACACTAGCCAGCCAGCTATATTATGTTATCCATTTCATGCAGAAACATGAAATAGTTGTCATATTTTGTAGTTGGCTTATTTTTTATTAAAGCAATAACCACTGCCTGCAAGCCTAATACTGATGTAAAATAATAATAATAGCATTTATAGAGCGCTTTTCACCCGAGGGTCACAAAGCGCTGCACAAAAGTAAGATTGAAAACAAACTAGCACGCAGGCTGCTTCAAACTGCAAATGGTAAAACCCCATAACTAGTGATTAAATTAAATTAATTAAAACCTCAACGAAAAAAGTCCATACGGTTTTAGGAACAGGTGTGATTCTTGAGGTGAGCAAGTGGACTCGGCGGAACTGAATTCCTGTGGAAGTGAAATCCACCGCCAAATATTTATCTGTTAAGGCCTCATAAAAATATTTTCCAATTTGATATTTATGCTTATAAAACCCAAACATTGGTGTACTGGTAAAGTGGAAGACCAATGCCAATGTTTATAGTGCAGAACAACCCCACCTGCAGGAAGTGGTGTTATTAATGCTTGTCTATTTATAGTGCTTTAAGACCCACTATCACTGTATATATATATAAATAAATCGCTACTCATGCCTTATAGTCTAAAGACTATTTGAATAGGATCCTGCATTGCGATATTTGGCCAATTTCATTTTAAGAAATGTTTGCTTTTGGGAAGGCTATCATTCTAAAATGTATGTGCAGATTGGTTCATAAGCCCGTTTGCTGATATGTCATCTCTTGAGCACCGCAATGCAGGTTTGAGAGTGTCATCAGCTTGATGCAGCAATCTTTACTTCTAAAACTTTGGATCACAGGTGTGCCCACCATCCTGTATTTTCTTTGTGCATTGCCCTGTTAAGGAATTTCATATTGTAACAGAAGAGTTCTAGAACGAATGCTTTCCTGAGTTCCTTGGTAAATATTATTTTTACAATTGATATTCCACTTTTTATTTGCCAAAATATCGCTTGAGTTCAAGTATCAGTTTGCTGAAACAATGTTGGTTTACAGTCACTGTTTAAGAATTAAGAAAATGTGTGCTTGGAGGTGAGGTCACGACATGCCTTTCAAGTCTTTGCCTTTAATTTATGTGCAATGGTTGTGTGGTCAAAAAACGTAATTACTTTGTGAACTTTTTGTATTCTTTTATGGTTGACAAACCATAGTTTTCATAATAAGCAGCATAGAACTACCCTGTTAACAAGAAGGTGAGTGTTGCACAGTGGGGCGTTATGTGTGAATAGCTGCCCACTATGCGGGCTTGGCGCGCTGCCATGGCCACCGCTGCCGTGACTACGGAGGTTGCCACGGAAACCCAACCCCAGGCCTGTACTAGGCCAGGCCTTTTGTGGAATATAGTGACCTTTTTAATGTTTTCATGTTTTTAAATTAGGGTTTGGAGCAGTTGTTGCAGCTTTATCTTGTAAATTGTGGCTGAAGATGATACATTTTTTGGCGCGTGAGGATAACATCGTTAGGCAAGTAGTGGGGGACGTATTTTATGCCCTGCCAAGAGATTCTGTAAATTAATGCCATCATTTCTACGGGAGTTTTGAGTCGACTGTGTTTGTCAGCGTTTTACTTTTAAGGCTGAAGTACTTGGTGTTTGTGATGGCTTTGGAAAAAAATAAAAGAAATATAAATACACTCTTTTGTCCACAAGGCATTAATGCGTACAGGTAACCACATTGTTTCCACTGAGTAGGCACGTTTTATGTGCTGAGAAAAATATTTTGGGTAACATTTCAAATGTTTAATCTAGTGTTATTATTATTTTATCTCCCATCTGTTGTGATTTCTGCGTCTAGAATTGTGTGTTTGTGTTGCACTTTATGAAATGTAATTAATCTGTTGAAGAGGTATATGAAGGTTTTAACGTTTTTCCACTCATGTCGATGTATATGGGAACTAAGTGCTGTGCAGGTCCCCACACAACACCATGATGCACATGTGTGTTGAATTGCAAAGCCGGTGAGTGAGGCTTTCTGTGAATTAGTTTACTTATTCCCCCATTCCCTGATCATGTAACAACGGTAAGCATACATTGCTGAGTAATGTTTTGATTAGAGTTAGGGTTAAACACAGCCTCGACCTTGATTGTAATGCCAACACAGTTCAGCTATTTAGTCGACAAGGCAATTTTGCCTTATTGCCCCCCGCAAAAGGTAAGAATTTGTAAACAGGCTCACGTATGTTCAGATGAAATCTGACCTGAGTACAGTTTTCCGAGAGTTGGAATCCGATTATACCACCGCGAGTGGCAGGCGTCAAGGTAGAAGCGTTCACGTCGCGATCCCTGTCAGGTAATACTTGGTATTGCCTGCGACTTCTACCAAACACTTCGAGGCCGAGCTGAAAGACAACGATGTCCAGAGGCTGACCATCATGCTTCGAAGAATCGCAAAGAAGAAGAAGACCGCGAGTGGCTGCACCAGTTAACACTGCATGCATGCAAAGTAAACCGCGAACCATCAAAAATATCGCGAGTTCATTTGCGCCCCATGCAGTTGGCTGTAATGAGCTGTTAGGGATTCTGGCAGAGGGTTATCTCTCAATGAAATTTGTATTCGGCTAATGTTTCTGCTCACAGAGCAGGTGCTGCTGCCGTTGGTAAGCCTAGCCATAGTTGGGCACACGTGGGGGCAAACGCATCTTGTGAATATACAGACGATTGTGATTTTGTAAGTGGTTCCTGTGGTGACCACGTGCGTTTATGATTCTCAGCTCTGAAGTGGAATCTGGAGTGAGGAGAATTTGCAAAACCTTGGTGACGCAGCAAGCAGCCTGCAGTTAATTATATCTTGGTCACAATACAACTGACTTTTTGCTTATCAACACCATTCTGTGCCGTCACCCAGTAAGCGACATTCATAATTAATGACTCATTATCGGCTAAGAGTATCCCCGGAGCTCTGCAGGTGGGGTCTGTCGTCGGCTGAGCGAGGGTGTGAGGCGACACCTATTCAGACATATGGCACGGTCTCGGGGACTTGCACAACACAAAGGTAGTGGTAGGGAAAGACGTGTTGACCAGAGCGACACTGTAACGCAGGGGTGTCCAAACTACGGCCCGCGGGCCAACTGCGGCCCGCCATCCATTTTTAATTTGCACGTATCAAAGTCTAAAAATATAATAATAATAATAGCATTTATATAGCGCCTTTCACCCGAGGGTCACAAAGCGCTGCACAAAGCTGCAGAGAGAACGGCACGTCAACGACAGAGCACGGAAAATCGCCACTTGTAAGACAGGTTGCAACCGTAACGGCAGAGGCCAGTTTATCCAGAGAGGACAAGGACTGTTGACGTGACACAAAGTGGTAGCTCTTTGTATCAACCCCGAATGGATCATTGTGCTGAGTGAGTCTTGAGCCGCATCTAGAGTTACTGGTCTATAGACTTGTATTGAGTTGTATTGATGGAGGGTTTCACGGCTCGTGTCGGGCCTTCCTCGTCCTCTCTCCTTCGCGACGTTTCGCCTCCCGCGTCGGAGGCATCGCCAGGCCCTCGTTCATTCAGAACGCCTGACGATGCCTCCAACGCGGGAGGCGAAACGTCGCGAAGGACAGGGAAGGAACGCTCGACATGGCTGTCAACGAAGGGACCAGCCACGCGGAGCAATTCTCGCAATACAAGGCATAACGGTTGCTTTTCAAAGTTGTTATTTCGGGATGGTCGTGTCGAGCGGTGCTTCCCACACCGTAGTCTGCCCCCCCCCCGCCCCCCACCAAGTGCTGTTAGCGAGTTGCACCTATAAAGGCCAGTACGGTACGTACTCAGCCAGCCAGCCACACCGCAGCCGTCAAGGTAAGCTGCTGTATTGACACCACCACTCCGCCAAGGCGTGTGTGGGGTGGGTGGCTATCGCCTTCGATTTGATCCGTGCGTGGGAACCGGAGAAGCGCCAGAGAAACCCCACGCGGACCAGCGACGGGGAGAACACACGAACTCGCCAACAACACAGCACCCGAGTCGGGAATCGAACCCGGGTTGCTCCTGTCTAGGTGGGGGAGACAGCGAAAAGAGGACCCACAGCCTCCTAGTGGACACCCCGGGCAATTAGGGCCTCGCGCGCACGTGGGCGCACGTAGGG
>JAZEWU010000040.1:5417104-5443701 GCA_036362915.1 Geotria australis
TCCAGACAAAACAGGAAGAGTCTCCGAGTTTTGTCCTTCAAGGCTGACAAACTGCTTCCGGTCGGAAAGATAGGATCCCAGCCAATTCAGGGCAGGTCTAAGAGCATCGAAAGTTACCCTTTTTCACCCAAAAACGTACTTTATAATATTTAAACAATGGATTTTAATAGATAAAGATTCTAACAACATTATAAACACATAATACTAAAAGAAACACGGTTAATCACAGCATTACTCAACGCACCTATTTTTTGCACTTTTTTCGTGTTTATCAATTATTTCTTTTTTAGTTAAAACACTAATTATCGGCCTTGCTTTCTTGTCTTTATTTGCTAGCATTTCTCCCCCCCAATTAGTCCGTTAAATCGAGGTTTTACTGTTTATCCCATTGTGTTTTTCACACTCTCGAATGGCGACATTAATTTTAATATAACGATCGCGTTCCCTACGGTCATGAGCTTTGGGTAATGACCGAAAGAACGAGATCGCGGATACAAGCGGCAGAAATGAGGTTTCTCCGCAGGGTTGCTGGGCCCACGCTCCGCGACAAGGCGAGGAGCGCAGCAATCCGTGTGGCGTGTGATCTGGTGTGGAGTCTTAGTGTGGGTGGAGTCTGGGTCTGTGGTGTGTATCCTGGTGTGGGGTCCAAGTGTATGTGTGTCTTGGTGTGGAGTCTGGGTGTGTGATGTGTGGGCTGGTGTTGAGTCTGGGCTGTAGCCCCGTGGTTAGCGCGCTGGGCTACAAATCTGGCGACCGGAGTTCGAATCCCGTTCACGGCCTCCGACACCAGTGACGATTTTCTGAACCGGTCCTGGGCCTCCCCTAGGTCGACTCAGCCTCAAATGCGTACCTAGTGTGGTGTGTAAACATTGCCACTAGGGAGACAAAGGCGGCCGGGCGTGGTGCTGGTCACCCACCCCCTCGTGTGCCGTGTCGACCTTCATAGGTGCTCGCTAGCAGCACTTGACCCTACAGTCTGTGAAGGCTATACGGGGATCTTTGTCTTGTCTTGGTCTAAGTGTATGTGTGGCTTGGTGTGGAGTCTGGGTGTGTGGTGGTGTGTGGGCTGGTGGTGAGTCTGGGCTGTAGCCCCATGCCGAATGACAACGTCCAGAATGACCGGGCGGAAGTCGGGGCGCGTAAGCACTCCTCTGCGCTGCGTGGCCACCGCACGTGCATCTGAAGAGTGTACAGATGGTTCGGTTGACATTGTGCGGTGTGGAGGAGTTCTCCCGAAGAAACCACCCACGTTCGGATTATTAACTGTCGGCCGTGCCCTCATTGACTTTTACGTTTTGAGAATCAACTGGGGCATTTATTTGGTTTTAAGTGTTTTCTCGTGGTAAAAAAAAACCCCGAAACCTCTCATAACCTGTTCCGTTAAATAATACGGTCGCGGTAGTGTCACGGAATGTTAATGAAACTAATTAACCAATTTAAGTGTTTAATAATGACTGCCTGCGAGTGGCTCGAACAACCCTTCCATATAAAACACGTATCGAATGACGCTCCACTTAGTGGGTAATACTTTAATTAACCCTCTGCTCGGTTATTTCCCCACGACGATGTTTGATACACGTGCTCTCAACGTGCCGCTGTCACTGCGATTGGCATCCAGGGTCAGGCCACCTCACCTCATCCTCGCCGGCGAATCGGGAATTCACGGGAAGGTACGACGCCTCCGATTTGTTCCAATTTGACTCTTCCCGCACTATAGCGCTGGGCTCCCGTTACAATGCGCTCCGGGCTGCTGACAGGCTGTTTGATAGAGAAGCGCCTCAGAGGGCTCTGTCCATTTGACTCACCCCATGTGAAGTATTTTAGTTTCTGAAAACACATCCAAAACGTTGCGTTCGGAAATAGCTGGATGTTTAGTATAACAACGGAAAAGTACCCAGTGAGTTGGCAAGCCCTTTACAGGATTCCTGCGACACAAGAAACACGTGAACCCGACGTGCCGGGGTGCCCGCTTCGGGCGGCGTCGAGTCGCCCGGTCTGAGGGTGGCGCGGTGAATAGCGCCGCCGCCTTACAGCAACAAGGACCGGGGTTCGAATCCCGGCTCGGGTGCCTTTCCGTGTGGAATGTGCGTGTTCTCCCCGTGTCCGCGTGGGTTTTCGCCGTGTACTCTCGTTTCCTCGTACAGTCCAAAGACATGCTGCCGCCTAGGTTTATTGGCCTGCGGACTTTCTTACCCCTGCGCACTGGACGACTCTTAAAAAGAGCTACGTAGGCTCAGCGGTTCCTTCCAGCTTAAATGCAAACCGACCGATAGGGTGGCGGCATTAATCTCGCGGCGGTGCACGGCACCGTGATGGACACGGTGGGGTGTGTTGGCAGTGCCCCATCGCATAAAGCAACTGGAGTGAATTTCTGCCTTAACTGACACTGACTGAGCTCCCTAAACCAACGATTCTGGCGATGACGCTGCTGCTGCATTGGCAGCGATGCACGAGCTCAAAGGACAACAACTCTCAGCACATTCGTCAGTAACTCTGCCTTGTAAAACAAATTGACTGTAATGGGTGACGTTTTGTGAGCAGTCAGCCTTCTTCACAAGCGCATGGGTCCGAGAAGTTGAGCCACTCCGTCGTGAGGAAGGAGCGTTGCCTGAAACGTCACCAATTGAGCCGTATTCTTGTTATTTGTGAAATGCGGTGTTATTGACGAGCGTGGTGAATTACTTGGGGTTTTTTTTTTACGTACATCTGGCTGAAGGAATTTTCCGGTTCACATGTATTGTGGGTCGCGGTGAGCCGGAGCCTATCCCGGCAGACACAGGGCGCAAGGCAGGGGAACACCGAGGATAGGACGCCAGTCCATCGCAGGGCGCCTGGGGAAATGTAGTCAGTACGCCAATTAACCTGGCAGCATGTCTGCACAGGATTAAGCGGTTTCTGAAAATGGATGGATGGACGTGCATCGTGCAACGGAGGGATTCCGATGCTGCTCGAAGTCCGCGGTTACGGAGAGGGGCGGTGAGCGGCTGTGGGCTGCGGTAGCGGTTTGCGACTCAAACGAGACAGCGTCTCTCGCCCGTCAGAATGTTCTTGGCGTTGTAGTCATCGCTACGGTCGCCGCTTACCGCTAAGAGGTAAACAAAGACGGAATTGTGTTTTAAGCCAAATGATAGAAATCACCGTTAACGGTGGATGGTTTTTACTCTGTAATCGAAGGCTGTTTGTCGGACTTCACGCGCTCGGTAAATTGGGTAATCTTCTCTTTTTGGTGCCGCGTGTTGCCGAGGTAATTGTGTAATGCAGTGGTACGGGTACAGAAAAAGAAAAACAGCCAATAAAATCCGACAAAACATTACGCCCTTTCAGTTTTAAGACGTCGCAAAAGCGCGCTTGCCAGCCAGCTGATAAGACATCTTTTAACGATGGTAAACCTTGCTACGCGTTCCGTATCACATTCATGTGATAGCAGTGTGTTTTACAAATAGTTTGCAACTTCTTAATTCACTTGAAGATAACAGAGTGATGCCGGCTCCAATGCGACACACATGGCATGCCAAGTGCGCCCCTGATGCTGTTCAGAAGGCAGAGATGTGTGTGGGCACAAATGCAAAGCTCCCCCATATAGCCTTAACCGGCCGTTGGGGCCAAGTGCTGTTTGCTAGCACCTATGGCACACTTGAGGGGGGGCGGGGTGGCCTGCACCATACCTGGCCGCCTGTCTCTCCCTGCTGGTGATGTTGACACATCACACCGTCTAATCATTAGAGGCTGAGTCAACCGAGGTGAGACCCAGGACCGGGGTCAGACAATCATCGGGCAATCGCCACTGGCGTTGACCTCGAGCCGGAATCGAACGGAGGCCGGCAGCTTCGCGGCGTAGCGCGCTCTCCGCTCGCGCGCGCCCGCTCCCCCGCACCACAAACCCCGCGCCAGCCAACTCCTACACTCGCACTGCCGTGGGCGCGCGTACGACCGCGGGCACGCTTGCCCGCTCGCTCACACGCGTGCCCGTCGGCGCGGCTTATCACACCCTTGCACGAGGCGGAGCGGGATCCGCGTGCACGGAGCCAACGGGCGGCATCTGGCGCAGCTCGCGTCGTCGCACGCGAATGCCGCCTGACCCCTGCGCCGCGCGGAATTTGTGTCTCAAAATGAGATTTTCTTGCTCTGTCCAGGAGCCGTCTTTGCTCTGCCGCTGCTCGCCGAGACGGGGACGCACGCCGCCGGCGCGCGCGAAACGGCGCAACCGCGCGACCGGTTTAAACGCGCGGTTGTCCGCGTTCACCCGGGTTGCCCGGTTGCCCGCCAGTGGTGCGGGTATTGGAGCTGAATGTTGCGCCTGACGCCAACCCTCCTTTAACGAGATGGTGTTCAGATCGTTATTTGTCTGGAATCTCCCCCCTAGACCTGTTCACCACGGGAGACCCTTGCCAGGAGTGCTAGACTCCAGACCTATTCACCGAGGGAGACCCTAGCAACAGTGCTAGACTCTAGGCCTGTTCACCAAGGAATACCTCAACAGGAGTGCTAGACTTCAGACCTGTTCACTGAGGGAGACCCTAGCCAGGAGCGCTTGACTCGAGGCGACATAGCTCTGGGCTTCATTGAAACACGCGAACCCCTCCACGATGAGGCTACGATCTACGCACGGACCACAAGAAAAACTCACGTCGAACCCAATCTAACACCCCGGGCTTTTCCTCAGACCACCACCTGCATCATAGATATCCGTTGTGATTAATCACGATGGCATTCATTTCAGACGCAAGAAACACGGCCTTGCCTCGCACAGATTATAATTATTCCGCTTGATTTCCCAGAAGAGCCACGAGTCTCAAGACTCTTTGTCGAGAGGAAGGGTCCTGCCAAGTATTTTTTTCCTTTGCAGCGGAGGGCAACGGTCGCCGTGTGTTTAGCGATGGAGTCATTTGTGAGTCATTTTTTTTTTTCAATCCGGCAAAACACGGATCGTTATGGCAGCACGCGACGGCCTGCTCGTGTTGGCGCGACGCCGCGGGGATCTTTAATGTCCGCACCGAAGCAGGCGGCACGCGTTCCCGTGCTTAATTCGCCCGCCGCATCAACCGCCGCAGCTTGGCGGTGTCGTGGGCACGGCGTGCCGAACACCCCAAACCGGGCACCGCGCGTCGAGCGTGGACGATCGATGCGGTGGGGTGCAGGAGCTCCGTAGCTTTTAAACCAGGGGTGGGGAACGTCCGGCCCGCGGGCCGTATAAGCCACGCGAAATCATTTGGTCTTGCCCTGCCAAGGCAACCGCAAAGAGTCGACTGCGTTCCAGACTGACCGACCGAAACATGGAAAAGCAGTTGCGAGTAGCAACATCATCAATACCAGCTAACATTGCGCGCCTCACCAAAGAGAAGCAGTTCCAGCCATCAACATTAGGGGTGAGTTAATTAAATGTTTGACCAAATATAGCAGGCTAATTTTTAAGTTGATAATTTTGTATGGCCCGCGAATGATGTTAGAAATATCCAAATGGCCCTTGGCAGAAAAAATTTTCCCCACCCCTGTTTTAAACGGTGGTGCCGGAGAAGACTTCAGCGTTTGCTTTCGCATGGCACGAAGAACGGACGCAACCGCGCCGTGAGGAAACGGTGGGAAGGCTCGACCGCCCGACCGTAACGGCGGGGATGGAATCGAAGTGTTTTGGACACGAATCTGCCGGCATGGTTTGAGGAAAACCGAGAGAAACTGTCGACGTGTCGGTGAGTTGTGGCAGGAATATTCAACGGAGCTAGATGCCGCTCAAGATGGACAGACAGCCGTGAACGTTACATATTTTATTTTAAGCTTTTCAACAGGCGCGCGGAACCCGAGCGTGCAATGGGAGATGGGTAATCGTACATACGTAATGCACGCTTCCCCAGCCGTGATCTGAGAAAGACAGGACGGTGTCGTGAAGGTGACCGCGGGGACGGTGTCACAGCAGTGTTATCACGAAGCCCAAAGTCACGGAGAGTGGAATAGCTTCGTCACGGAGGGCACGGATACTCGGTCGTGAGCCTGATGACGAGCGGAGAGAAAGTCGCTGCGTTCCGTGATCACAGACGTCGCACGTCCCACTCTCCCCTGTGAAGCTGGCTGCCGTCGCGCGCGCCCCCATCTACGGAGTCGGTCTGCGCATGTTGTCGCTGTGCACTAACGGCAGGTGCGTGGCTGTTCTCTGCCCTGCTCTTTTCCTGAATGACCCTTCAGTCCAAATTCCCCATCCTTTGCCTCTCCTCTCATCATTTTTCCATTTCCATTACTCTCATCTGCGGCGTCCTTCGTGAAACGGTGCCCGCGTGCGATGCGTTCAACCGTGTTCTTTTTTCTCCGTACAATTACTTCCACGATCATTCTCCTTCCTTCGATGACATACATTCAAGATTGATCCATCGGTCCTCTGCATCCCTGGCCAGGAGCCAGACTTACGATCGCCACATTGTGGTCGTGGGAGGGTTTGGGTATGCATGGACGAGCGGACGTCATCGACACGGGTGGATGGCAGGCAGATGGACAGGGTCCAGCAGTCTTAGGAAAGCGTCAGAATTTCTCCGGTTCAGGCAGAAAAGAAAGTGAGCGTGAGTGAAGGCCGCGCGTCCCGGGTTTGACAGGCGCTGTGACTTAACGCCTCGCAGGTCAAGCGTGCGTGAAATGTCAAAAAAAATTAAAAAAAATACTATGCAGAGTTCTTGCCGTCTTTTTTCATTTTTATTTGTTGAGCTTCCAACGGAATTAACCGCGCATCAGCGGCGCTGACATATTCCTCACTTGCACGGGTAGGAAAAAATTTGCGATAAGAAAAACTCACCGGCACGTGCACGCACGCGCGCACACACACGCGGGGAAGCCGCGCGCGCAGCCGCCTTGCCAACGGCGAGAATCGGGCCGCAAAAAAAAGAAGAAAATAAATAAATCTGGAATTGAAATCGCTCGCATTGGAAATTCCTAAATAGAAAAGTCATTAAGAAGCAGTCGCGAGGATCGCGAAACTTTGGCCTTTTGTACGTTTTACTTTTAACCCGCCGCATCGCGTGAGAAGGAACCGAGATGAGAACGGTCAGGTGGATGTGCGGGGGCAGCGCCGAGCGGGCGGAGGGCGCGCGCGGAACTGAGAGAGAGGATTGAGATGGAGGTGATAGGTGATGTGGTGAAGATGTGGTGAAGAGGAGGGGCAGAGACGGGCTCGGGTGGCGTGGGTGAGTGGAGCGGGCGGTGGAGGTGCACGGTGACGCAGGAGGTTGTGGGGAGCAGGCCCACAGGGAAACCGAGGAGGACGTGAGTGGAGGTAGTGAAGGATAACGTGACTGGAATGGGTCTGAGAATTGCTCGCCATAGCTGTTCTTTCCTGATAGCCGTGTAGAGTGTTCCTTCTGTCTCCTTCGCGACGTTTGTCCTCCAGCGTTGGAGGCATCATCAGAAGGAACACTCGACACGGCTATCCCGAAAGCACAGCTATGGAGAGCAATTCTCATACGTCGAGCCGTGAAAATCGACATTAGTACAAGAATGGGCGTCGCCCCCAAGGATGCCCAGGATCGATAGGTGGAGAAAGCGGATTTGTGTATAATGTGTAGTGTAGAGGGGGGAGATTTGTGTGTAGGGTATAGTGTAGTGCTAGCTTGAAAGAGAATTGTACGTAGTATGTAGTGTATAGAAAAGTGGAGGAATGATATTTGTGTTTGTAGTGTATAGTGTAGCGTAGTTACACCTGGCGGGAGGGGATTTGTGTGTAGTGTAGTGTATGCTGTAGTGATAGGTAGAGACAGGGGGATTGGCGGGGTAATCTACCGGCCAACCCAGGTGAACCTGGATGACGTCCGTTTAGACCGGTGTGTGCGTGCGCGTGTGTCCGCGCGTGTGTGTCCCCCGCGTGTCCCCCGCGTAAGCCGCGGCGCACACGCGTGGCCGCTCGTGGCGAGCGGAGTGATTGACAGGCCCCCGGCAGAGCACATCTGCGTACATGAATTATTAATGATGCTCTTTTTAAAACTCTTCCCTCGCCCCCCAACTCCTTGCAAGCAGGCGGTGTGGGTGGAGGTCCAATGGGGGGGGGGGCAGTGTGGGGGTGTGGGGTTGGGAAGGCAAGGGGTGTGTTTGCTGTATGAAGTGGCCATAATGTTTCCAGTTGATAACAGCGGCCATGATGAAGGCCCGCGCTGCTCAAAACACCAATTAGCGTTGCTTTCATTCCTGTCCATTGAAATAATCCTGTTTTTTTATTTCAAGTGGCAATGCACAAAAAAGCCTAATGCAGCCAGCCTTTTATATTTTGTTAGGAATGCTTACAGCCTCTAATGGCTTTCTATGGCTTCTAATGGCTTTCTTCGTATTTTTTTCCAGCTCTAGAGTTCTAAATGAGTCCTCGGTGTTCCGATGCCCTCGGTATGTGCATCGTGCGCTCGTAGACGTTTCATAAATAAGAGAGATTGATGGTTTGTCGCGGCTGGAAGCACCGTGTTACTCTCTGCAGAGAGACTGCGCTTCCTCAGCTGTGCGTTTGCAGATTTCTCCGAGATGTCGCTATTTCTTAACCCTTTGCGTCGACTCAATCTAGGCCTTAGAATGCCGGGCATGTGTCTTCGCTTCTCTTTGCCGAACTCCACATTAGCGGCTTACGATAAGTCGCGCATAATTTAATCCCGTAAGTCACGCGCCGTGTTTTTTTCCGCGCTATTTAAAAAAAAAAGAAATTTCTCCTCACCCGCGATGTTCATTTGTTTCCTAGGAGACGGAGTGGCTCGGACGCATCTATGGTTTCGTGGAGTCGAATCTCCATCCGGTGGTTCACAATCCCGGCGTCTCCGTGGCAACCCTGTCTGGGCGACTGGTACGCTGCCTGTCGGAGCACTGCGCGCGAGCGGCCCACCTCCCCGGGACGGAAGAGGAGCCACTCCCACTGCCGCTCGCCTACACGTAATTACTAATATTCCTGTCGCCGCGCTGGGAGTTAAAGATCAAATTAACCGAAAACACTCTTAATCATTCCTGCAGCGTTGTCGGCTGACTGGGGCCAATTACACTTGAATAAAGTTGCGTCGTGAAGCGGTTATGCTGCTGCTGCGCCCGCCACTGATTGGAGAGTTTTTGTTTTGCTTAGTGAGCGAGTGAGCGAACGATTAAACGTTGAACGTGTTGTGTTCAATTGGCGACCGCAAAGCGCACTTAATTAGTACCAGCAAAGAAATTAGCAGTACAATCGCGTGAGAATGGTGTGCGTGATGAACATCAAAATAAACACGCCATACTGCAATTAAATTCCTCTCCACCCATGTGACATGACAATGTTTGTTCGTGTGTCGAGATTTTCAATTGGCGCGTCTCCCCGTGCGATTTACCAGCCTGCGGCACGAAGCAGTTGCAACTCGTACCGAATGCAGCTGTTGGAACGGTTTACAAATCCATAAACAAATTAAGATGACATCATTTGAAACCGCTTGCCAGTACGTTTTGGAACAGATTTTACTATTCGTTGGCTACGTGCAGGACGGCGCAGTGTTAACACACACCAGGGGGTCAAGGTAGAAGCGTTCACGTCGCGATCCCTGTCAAGTAATACTCGGTATTACCTGCAAATTCTACCAAACACTTCGAAGCCGAGCTGAAAGACAACGATGTCCAGAAGCTCAACAGCTGCCAGAAGCCCCTCAGTCTGGAGCAAGAAGAGAGGCCAATGCGCGTCTTTAAGTGTAGCACTGACTATTATATCTCTAAATGTTGAAGGGCTGTCTGCGACTAACGAAGAACCTGTTGCAATGGGAAACTGTCACATTACCATCACGCTTCGAAGAATCGAATCGAACACACACCAAGAAGGCCTGGCTGAGATCGACTCCCGAGTCAGGCACCTTGCTGTTTGGCATATTTATGTTCTCTCTATGTTCAGCATGGCTTTGCTCCAGATTATTCAGTTTGTTCTCAAAGTTCCATTCATTCATTCGTTGTCAAAAACCGCTCAATCCTGTACAGGGTTGCGTTGAGCCGGAGCCTATCCCGGCAGACACAGGGCCCAAGGCAGGGCTATACCCAGCATGGATACCAGTCCATCACAGGGCACCGGGGGCAATTTAGTCTGCAGGCCAATTAACCTATGCAGCAGCATGTCTTTGAACTTTGGGAGGAAACCGGAGTGCACGGAGAAAACCCACGCGGACACGGGGAGAACATGCAAACTCCACACAGAAAGGCACCCGAGCCGGGAATCGAACCCGGAGTCTTCTTGCTGTGAGATTACCTCGCAAATTACTCAATAGCGATTACACATCACCCCCCGTCCCCCCCCCCGCCCTTTACTGCAAAAACCTGGCAGGGCAGAATCCTCCTGCGAGAGAGTCTTGAGGCCCAGTGAAGCCTTTCTGGGTGAACAAACGTCGTAATAATCAGAACATTGACGGTGGTTTAGCACCTCCAATAAATCACATCCACACGTGGGATCTTCTAAATTCCCCACACGGCGAACATGAATTCTCTTCAAACGACGTCTGAAGCTGGCACCTCTACGGACCCCGTCGCAGGGGAGTAATTTAACCATCGCGCTTCGAAGGATCGCAAAGAAGAAGAAGAGGGGAGTAATCGTGCCGCTTTGTGCCGGGGACACGGCCCAGCTGCGGCGCATTCGCCACCTGTTGCGAAGGTTCGCGGTTCGAATCGGGCAGGCCGCATTGTGTAAATACCGCAGATGTCGTTCGCTAAAGAGTCCCCCATTGTGCGCTGGCGTCGTGGGCCAAACTAGCCGACGTTTTCCCAAACATTCCCACAAATTCAATTTCGATTCCCCGAAGCGCGATGGCTACACGACAGCTTCCCATTGCAACACGTTCTTCTTTAGTTGCAGACAACCCTTCAACATTTAGAGATATAATAGGCAGTGCAGGCCTTAAAGGCGGCGGGCATTGGCCTCTCTTCTTGCTCCAGACTGAGGGGCTTCTGGCGTCCGTTGAGCTTCTGGACATCGTTGTCTTTCAGCTCGGTTTCGAAGTGTTTGGTAGAATTTGCAGGTAATAGCAAGTATTACTTGAGAGGGATCGCGACGTGAACGCTTCTACCTTGATCCCCATTCCCGCAAATAACTCAATTGCAAATTACACCTTGTAACATCGCCACCCACTGTGAAACTCGGCGCCTTTGTGATAAACCCCGCGCCCAAAGAATGGGGCGAGTAAACATTATTATTGCCTTGCACACCGGTTTTGGTCCAGCAATACCCCGCTTGATTTGGTTCAAATATAGCGCCCAATATCAGAATAAGATATCATCACTTCTCTTTCAAGAAGCTCAGCCTATTTTATTATAATTGGGACACCTGCTGATGTATAGAAGCCGGATAAAGTTTTGGTTGTTTACAGTTTTCCACATAACACCACCAGTCAGCCTTCACATAAGATTGGAGGAATTATCGTGAACATGCCGTTAAAGTGGCTGCAGGTGAGCCAGTGTGCGGCAGTTTGGTGGTGCAGTGGTGGTGCAGTGCCCTTGCCTGTGGGTTCCCTATTCTCTCGTTTGATTTAAATCCCATCCCTTGAGACATTGTCGCCCTGAAATGCCTTCTAACATACAAGGGCATCTGATAACGTATTGGCCAGAGATAACGTATGAGTGAAAACCGTTCCCAACACTTTAAACGATGCATTGTGTGAGTAAAATAATATAAATATTTGTTTATACGAGAGAGCCTCAATACCTCTGCTTTAAGACTTTGCATGGGAATGCTTAGCCACTTATTTTTGAAGGAAGTGGTAAGGAGACAGAGTACATGCATAAATCGTGCGTGTGTGAGAGGGGACAGCGATGACAAGACACAATCCCGCATGCAGTCCGTCGGGTTCGATGGATTCGTATTTCGACATGACCCGCCAGCTTTTGTTTTAAACGCGCTGGATTATAACTGCGTTCCACCTTCCGAGTCACGCTTACGTATGTTGTATGTGCCACAGGCTTGCTTGCGTGTGTTACGCTTGTCCCCGTTCCCACGTGAGTAACGCCTGCCAGAGGCTTACACGCGTCGCACGCTCCGCAGGCCGGTGTCAATTTCAGACCTGCGCGCCAAGAGGAACGAGTCCTTCTCCAGCTCACTGGGACCCAGATTCGAGCACCTGCTCTCGTGGCCGCGCTCCGGCGCCGGCGGCGCAGGGGAGGCAGCGACGGCGGAGGTCGGCGAGGAGGGCGAGAGGCCGCAGGGAGCGGAGGACATCGCTGCAGGCCTGGACGCCACGCTGAACGGTGCGCGACGCGCGTTCGCCCCGAAACCTCGCGCCGCGCTAAAGCCGCCGGCGGCTTCGCAAGCCCCGTCGGTTCGTTGCGTTCGCCGGTTCCGTTACGCGCAATCGGTGGGGCGCGTTGCCGGGCGCGGCGCCCCCCGCCGCGTGCCCCGCCGATCAAAACGGGCGCCCGCGTTCGCCGGCGGCGCGTTTCCCGCGGGTGATCTGTGTTTTTGCGTTGGCGCGTGTCTTTGCGGGGCGTTGCTCCCCAGGCGGGCTTCTGCCTCTTCGCCCCTTGCTGCTGTGTGGGAAGGTAACGGATCGCTCTGCAGAGCCGGACGCCCAGCCCGATGGCAGCTTGTTCCTGCGGGACCACACCGGGGCCTTGCAGTGTGAGGTAACGAAGTTCTGCGATGGATTCGGCGGCGGTGATCGCCGCACTCGTGGTCCTTGCGGAGCGAGCCTTTGTTGACTCGCGGTGTGTGCGTGTAGGAAACGTGGGTAATTGAAGGTTTCAATTCGTAACTCTCAAATCGAAACGTTGTTACGGCATTTTTTTGTTGTTGCCCTGTTTGTCCTGTCCCAATGGTATTATTTTCCCTGATTAAAACGCAGAAGATATGTACATTTCATTTGTGGAAATAGGGAATTATGCATCTTTACCCACAAACGCAATTGTACAAGTGTGTTATGAGCGTAATAATAGATTTTAATGAATCCTTGCAAGCTTAATTATTCATTTGTTACGTATAACTTGTTCCAGCAAGCCTGACTGACTGACTACTGAAGAGACACTGAATGTTGGAAACCAGTCCAAAACTTCCTTGTGTAATCGGGCGGCACGGTGTCAATGCAGCGGTAACATCTGCGCCTCACAGAAAGACAGTCCTGCCCAAGTCAGTTTGAGTCCCACATCAGGCGCCTTTCTGTGTGGAAATTGTGTGTTCTCCTCCTATTCTCCGTGGGTTTCCTCCAGGTTTTCTGGTTTCCTTCCACAACTTCTTCTTCTTTGCGATTCTTCGAAGCGCGATGGTTAGCTTCTAGACATCGTTGTCTTTCAGCTCCATGGCTTCGAAGTGTTTGGTAGAATTCGCAGGTAATACCAAGTATTACTTGACAGGGATCGCGACGTGAACGCTTCTACCTTGACCCCCCTTCCACAACTAAAAATCACTCTTTCATTAATTGGCCGATAACATCAATATATAGGACTCGGTGTCTGGCGGGTTGGCGCCAGCTAACCGCCTGACTGACTCCACCCCCCCCCTCTCTGCGGTTTCCTCAAACTTCCTTATCCGTGTCTCAGCCATGACCAGGCGTGGGATTTACGCACGTTATAGATTGTATGATTAGTATTATTTATTCATCTGATTATTTATAGTTTCTTTCTCATGACAAAATAAATACGAGAAAACTAATTTCGTATAGCAACCTTGCTATGCCTGCTATACAAATCTTTCCTACAGAAACCTTACAATCTCAGCCCACAGGCATAAGAGCCCAACGAGAATAGGCCTTGGGAGAACTGCGGTGTTGTGTATGGACTGATGAAAAGCTAACCGCTTCCCACACCCCCACCTTTAGCCAGAATATTTTTTTTACGTTACCTTGATTGCTGTGTCCTTGCTAATCGGCCTTTAATCAGTCACCCACGGGAACCGGCATCCCATAGAATAAAATCAACCCGCTTTTCTTCCGTGTATTTTAAAGCTAAACGTTGGGGGATGCAGCTTATAATTGTGGAGGACGTGTGTTTTTTTAATCTAGTCATTCAAAACCCTCATCACCCAGAAGACATCTGACCCGTTCATAATAACGTTCTGCAAAAGCCAGCTCTCCCTAGCAATTACGCTCCCTCCCAGGAGACTGTTTTTAGTAATCCATCCATCCATCCATTTTCAGAAACCGCTTACTCCTGTACAGGGTGGCGGTGAGCCGGAGCCTATCCCGACAGACACAGGGTGCAAGGCTGGGGAACACCGAGGATGGGACGCCAGTCCATCGCAGGGCACCTGGGGAAATTTAGTCAGTACGCCAATCAACCTGGCAGCATGTCTTTGGACGGTGGGAGGAAACCGGAGTGCCCGACGAAAACCCACGCAGACACGGGGAGAACATGCAAACTCCACACAGAAAGGCCCCCTAGCGGAGATTTGTTTTTGGTTATTAAGAATAATATTCCAGAAGATGCCTCTGCCCATTATAAATCCGCCCGTTACTGTGAGTACCGCATTCTCCCGATTACAAACCCCGTTTCCGTTTTCAAGAAGACCCCAAACATCGCGGTGCGTCTTACGTTCCGGAGCGGCTCGTGAAATGCGGACCGCACGGTAACCTCCGTCGGTGCCCTCGGCGCGCAGCTCTCGGACTTACCGGCCGAGTGGCTCGGCGAGCTGGTGCTGCTGCCGTGCTGGAGCCACGTCTCGGACGGCGCGGCCCGGGGGGCGCTCCACAGCTACGTGGAGGGGCACGGCGGGACCCCGCTCCTCCTCCCCACGGAGGACCCCCCGCGGCCGAGGCGAGAGGCGGTCGCCGCCCTGCGTCCCGACGTCGCCCGCTGCCTGCTGCTCACCTGCAGGTAGGAGACCCCCCGGCTGGGGCTTCATCTCGTCTGAGACAGGTGTTGGCGGACGGGCGAGCCGGGCCCTGGCGGAGGGCACGGCGCCACGCGGGGTGGCGGCCGATGGACGAGGCCGCCGACAGAACGGCGGTCGAAGGAGGGGTCCGAGAGCACGGCCGGCGCGGAGATAGATAGATTAAATTCAGTTCAACTCTGTTGTCGATTCTGCCATATGTACAGGACATATAGAGGATCGAAATGCACGTTTCTGTAAGACCCCGGTGTTGGCATATACATGGACTGGAACACAACAACTAAGGTTTAAAAATACTGGGATAAAAAACAAAATACTAACAATTTTTTTATATTTACAAGTTAAGCTAAGCTGGGGGTCGGGGGTCGGACAATAACTAGGCACAGATCTAGAACAAAAACTATAATTATGTTTATGATTACAGAGGAAAATACCCTGCGACAAGACAAACGTGCGAAATAAGCGGATGGAGCGGCGAGGTCCGTTCGTGCGTAGGAGCGAGACGGGCGGTAGTGGGGCTGCACCACGATGGTCGGCTACGGAGTGGGGAGGCCTTCATCCAGCAGTGGATAGACATGGGCCGATGATTACGATGATGATTGAGGCACTTGGGCCATTACTGTTAGCGACGCCAAGATGGAGTAATACACGTGACCTCAGCGAGCCTTCGGTAAGATGTGACTTGCACACATTCTCCGCAGTAATTTCCATGTGTTTGGGGAACGTGTGAGCGAATACGAAGCAATGCAGAACGCGTTTGTAATGAGGCGTGTGATGAGCTGAGATTGCCACTGACTTGCAAGTTGCGCCTCCGACTTGTGCTGAAGCCTAATGAAACATTCACAGTGTCAGAAAGGATTTCAAATCACACTTCAATAATTAACACTCTTGTTTTAAAAACGTAATAAGGAAGAAACCCCAGTTAATCAATTAGAACGTGAAGATTACAAAACCCCCAATACACGATATATTAGGAATTATCTTTTTTTCGTGAAAGGTCAAAATTGGACGAATCATTTGGTGACGCTGCATTGGCAGTGGTGTTTACCAGCGCAAATCACACAAAAAACTCAACAAATTCACCAATAACACTGGCCTTAAATGGGGAAATATTTAATATCTAATCGTGACAATTCAGGCAAATGGCCCTCCTAGTACAGCATTAGAATGTGCGTTGATGGTTGCTCTTCAGAGCTGTTCTTTCAGGATAGCTGCGTCGAGCGCTCTCCCTCATGCATCGAGCGCTCTCCCTCACGATGCTTCTAACGTGGGGGGCGAAACGTCGAAAGGGAGAGAGGCAGAGCGCTCAGTGACACGGCTATCCCGAAAGAAGATCTCTGGAGAGCAACCATCGTGAATCGAGCCGTGAAAACCCACGTCGGTATGCAAGCATTAAAACCGACTCGAGGAATGAACGTGCGCGATGGCGCGCGTGGTGCTTGCAGACTGAGGCTATCGAGCCGGCCCAGGTTTTCCCTCGTGGGCGAGCTGCTGGCCGTCGCTCCCCTGCTGCGCATCCGGGAGAAGGGCTTGTTCGTGCTGCGCCTGGGCTCTGCCTCTTCCACCTCGTCGCAGCCGTTGAACTCGTCGTCAGCCCAGACCGTGCTCTGCATCGTGCAGGTGCGTGTGTGCGAGTGTGTGTGTGTGCGTGGGGAAGCACAGCAAGTTGGCAAAGTATGGAGCTCGGGTAGTGCATCTGCCAGTCATCTCGGTCAGGCAGCCCATGACACCTGGGTCTGACCTGTGACCTTCTGTTGGCGAGCCTTCGACACTTCACGTGGCCTCAAGGTGCATATGGCCTGGCACAGGCGCCGTGGTGATGTCACCGCCACTTAGTGGCGAATGGCGGTTGTTGTTGTGTGGGGAATGGTAGCGTAGCGGTTAGCGCCTTGCGCTACGAACCCGGCGACCCGAGTTCGATTCCCACTCGCAACCAAGATTCCAGCTCAAGGTCAACAACACTGACGATTATCTGAACTGGTTCTGGGCCACCCCTAGGTCGGCTCAGCCTCAAATGAGTACCCGGTGCGGTGTGTGACATCGCCACTGGGGAGACAAGGGCGGCCGCGCGTGGCGCCGGCTACTCACCCCCCATCGTGTGCCGTGGTTGGCTTTCGTCAGTACTCGCTGACAGCGCTTGCCCCGACAGTCTGTTGCGGCTATAGGGGGGGGGGGGGATCTTTGTCTTTGTGCGTGCACCTGGGCGGTGATGCGGAGCGCACGGCGGCGGGGTGCCGTCGACTCGGAGCGCGTGCGTGCGCCGTCTGGTGCCCCTGTCTCGACGCGTTTATCCGCTCCGCTTGCGATGCCCGCAGGCCGTGCGGCGCTAAATGCGGCGGCACGGGAGCCTTCACATCGCTCCGCGTTAAACGCTGCGTCGGAGCGGGGGCGCTCACGCGGCGGTTGAGCGCTCGCGATACGTCCCGACGCGAACGCCGCGTTGCCGCTTTTCCCGTGTCAGAATTTAAATGCCCGCGACATTTGAAATCCCGACAGCAGTCTAATCGTCGGTACCACCAAAGTAACCGAATTGTGGCCCGATCCGTCGATGAACTTTAACCTTGAGGGCAAGTCCATACGTCGTCTCCCCGGCGTCGCCAAAGTTGAAGACAACGTGGAGAGAGAAAACCTGTGTCGTTAGGGGAATCCTGCAGACGCGTCACATTAAACCTGCCGGCAATGAGCCTCTTTTAAGGATAACGATATAATTTATAACACGCAGCGCAAATTCCACACCTGGTCACGGACGAGACACGGATACGGAGGTGCGAGGAAACCACATAGAGAGAGGGAGTCGGCCATGTGGGCGGCCAGCACGGGCCCACGAAACATTGCTGGCCATATATTATGATAGTATAGGCCAATTAATGAATGTGTGTCTTTTTAGTTTGTGGGAGGAAACTGGAGGACCTGTACGAAACCCATGCAGACCAGGGCATGAACACACAAACGCAACACAGAAATGTGGCCGACGCAGGTCTCGAATTGCCTCGGGGGCAGAACTTTCTTTCTGTGGCGCGCAGATGTTACCACTGCGCCACCCTGCCGCCTGTACTCGGTGGGGGGGGGGGCGGAATATTTGGACAACTTGAGCCCAATAGCATCTCAACGTACCTTTTGAGCTCACGAGAGTAAGGACGCACGCATTGCGTGTTGCGTTTGCTCCTTTGAAATACTTTGACGTAGGTTTTCACGGCTCATTGCATGCCAATTGCCACGGCTTTCCTGAGAGCTCACCGCAGAAACATGGATTGAAGGTCTGATAGGTCCTGCGTAGGCGAGAGGAGAAACGCTCGCCACGGCTGTCCGGAAAAGAGCAGCCTCTTAAGAGCAATTCTCAAAGCTCATCGCATCTTCAGAAAAATTCGTCGCACGGCAGAGGCTTCCGCTCGGCACCTTTTGTGATGGCGCGCGCGCGCAGCCTTCGCAGCTCCCGTCGCTCGGCTCCGTGGCAGCGGACCTTACGGTGTCGTGCGCGCTGCGTTCGTTTTCGTTTTGATTACGCGCCCTCTTTGACGTCTGTGTTGGTCTGAACTCGAGTGAACCATTTTTCTCCCCCTTCTGAGCCTGCCTCCTGTCCGCGGAGCGGTGCTGCGCCATCCATCATAATATTTCAGTTTGCGCTGCAATAGCGAACCGCTGGGAAGGAGATCATAAATATGTAACGAGTGCTGGGCGATCGCCCTGCATGGGGAGGGGGCGCTTCTTGGAAAGAGCCGTCTGTTTAATTAGAGGTGATGGATGGTTGTGTCAAATCTAGTAGAAATTAAAGGGCTAAAGAAATGTAAAATGCATATTTAAAACGTGCTCGTGTTTAAGTGTGTTGAGACACGAGTACATTGCGAAACTTGATAATATTGCTGCCGTAAAAAATACCGCGCACTTTCGCGTGCGGGCAGCGATTAGTGTGAAATTTCAATTCGCGTTTAAAGTAAAGTGCTCAGACAAAGGAGACTGGCATTGCCATGACTACCTCGCGTCTGAATAGCTCATATTACGAGGCCACTTGCGGCAACAACAACTTACATTTTTAACACGCTCGTAACATAACGTGTCTCTATAGTGCAGACGCAGGAGGAAACGGTGTCAGGAAATGGGAGTCAGTCGGTTTTTATTTAAGCTGGAGGGAACCGTTGAGCTTTGCAGCTGTTTTTTTTTACATTTGTCCAACGGGGAGGGGTTAGCGATTTACAACATCTCAGGGTACGGGGCAATTCAGTCAGGACAATTAAAATAGGCAACATTTCTTTGGATTGTAGGAGGAAATCGGAGTACCCGGCAAAATCCCACGTAGACACGAGACGAAAATGCAAACTCCACACAAAAAGACACCCGAGCGGGCAATCGAACCAGGGTTCTTCTTGCTGTGAGGCGGCAGCGCTACTCACCGCGCCACCTTGCCTTCCTAGCAACAGAAGGAAAGGAAGAAGTCTGTTAAGGGGGTCCGAAGGGCACTGGAGTCGAAATGGAACGTTTATAAGGGACACTTGCAACCGGAGAGAGAGTGGATACCACGTGGAGTTGCTCTGGGGTGGGGGGGGGGCGGAATTCCTAAAGGTCATCATCATTGTGAGAAGCCGCTTAATCCTGTACACGGTTGCGGTGAGCCGGGGCCTATCCCTGCAGACACAGTTGCGTGAGGCAGGGCTATACCGAGGATGGGACGCCAGTCCATCACAAGGCACCGGGGGCTTTCACAGGTTTTAAAAGAAAAATCTTGAAACATTGGATGTTCAGGACACGGGAAATATTTACTTGCTTGTAAGATGTTACAATGGATAGGTTAGGAGTGATTGCACCCCCACTCCCCCTGCGGTTCGCCTACATGAGCACTGTAACAAACGTGGGAAGGACGGAGAAAGGTGAGCTGCGCTCTCCCAATTAATAGCTAAAGGAGCGGCCACGGTGGTGGAGCACTAGACCTTGGGAGCAAGGAGGAGGTCGGAGGAGGTCAGACTGGGCGCTGTGAAGGAAGCCGGGCGGGACCGAAGAGTGAAGGCTGCAGGGACAACGCTGGACTCAAGGACAAGATCTTATGTTTGGCACGGTGGCGGATTGATGGTGGGGGGGTGAGGGGGGGCGGCAGTGCACGGTTGTGCTGAACATGTGCGCTGCGTCCATGCATCCTGAGTGGTCACCGCGAGACATGACAAAGCAGACTAAGAGCTAACCACAGAAAAATGGATTGATGGTCTCATGGGTTGATGGATGACCAGATAGCGCGCTGTGTCTGAATGGGTAGTTTGATGAATGGAATGACTAATGAGCCGGCAGTGTATCTAGTAGACTGGATCTCAAACACGAGGCGGAGGGAGCCGTGTGGCCCATTGCAGTGATCGAAAGTTAATCATTAATAAATGTATAGTACGCCTGTGTGTGTGTCAGAATGGATAGTGCGGGAGCGGTGGCGCTCCCGTTAGCGCACTCGCTGCAGTATGAACCTGTAGACCCGAGTTCGATTCCCGCTCCCGACCAATAATGGTGACAAATATCGACAGGGTGTCTACGCAGCGGTCATGTCTGCGCCTCAACGGAAAGAAGCTCCTGCCCGAGGCGGTTCGATTCCTTTCTCGGGCTTCTTTCTGTGTGGAGTTTGTGTGTTTTCTCCCTGTTCTGCGTGGGTTTCCTCCGAGTTCTCCGGTTTCCTCCCACAACTTAAAAACACTCTAATTAATTAATTGCCCGATAACATCGTAATGTATAGGACGGTGTCTCTGGAAAATCTTGGTGCCACTTAACCGTGCCAATTAACCTCTGAGTGGTTCTGTATTCGAATGAATATGTGTGGTTCTGTCTTCTTAGAAATTGAATGAATATATGCGCTTTATAAATTGTATTTATTTATCACATTATATCTGAGCTGGTCGTGGGGCCTCCCCTAGGTCGACTCAGTCTTAAATGAGTACCTGTGAAAAGGAAGCAGAATTAAATCAGTTCCTGGTGTTGTGCGTAAGCACCAACACTCGAGAGACGTTGTGTTGGCAACCCACCTCCCTCGTGTGCCATGCCATCCGTCATAGGTGCTCGCTAACAGCACTTGCCCCAACGGTATGTAAAAGGCTACACGGGGCCGGGGGAATTTTTGTCTTTGTTTGAAGGGACAGAGGGAATCGCCGATGCCCGTGCGACGCGTCTCTTACGAGCAGTCTATGGCACGAGACGGAGAACCATACGTAACATCTGTCACGGAGAGAGCGGCAAACACATTGTTTTTTTTAATAGAAAGCAATAAAACTAAAATATACCACTGTATTGAAGAATAAACGAAAGTTCATATGTAGCAACGCCTTGATATTTCATGTACAATAACATGGAAGATATCCAGGCTTACAATATTTGGAATTCCAATATTTGTTTTGTTTTGATATGATGCAGAGGCATTATGGGCTTACTGTCAAACGGAGCAAGTAATAATGATTATACAATGGCAGTTAGTGGTGTTAACAAAACAAACAAGCAGACGATGTCTCTTTCACGCGTCCGTCTTTCCACAAGAAACATAAACATTAAATGTTTGTGCCTTTGGTTTTTATTGGTTGTTTTTTCTTTCATTGGTGACATGCCGTTCTCTTCGCGGCGCTTGTGCAGCGCTTTGTGACCCTCGGGTGAAAGGCGCTATATCTTCTTCTTTGCGATTCTTCGAAGCACGATGGTCAGCTTCTAGACATCGTTGTCTTTCAGCTCGGCCTCGAAGTGTTTTGGTAGAATTCGCAGGCAATACCAAGTATTACCTGACAGAGATCGCGCCGTGAACGCTTCTACCTTGACCCCCAGGCGCTATATAAAATGCTATTATTATTATAAACATTATTTCGTACCCAACACATCGGCCTCCTGGGAGTACATCGTTTCCGCTGCATTGATTCAATTACAAATCAAACTTTGGACCTGTTTCGATGTAACTCTGTCAGCAGAGTCGTTGTTGCTTGAATTATGCACTCCCAGAAGGCTGTGCGGTTGATGGGTTGTGTGAGAAATACTTTTACAATTTTAGGCGGAGAGGCGGATATGTGAAGGGGACCTTGTCTGCTTTTTTTACTTTTCTATTTATAGTTTTTCCACAACGATGCGAATGGTTATTTTTGCAGTTGGTGGTATTAGGTAGAGAAGACCATACACCACCCCAGGCAGGCTTTATGGATAGAGCTACCATGCATGCGACTGGGCAGCAGGGTGGCGCAGTGGTAACATCTGCGCTTCACAGAAATTAAATCCTGCCCCAGGCGGATCGAGTCCCACCTCGGATGCCTTTGTGTGTGGCGTTTGTGTGTTCTCACCCTGTTCTGCGTGGGTTTCCACCGGCTTCACCGGTTTCCTCCCACAACTAAAAAACACTCATCGTTTAATTGGCCGATAAAATCGTAATATATAGGAGGCAGTGTCTGTCGAGTTGGCACCAGCTGACCGCCTGGCTGACTCCACCCCTGTCTGCGGTTTCCTCGCTACGCCTCCGTATCCGCGTCGCGTCGCGTCCATGACCAGGCAAATGGCACCATTGTCATTATAAGAGTCTCATTGTGGGCACGTTTAATGTGATACGTCTGCAGGACTCCCCGATTATAAATTTTAAGCAGTCACTAATGTGACATTGTTATCACGGGCTACAGACTTCACCCAGCTGCGTTGCGCTGACACATTACTCGAAGTTCCGCGATGAGGTCCTGTAATTGTGGTCTTCGTTAATTACCCAAAGCATAAAATATCGATAGCTGTTAATGCATAACGATGTGGCAGTTACACAAGAGACCAGAGAGCCTGGTTGCAGTTCTTCATCTTTTCGATTCTTCGAAGCGTAATGGTTGACAGTTTCCCATTTCTTTGCACAGTTCTTTGCATTTTTATTGAACTCTGCAAGGTAACAACCAATGTTTTATGTAGCCTATAAGATTTGCCGACACGTTTACAAACGGAACACTGTGAGTACGTACGTCTTTATTATAATGCATCACCAGCCCAGCTGCCATCAGAGAGACGGGCAGGAAAATGTTTAAACAAATGTGTGGCTGACCAAGACAAATTGACGTTACAGATGAAGTCGGGTGAAAATAATTGAATGCAAAATTGGAATGTGCTGCAGAACGATATTTTATTACGTTAAGAAAAAAAATGTATCCAACTTTTCTGGCGTTTTTAAATCACCTTGTTCTTCATAAAAAAAAAACATCTTACTCCAGGAGAGTGCATGCATTTTAAAACAATTAATTAGTAAAACCGACTTCCCGCTCAAACAAGACACAATGCAGCACTGGTGCTCATCTCCCGTTCACTGCCCTGAGCAATGGATGGAAATTCCACATTTCCACGGCAGGGCAAGACTATCTACCTTTCACTTGTCTGCAAATTAGTACTGATTTAATCCTTTTATCGACCCCGGAGAAGTGACGGGTCAGGTCAATCCCCCCCCAAGCAGGATGTGAACTGAGTCGCTCATGGTTGTTGGCTTGTTGTTGAAACCGTCCGATCAGTGTAGGCCCAAAGTCACTTTCATATTTACCGACATATGACCTCGTTAATGTTGACTTTTGTTGGCCAGTGTTTAAAGGTTGTACAACCAGTATTTTTTGTTTAAATGTGCTAAGAAAAGTAATTGAAGTTAAAAAAAACTCTGTTTTTGCCAGTGATGGAATATTCTGTGGGAACGTTATGGCCTGTCCTGTGCGGAATTAAATATGCAATGGTGACAGGACTTAATTTAAAGAAACACATTTTTGAATCTCTTTACTCATCTCTGACAAACGGAGCTGAGCTGATAGAAAATGAAAATCAAATCCAAGCAAAATCCATTGTATATTCTATGTAAATTAACTGGGTTTAAGTGTATTTCTGCAAATTAAATTCTAGACCCCTTCAAGTAAGAAGAGACGAGAATTTAATATGATCTCCGAGTCGGTATAAATCTACAAATATAGGAAAATTACATTTTGAAAAATGAGATCACATTAAACATATTTGATTTTCCGGTAACATTTTCCCTTAAATAAACCAAAAGTTGCAAGTGCATTTTAATCGGAAATTTCAAGGCAAGGGGTGAATTCCTTAGCAGCCTAGGGCAACTGTGGGCGAAAGATGGTCACGAATGAGTAAAAAACGAAGGTTTAATATCGTTAAAGCCTCTCATTAAGTTGTCAGGTACTTGCATGAAACCAATTGGCGATTGCGTAGTTAGCTGTGTTATTAAATCATTCTATGTCTAATGTGGAGTGGAGCAGCGGTGCAGCAGTTAGCGCACTGCTGTGAACTTGGCAAACAGAGTTTGTACCTGGCTGCTGCTAACAGTAGGAAGTGATGTATGGCAGGGCCCTCCTCACGAAAGGGGCAATGCTTCACGTGGCTCAACGGGTTGATTTTATCTCCTGGTTGAATAAACGATACCTACTATCAGAACCAGTCCTGTCTTCTCCTCCCCCCTGCCCAACCAGCTCTGACAAGCGTGGTGAAATATGGTCAAAAATTACTATACAACTGTAATGATGTAGGTCAGGGGTGTCCAACTTTTTTTCCTGAGGGCCACATACAGAAAAATATACGAAGGACTGGGCCACTCACAATACAGTTAAGCACAAATATTATGTGTGGGCCATAGACGATTATATTTTTAGACTTTGATACGTGCCAATTCAAAATGGATGGCGGGCCGCAGTTGGCCCGCGGGCCGTAGTTTGGACACCCCTGATGTAGGTGATGTGCTGAAGAATTGCTTTCCAAAGATGTTCTTTCCGGATAGCCGAGTGTTCCTGCTCTCTACCTCGCGACGTTTCGCCTCCCACGTTGGAGGCACATCAGACATCGAGCCGCACAGTCATCGAGCCATGAAAACCTACATTATTAACATCTGAGGTTAAAATCACACTCTCAGCCCCCACGATCTAACCTAAACCACGATCATTTATTTTTTGTTGCTTTGGTTTTCATTGTTTTTTTCATTCGTTGTTGACATGCCGTTCTCTCCGCGGCCCTTGTGCAGCGCTTTGTGACCCTCGGGTGAAAGGCGCTATATAAATTGATATTATTATTATCATTGAGGAGCAGTGACCAGTTTCCTGTCTGTGTGAAGGGAGCGATGAGTTGAAAACACGCGGGAATCGTTGGTATCGGGCAGTGGGTCCCAACACGTGGTCATCGGACTACTGATGACCTGCAAGGCCGGGGTAACTGGTCCGCGGAAATGTCCATTTCACAGTCACTGCCCATCGGAAAACCATTCAGACATTTCTGACCGGTCAACACAGCTGACTTTTCACTGAAGCTGCCAATTGCCTACATTCGCTCGAATAGGTTTAATATTGATAGATACGTTATTCCGATCACGGCGGTCTGTAAAAAAAACATAATTGGGATTTGGCAGTGGCCCACAGGTCTGGGAAGATTTGGAGTCTACTCTAATTGGCAATGGGAGGATGTGCAACTTTCCATCTAAGCAGACGCACAGACGTTTATCAGCTCAAACGGCCGTTTGCACCCTGCAATGAATGCTCGTTATTCAAGAGAGCAGCTTCGTGTACCCTCCCGCAGCTGCGTCTGTCCCCGTTACCTGTGTCTGAGACTGCTGCGGTGTATCGTTTTAAATTAACCCTCTCCCAAGCTGGCACGTGGGAAGTTGTAATTTTGAGAATTTGTTACAAATGCTCGTAAAATTCCTCCCGACGACTTTTCAAAGTGTACGTCTCTGTTTTGACCGAACCTTGCAGGCACGCACGTGTCCGCACGTACGCTGAGATGGCCCACTGTCTTAGGGAATCGCGTAGCTCTGAGTACAGTTATTTTTAATGTCAATCGTACAGAAGGCTGTGAGCGTTTATTTTTGGTTCGGGTTGCGAGGTTAACGCACAGTTCCTCTGTTCTTGTGACGCCGTTTCTTGATAGCTTCGCACGATTTCTCAAACCTCCTTCAGCAATAGTGGCCGTCTTCTCGGCGCAGTGCAGGGACACAGTATTTCACGCGATGCTTGTTCCCGCATCAAAAGGTCAAGATGCATTTTGCCGCCAACTCTAATGAACAGCACATCGTGCGCGGGGAAAAAAACACGGCGTATCATCTCCAAACGGCCTCGTGGCTTTTCGTTTTTTTTAACGAATGTTTCACTTACTTCGTTTATTTTTTTTTGCAGACACCCAGAAAGCTGTTCTGGAGCAGCTGCCTCCGCCCTCACGAGCACTACCTCATTACCAACGTCACCATGACGACCGTCAACGACAGGTGGCGGGTGTTCGTCGATTCCTCGTCCTCGCAGCTGAGCCTTGCGGGCGAGGCCCACGCCAGCGAGCTCGGCCTGAAGGAGGCCTTGGCTGCTTGTGGCATGTCAGGACGCGACTTCCAGACGCGCTCCAGGGCTTTGGCTGCTGCTAAGCCCGAGAGCCTGGCGTGTGGGACGGACACGAGGAGTTCTCCGTCGAACTTCATTTCATACCGGGTATTGCAGCACGATTTGTGCACTCCGTAACGCGTCGATCCACATCCCGTTGCGCTGTCGGGGTCAAGTCTTGTTGCGGAGAGGTCTGTCCGTCGCTGACTTTGCGCCGGTAGGAGAGTGGCGACTTCACCGTGGTGTGGTTCGAGCTATTCCCAGGGAAGCCCGCCACGACCAGATGGTGTTCCTTCTAATCGTCGTTTTGGGATTTGCCAGCGGTCCCGCAGATTAAGGCCCTCGCAGCTGGACGGCACCAGTTATCGCGTGAAGCCCAAATCGTTGAATGTGCAAATGGCGGCTGTTCCCTCCTTGCTTGTTGTAGAATTATTATTAGTTTCCCTTTTGCATTTTCTTTTGTCATTTCTCTTATAATTTCGTTGCTATCGCTTGACTCTCAGTTTTCTGTCTCACCGTTATTGTTGTGCCGTTCTCTC
>JAZEWU010000040.1:5443756-5455759 GCA_036362915.1 Geotria australis
AGCTTTGTGCAGCGCTTTGTGACCCTCGGGTGAAAGGCGCTATATAAATGCTATTATTATTATTATAACGACTGTGGCTACTCAGTGCTCAGACTGGAATACGGGATCTTAATATCGTCAGGTCACTACCCCAGTGAAGTTTGTTGCTTCTTGAGACACTCAGTCATGGGTTGCTTTTCAATGTAGAGTAGAGTACAACATAAAGCAGCCCGGTTGATCTGTCACCCGGCACTCACTGATTCACTTCGGTCACTCGCTCACCGACGTCAGTCGCCCCCTGACCACTCTTCTATCCATGCTACTGCGTTTACCGTTCCGGTGAACTGCACCCGTTGATTCTGTCACCCGTGTTGAGCACTCTAGCAGACTGTGTCGTCTCATCCACACTGTTTCTAACCACCACACCGTAGGTCACAACGACAACAACAACAAACAGCCGCCATTTGCCACTAAGTAGCGGTGACATCACCGCAGCGCTTGTGCCATTGTACGTGCACTTTGTGGCGATGTGAAGTATTGAAAGGCTCGCTGCCAAAGACATCACGGGACAGACGCAAGTGCCATGGTTTGACTGAGATAGCCGGCAGGTGCACCACCACCTGTGCTCCCCACCGTGCCCACCTGCTGCGTTTTAGCCACCCGGCGCTCTGCTCGTCGGTGTTGGCGTCACTACGAGTCACGCTGCAGCTCACGGCGCATCTCATTCTGCTTCTTCCCTCGCTCGGCTCCACTTCAGAATTCCCTCCCGTCGTCTCGTGCTAAATTCAGGACGCGTGTTTATTTGTTTTGATTCTGCCACAAATTGGCCGTTTGTTGCTCGACGCCTCATGTTCCGGGCCTCCGGGCCTGTGCGCGAGCAACTGTATTAAAAATCAAAGCGCCCATTGAAGCGTCATGACCGTTTGTGAGTTGCGGAAGTTCTGAAGCGGCGTAGCAGGGATTCCATTAGTAAAGACAGCGGGGGTCCCGTTAGTAAAGTCAACGTCACTGGAGTACCAACTTGAGCAGATGCACTACAGCTGGTTAATACTATTGCACGTGTTAAAATTTGCAATAAATACAAAAACGTAACCAAACTATGCTAAACACCACGAGTTTCTACATTTGTGAAATATTTTAATGAACAACTGTTTTGCGTGTAGAATGCACCCAGAGCTTAACAAACATGACCTGCCTTTGGCTGGTTTACCAACTATTTATACCTCCTCTCCACCCTCATCCCAATTAAGCCTTTACATTACGTATATATATCCAAGACTGTCAAACTCCTTTTACGGAAGATCCTGCATTAGACTTGTATTTTTAGACGTACTCAGGCAATGAATGATGACTGCTTATTCAAATGGAAGTAAACTGGAGCACCGGGGGAAGAAAAAAAACGCACACGTGCGAGGGGGCAACACTCTATCCCCAAAGACACAGACACAGCTGGCGAATACTCCGCTTGCTGTACTGCCTTCTGCTGGCGAGCCAGGGTACGGCAGCTCCTGGAAGCCCTGTGGGAAGGGAGCTTCACGACATTTGTGCAGCGGTCCACCAACGCTTGCCTCGAGAAATGCTGGATTACAGGCCACGTACATAACCTCCACCGCCTGTGGTTGAGTAGTGGTTTCGGCAAGTAACAATAGTTGACTGTGGCATTGCTGGCGATGATGACGGTGGTGGATGACTCCCTGCGTGCGCGCGTGCGCGCGTGTGCGGGGAGCGGTGGCTCAGTGGTTAGCGCGCAGGGCTACAAACCTGGCTATGACCCGAGTTAGAATCTCGCTCACGGCCAACACCAGTGACGATTTTTTGAACCGGTCCTGGGCCTCGCCTAGGTCGACTCAGCCTCAAATGAGTAGCCAGTGCTGTGCGTAAACCTTGCCACTAGGTAGACAACGGCGGCCGGGCGTGGTTGCCGGTCACCCACCTCCTCGTGTGCCGCGTCGACCTTCATAGCTGCTACCCGCTAACGGCACTTCACCCTGCAATCTGTTAAGGCCACACGGGGGATCCTTCTGTGTGCGTGCGTGTGTGAGCGCGCAGGGCGTGGTGACGCGCGTGCTCGACGCGCACGGCGCCCTGTACGAGCTGGACGGACGCGTGGGCCTCTGCCTCGCGTACCAGCAGGGCCTGCACCTCGGCCGCGGCCTGCGCGTCGGCGCCACCCTCGAGGTGACCTCTCCGTTTGTCGTTTGTGACTCCCGTGTGCGAACACGGCGCGAACGCGAACACGGCGCGAACGCGCGCCTCGCCTCTAGCCGCTCTGAGGGAGGGATCGCCGGCGCACGCCGGCAGCCCAGCCGTGACCACCCTACAGCCTCATGTGACCCTGGCGAGACTGTCGGCCTGCGGCGAGTTTCTCCGAGGCCGCGAGTTTGAGCCCCGTCTCTGCGCCCTTTCTCCCCGGCCGTGCCCGTGGCCTCGTCCCGTCAGCGTGGCCGGACACGAGGCTGCCGGGAGACCACCTCGCCACCCGCGGACTCCGGCGTGCAATATCTACCACGACGGTCGCCGGTTTGCAGCCGAGATCGCCGCCGTCTCTGTAGTTAGACGTGCGACGCCCGGGGAGGGGGGGCGAGAAGTCTCGGAAGGCGTTCCGAAAACGAAACCGTCTCAAGTCGAAGGCCGTGAGCTAACGCGGAACAAAACCTGCCCTCGTCGCCCGCGCGGTGCCATCGCTCACGCAGACGGGGGCCGCGACGGAACCGCAGCGACAAAACACAGGAGGTTGCCTGATCTAGCGCATAACGCCGTCACGGGGGCCGATTTGTGCTTTGGTGCTCGCATTAATCAACACCGCATCTGTCAAACCACCCCCACCGCCGCACACCGGCGGCACCGTACCCCCGGTCCTCTCGCGGTACATCGTGAAATCGCGAACGATGTTTCCCGACGCAACGTTGAGGTGGGGGCCACCGGTGCCGGGCGGGCGCCGCGGCGGCAGCCGGCGCGAGGTCGGCGATGGCGCGGTTAAATCGCGAGCCGGAGGGACGCTGCTTGCCCTTTGTGGAGCGGACGGAGCGGCCGGGCGTGCGTCACGCGAGCGAGGCGACCGAGTCCGCGCTGGTTTCCGTGGAAGCGGCCGACTCCCCGGAGCCGCCTCCTCACGCGCTATAAATTGGTGCGGGGTCGTGCGCCGCGGCGGGCTCCGACTCTCGACGCGGCACCGTTTTACTGCGCCTAATAAGTGCACGGTGGCGGCGCGCCGTTCTCGAGGCCCCCCCTTCCGCTTCGTAGCAAAACAGCTTGAGCTGGGTAAATGGCCAGAGCGTTGTGTCCGCATGGCATGTGGTACCGTCGGCCTGGCGCTGCCTCCATGAATATCCAATATATATGCAGATGGAAGGTTAAGCTCATTTAATTTGAAGGTGAGAAAAAAAAGACAATCCTTTCTACTTATAACATAACGCTGCTGGTCACATAAACGCCTTTTGTTTGTGGTTATTGTTAATTAGGAGTGACCTCATTAGAGACATCTGCCTGCTTAAAAGTCAGCCTCGGGTACAGGGCTTTTCTTATTGGTTGTGTAGGTGCCTGATGGGGGGAGAGAGGGACAGACAATACGCCGAGCAAAGTGAAAATTACCCCTGCGCCGCTGTGCCGGCCCACATTCACACCCGGCCCGTTTGCCTCTCCGTGGCGGCAAGGTTGCCCGCAGGCCACATTACAATTAAATCACGACGTGTTTTTGAAAATGTTATCACTCTCCGCATTTCAACACCACAACTCCTTTTTATCCGTATGTTTTATTGCATTTAATCACTAATTATGGGGTTTTACGATGCTGCGTGTTTTTTTCTCGTCTCCAATCTTAGTTTGTACGGCGCTTTGCGACCTTTGGGGCGGAAAGGCGCTTTGAAACGCGTACGTTCCGAGCGCCGTCTCTTTATTTTTTTACGTAAAATTGCACTCGGCGCAAAAATAGCATTTCGGGCCGCCGTCGCCATCCGTCACGGCCGCGGATGCCAGATGCCGCGTTTCATCCCGCTGTCCTCGCGAGAGGAAAAAAGAAAAGGGAAATAATTACCTAATCGATAACGAATTGTAAAATTAGTCATCGGTCAAACCCGCCTTCGGCAGCACGTGCGCGCGTTACTAGTGCGGCGCGCTAGTGACCCTGGCCTCTGGCGCAGCTCCCTCATTCCGCTATCTCGCGGGCTGTCCGGCCAGGTCCTCATCCTTGAAATTCGGGGCTTTGACCTATTTTTACCTTTATTTTATTTACGCCCGGGATGACAGAGATGGCGCTCGGAACGGGGGAGATAAGAAACCGCTCCGGCGGCTGCAGGATGTAAATATCGTCTCGTTCGAGCGGCGCCGCGGGCCTTCGACGACGGGGGAGGGCGCGGGTGCCGCGAGCGCGGCGCGTTTTGTGCGCGGGCTGGCGCGCGTCGCCCCGCGCTCGTGTGACGCTGCTGACGGAGGCGTGATGGATGGGTGTATTAAACAAAAACAGGGCCGTAATATAAGCCCGTGGAAACATGAGCGACCTGTCAGGCCAAATTCCGTATCAAACTCAACCACTTTGGCTGCACGTCCTCGCCTCCCGCTGTCAGTACGCTCGGCGTGCCGCGTCTCGCGCGCGCCTCTCGCCGCGACTGCCGCCCGTCTCCAGCGGCGTCACATTGTCTGAACTCGATGGAACAGAAGTCAGGAAAGATCCGGGATAAAGACGCCATCGTGGCGAAAGCCGGCGATTCGTACGTTTGTTATATCGGGGGAATCCCGCTTTCAGAGCTTGCTAGCTCACTGGGTACTTTCTGCAGTGATAATAAACATCTATCTATCGACCACTACATCTCGCGACGGTAGACACACGGTGACCGCTAAGACAGCCTCCCGCCGTCCGTTCTTAGGTCTTCCCCTTGGTCGCCGGACTCCGTGGGAACTGCGGGGCAAGCGCAGGGAGACACAGGCACATATTACTGTAAATAGTTATAATGTTACCCTTGATTAATTACGGCTATATTTGTTGAAGGAAGCTGGAGTTCTCACTTGTCTGCGTTGCGTGTGAAGGTGGTTTGCGTGGGAGTATGTGGGCACCCCCTTTGGTTTGCGCAACAATGTGCCAATGCTGATAAACACCGAAAGGTGGCTGAGTTCCGCTAAACTGCCAGCTTTTTACGCCACTATGGGATCACTATTTCCACTTTGTAAAGAAAAAATGTGTGGTGAGCTTGGTGACAGAGGTGCGGCTGTTGTTCACAGTGCTCCTCACAGTGGCCCAGGGTTATGCTCTGGTTTTCTTTGGGTTTCCTTCCGTCTGTCCAGCACAGTGCCTGGCTTTGTCGCCCGAGATTGACCGTCCTTGCCTACTGTATGTGATAACTTCAGGTTTTAACAGAGGCGTTGGCCTCTCCGGTGGCGACGATTCAGGACCTGCGTGTCTACCGATCCTCGGACGTGGTTCTAGACGGGGGTCTTGCAAGGACCTGTCGGTGGACAATTTGGATCGCAGGGTTGGCGAGTTCATTGCATTCGAACGGCAATACCAGCACGATCGCACGACGGATATTTGGGCAGCCGGCCGCTCCTGGGGTGGTAGCAGTGCGCCCTGCTAGAGTTATGAGCCCACGCCTCTGGAAGAGAGATGAATGGCAGCCACCTGGTCTGTGCCGCTTACTTCTATCGTGCAGCCTTTATCAGGCAGCCTTTGGCAGGGCGGTGCCGTTCTGAATGCTTACGGTAGGCACGCCACTTCCACCTGTTGTGTCGCAGGAGTCCCGTAAAGAGCTTGCAAGCTCACTGGGTATTTTTCTGCTGTAATAAACAGCTATCTATATAAACCTGCACCGCTGTGGCGCTGGCAGGCGTCTCCGTACAGGTGACGACCGCGGGCTCTGCCGGGCCGTGTGGTTTAGTTGATGGCCTCACACTCGCGAGGCACGGCTCCATACGGGCGGCAGGGTGGCGCGGTGCTAACATCCGCGCTTCACAGAAAGAAAGGCCTGCCCGAGGCGGTTCGATTCCGACCTCGGGCGTCTTTCTGCGTGGAGTTTGTGTGTTCTCGCCCCCTGTTCTGCGTGGGTTTCCTCCGGATTCTTTGGTTTCCACCCACAACTAAAAAAACACTCGTTAATTAATTAGCCGTTAACGTCATAATATATAGGAAGCAGTGTCTGGCCATTTGGCGCTGGCTGACCGTGGGGCTGACTCCCCCCCCGTCTCTGCGGTTTCCTCGCGCCTCCGTCTCCGTGTCTCGCCCATGACCAGGCATGAAATTTGCGCGCGTTACAAATTGTATCATCATTCATTCAGAAAGGCTTCCCGGGAAGCCTTTCTGAATAGCCTGCTGCTTATCTGCAGAATATATCTTCTAGTGACGATCGTGTGGGGCCGCCAATTCCTACAAAAATCTATCTTTCTCTAAATCTTACATTAGCACGCGTCGCCCTGTTTCCCATCAAGCGCTCGGATTTTCAATAGGACCACATGGCTAATCTCGCGTGCCGGTGCTCGGGCCCTTCCCATTGGCCTTGCCTCTTGTGTATGCACGTGCGATTACTCTCGCGTTATAAAGAGCTCCGGAGGTGTTTGTCGTAGTGTTATTTCCGACGGAGCTTTGACGTCCTTCGTTATGCGCGTTGTGCACGGGTGTCCGCGTGTGTCTGTGCCGTCTGCTCTGCACCACGTGAGTTTTATTAACAGAATGTGTTTTTGCATTGCACTTCGGAGCGTGGGGCAATTCATTGTGATTCAAATCCGGCCTTTGTAACGGTCATGTGAATGTTTCATACATATTCATGTCCTCAATAACAATACCACCTAGATATTTTTAGGAGCATAATTTTGCGCGGGTATTCTTTTGCCGCCCTTCCCACCAATCTGGCCTATAACTGTGTGTGGATAAAAATACACACTTTGTTTGTAAGGACCATAGCAATGCCTCTGACTCAGAATGTACCTGATTTGATCAGATTTCAGGAAGCTAAGCAGGGTTTGCCTGGCTACTATTTGGCGGGGTGACCACTCGGTTGCGGGCAGGGATACGTGGGCGTCGGAGGGCGGCGCAGCACAAGCCATTGTTGTGGGTCAGCGCTTCGCAAACGGTGTGCCGCGTTATTTTCTGAATTATCTGAAAGAAAATAACATCGCTGTTTGCCGTTCAACACAAAAAATCCCCCACGTAGCCTCTGTCGTTGTTGACATGCCGTTCTCTCCGCGGCCCTTGTGCAGCGCTTTGTGACCCTCGGGTGAAAGGCGCTCTATAAAATGCTATTATTATTATTAACTAACAAACGTGGTATTTAACGGTCGTAAGCCGAGCACGCCAATCGTAGAGACGTCGCAAATAAAAATTGCGTGGCGAACGACAACGGCGATCCGGAACGAGCGCTCCGGCGCTTTACGACCGTAAGACGAGAGCTGACGACGACCGATGACGCTGGCGCCTCGCGTCGCCGTTCCCCCGCCGCCGTTCCTCCCTCCGAGCTCCGCGTCGCCTTGTCGCCGCAGGTGCACGCGGTCCACCTGGTGCGCCGCCCGCCGCCCGGCCAGCCGCCCGCCGTGCTGGTGGCGTGCGCGCTCAGCTCGGTGCGCGTCGCCGCCTTCTCGCCGCTTGCGACGCCGTGGGCGCCGTTCCAGCCGACGTGGAGCGCGCCGGTGCGGGCGCTGCACGACGCTTGCCTCTCGCCCGCCGCCTACTTTCGCCTCCTGGACGAGGTCCGCGGGCTGTCGGAGAGGTAAGCGACGTGAGCGGCCCGTAAACGGCGAAGCCTCGGTGCGGGCCGTGTGCTTGTTATGTTTAACCAGGTGAGAGAGAGAGAGAGAGAAAGAGCTCTCCCCTTGCGGAGTTCAAACACCCCTCGTGTTATAGCCTGAACAGGCGACAGCGTGAACACAAGACAGCCTGGACAAGTAAGAGCCTGAGTGCAGGAGAATGTGTGAGAGCCTGAATGGATGAGGGCTTTGAGATGTGTTGTTTGTCGGTGGATGGCAGTTCTTGGATGCTGCGTGGGTGCATCTACAGAGAAACGCCGCTCCACCAAGACAGGCCTGGTGACGGTCATAATCTTTCACACAGAGGTCACAAGGTGCCGTATGGAGGCATTACACTGTTTCATATACATTTACAGGTAATCGTAAAATATTGCGCATCAGCGTAATTACCCTATGGAAATTGGGCCGTGTCTTTCTTTAAAGGCCCCAAGCTGTGTGACCGAGGAGAAATGTTTCTCCGGCTCGCTCAGTGCTCAAAATCTCGCGATGCATGGCTCTGCCCGGCCTTCATTTGAAGCCCCCTTCTCCCTCGGGTCACATGATGGACAGTCTTATAAAACCCGCGTCTCGGCAAAAGGGCCTGCGGTGCGGCCGGCTTCGTGGAGCGCACTTTGAAACCAGCAGGCCGCTGGTGTCCACTCATTTTTATACATTTTCGGCCCCGGCGCGCGATCGACGCAAAGTGTCTCATTTTCCGCTCGGCTCTCGCGTCGCTTCTGGGTCACGCCATTGCACATTTGCATCACGGCGCCTCGAGGAAAAATGACGCGTCTCCTAGTAAATGATGCGCGTTAGGCAAAGTGCCTTGAGCATGTGTGCGACATTCATAGTTTTCACCTCCACAAATTTGAAATTACACATTTATTTTTTTTTACACCACCGGCAAACAGAATACGCGACGGTTTATAAATCAGGACATGCTGTTGCGGAATATTGCTTATTTCTTCCATCCACACCAATCTAAATGTGTCAGAAAGCATATTCCCAGGCATTAGTAACAGGCCGCTGAAACCGAGTCACGCCGCCGCATCGCTGCGCTCGAACGCACCCGTGTTTGCGATGCCGCGGTCGGTCCCAGGTGTTCGAGCGCGGTTTTTGCCTCCGTCGAAGCTTGCGCGACGGCGGGGTCGCCGACGGGGAACGAGGTCGCGGCGAGCGGCGCCGCGGCTCCTCGTGCGTCCCTCGGCCGCTCGAGTTCTCGCGCCGCTGTCGGACGAGCGAGCGCGGTCGGTTGGAATGCGCGCCCCACAGCTAATACGCCGCGCCGAGCCGTGATAAGCCAGCCGGGACGCACGGCAGACGGTTGCTAAGCAGCATTCCTAGCGTACGCTGCACGGGTCCGGTTTTGTTTCTGAGCATTGCTTGACCGGGAGAATATATATGTATATTTTTTTTAGACGTGCGGCGAAGTAAAATGGCATTCTGCACAACGCGGCCGGGCTAAACAAATCAGCGGGTGATAATTGCATTACTCAGCCGTCTGAGAGCTACGTGTGCCTTATAACGGAGACCTTGTAAAGTACTAGAGGCATATTTGTTTTTCAGAATATTTTATGCTCCCTATTTTTATGAAGTCTTTCATGCAAAGTGCATTGATGTTCTGGGTAAAAAAAAAACAACAGCTGCTTTTGATATACTACGGAAGGCTGTACCCATTTTGATATTCCGCCCTTCACTTTTTGATCATGCGCGCTGTAGATTTTAGTGATTGGCGTTTACGCGCGTACATCAATTTATTCGCTTGCACGCAGCGCGGGCGCGCGCGCCAGCGTGTAAGTTTATATCCGAGCCAACGTGCATCGTCGCGGCAGTCGTAATAGTGAAAGCACGGGCGGGTCAGGTCCGATCCGTGTCACGGTCCCGTACGAACGCGACGAGGCTGAGTTCCGGGGAGGCAGCCGCCGCAGCCGCCGCCGCCGCCGCGACCGCAAAGCAAACGGCCGCGCTGCTGAGGATCCGGGACATTTTTATTTTGTTGCGAAATGCACAATTTTCTAGACAGGCGTTGAACAGAAAATTAATTTGGCAGAGCGCCGGCGCTGGGAGGGGGCGGGGGGGGTGAGACGGAAATGGGGGGGGGCGAGACTGTGCGGCGGGAGGGTGAAGATCGGAGAGTGTGCGGTGGCAGCATGCCTGCGGTCCACGGAGGCTGTCCATCTGTGGCAATTACATTCCGTCCGCACAGTGCGTGCGTGCGTGTACGTGCGTGCGTGCGCGCGCGCGATTACAATATTCGCGAGCAGAACGCAGGCTCTCCGGCGGCGCACCGCGAACCACCAATGTCACCTAAGATATTTGTCGGGGTTGCGCGTGTTAATTAGTCCGGGAGCAAGGTGAAAACATTTTCCGAGTCGCTTGCACCCTCTCGCCGCTACCGCCGCCCTCCCACCACGATGCGCCCCTTCTCGCTTCACCCCCCCAACCTTCCTTAGCCGGGCCCTCATCATACCGTCCCGCCAGCCTCCATATGCTGGCTTGTCCGTGCAGCCCCCCTAGCGCGATAGCCGAGACAGCTGGTTGCTTTAAACGCCTGCTTAACACATCATCGGCCAAATGCTTTCTTTAATTTGTCTCTGTGTTCTCGGCAGCGAGTGTCCTTATTCAAGTTATCGCGCTTGCTGTGCGCGAGGCCGCTCGCTTAACCCGGAGTCTTCACGCAGGGCAACGAGAGGGTGTCCTCTGTGGGCGTTTTGTCTCCTCACAGGATGGCTACTTGCGGTAGGCGTCTGTTTGTTTTGAAGAACGCGGTGTTAATTTTAGACAATGGCTTTGCCCGCGGTGGTGCATTAGATAAATGCTTTGAGTCATTTGTTTAGAGTCTTCCCGCGGATCGGTGAAATGTGCGTAATGTCCTTTCCTAATGAAAGCACAGTTTTTGGTAGGTCACGTCTCCAATGACAAAGGTTTGCTTTTAAGCCTGATAGCTTTGGGCTTTCATAGGTGAGCTCACCGCCTTGCAGCCCAGCAGCCCTCCTCCCCGTGAAGCCAGCGCATTCGTCCTTGTCGTCAAAGAGGAATAAAGGACACAGCTGAGATACACATGATGCGACATCTGGGGGTCACTCGGCAGCGGCTGAGATAGAGAGAGTGAGAAAAAAAGAAACCACAAAATCAAATGAGAATAAAAGGTTGATCCCTGTGCCGTATTGCTGTATTCCTGAGCTGCGTAAGCGCATTTCGCCTGGCCCCAGGGCCCGTGAGATCATTGGCAAGATAAGATTATCTTAAGCGGAGACATTGCACCTCCACTGAGCGTGCTTGCCAATACGTATCACGGTGTACGGAACAAAGAAATGCATTTACAAACGTCTAGGGGTGAGCGCTCTGTCCCTGTCTTGGTCTCGGAGCTGCGAGGAGGAGGAGCGGTGGCGGTGACCGGTCGAGGAGTAACGAGCCGGCTGTTTGGCGGCCGCGGCTGAAACGCTCATTAGAGAAAAGTTGGAATGGCCCTCCGGTTAAGGGGGGGGGGGGTTCTCAACAAAACCACGCAGTTGGCGTTGGTGCTGCCACCCCCAGCACTGCCTCCATTCCTCTCCAGAACATTGTGTTACGCGTGTAAATATCTGCGCGTGTAACAGGTGCGTGGGATTACCTGAATCGATTGTCACCGGAATTGCAGGCCGTGTTCAGCCACCGTATTTATCTGCAGAATCAGCCTCCGCTGATTGTGTTTAGCCCCGCCCCATGCCCTGTAGATCCACGCCGTAGCCCGTGTCGCAACCCCCCCCTTGTCCTGTCGTTTGACTTCATCGTGGAGGCAGCCCAGCGTTGGTCATCGCGACACCCGCGAGCCACTGGCGGCCCCTGGTGGCCCAAAGTGTGGCCTCTGTCGTGCGGCCCCAGACAATACACACGTGTGGAAACAAGCCATAATCCGTGGGGGGCATGTAGTGAGCGGGGGGACGGGGATGTAGAGAGAGAGGGGAAAGCGTGGAGGTAGGGGCATGGAGTGAGGCGGGTGTAAGCAGTGGCGTGCAGAGGTTTGGTGATGCCCGGGGCCAACTCCGACCCCTTGATTGTATGCCCCCAAGACTCAAGCATTGGGCCTAGTACTGAGAAATGTGAGCAAGGAAGACATCTTAAATATGTAAAAACAGATGAAATAAAAGTTTTATTCAAATTCAATATAACGTGTCGACGGCAGTCGACAGGGCACAGTGGACGATGAAAAATAATGTCGATCGGCGCCGACAGGGCACCGAAAGAGTTAATCGGCGTTACGCACAGTATTTACATGTAACGGGTTCTCTACTCCGGTCTCGCTTATTAAAACACGGATCCACAGTCACAGCAGCTTGT
>JAZEWU010000040.1:5455814-5475768 GCA_036362915.1 Geotria australis
GGGTCGTGTGGAGTGAGCGAGTGGAACGTGGAGTGAGCGGTGGGGGGAAGTGGAGGAGGGGGAAGCTGGGAGGGAGATGCATGGAGTTGGGGGGGGTGGAGGGGTGGTACCCGGGGAGGGAGAGACTCGGAGTGAGCGATAGATAGATGTTTATTATTACAGCATAAAAATACCCAGTGAGCTTGCAAGCTCTTTACGGGATTCCCGTGACACAACAAACATGCGAATTGACAAAAATAAATAGTTAAACCTATAAAAGTTACTAATTTACCACAAACCCTGCGATGGACTGGCGTCCCATCCTCGGTGTGCCCCTGCCTTGCGCCCTGTGTCTGCCGGGATAGGCTCCGGCTCACCGCGACCCTGTACAGCAGGGGTGTCCAAACTACGGTCCGCGGGCCAACTGCGGCCCGCCATCCATTTTTAATTGGCACGTATCAAAGTCTAAAAATATAATGGTCTATGGCCCACACATGATATTTGCGCTTAACTGTCTAGTGAGTGGCCCAGTCCTTCGTATATTTTTCTGTATGTGGCCCTCAGGAAAAAAAGTTTGGACACCCCTGCTGTACAGGATTAAGCGGTTTCTGAAAATGGATGGAAATTTACCAAAAAATAAACATTTACACACAGCCATTTACACAAGCGGGCAGGGGTGGTGGTCGTGTGGAGGGCGTGTGGAGGGACTCGGGGGTGATAGTGAGGTGCATGGCAGTGAGAAGGGCGGTTGTGACGGGGAGATAAGACGAGCGCCTTCGCTGCGAGACGGCGAGCGCTGTGTTATGACGGCAACACCGGTGGGTTTTAAACGCGCGCCGACGTCTGCGTGTCACTCGGCCAAACCGGAGATCAAAAGGAATGAAACACCGTATAACGAAGTGAAACAAAAGGGAAAATTATGAACAAACTATCCGTTTGAAGTACGCTTTGTTTGTCAGGGTGGTTGTGTGCGCGTTACTCGAAATGCGCCTGGTTGCGCCGAGGCGAAAGTGAAAATTACAAATCTTTTAACTGGCTTATGCACACGAAAGCCAGTTTTTTTTCCCCTGTCTTTGCTAAAAATCACTTGGTATGCGGGAGAGACCGGAGATAATGATGTTGGCAAAAGGCTGAGATTGAAAAATTGTCTGACTTTGACAGCTCATAACTCATGGACATTTTCTTTGACCAACATGAAAAACCCCTGCAATGCATTGCCTGTGCAATAGAGTAATTATAAACTACAAGTGCTCAATGTCCGCCCCATACAGGTTTTAAATTGAAAATGCAAAAGCATTAAGCGGTGCGTTGTTTGTGCGTGTGTGCACCCCTGTTAATGTGCCTGCATTGGCATTTCCCTTAACCTGTTGTCATTGTGAACTGGAGAATTGGACAATTGTTTTTTGTAAAATCGCCTTAGGTGTGTTGTGTGTGTTCCATGCCAAACGCGTACAGTGGTTGTAACCACTGTAAAGACGAGCTGATTTCCATTCATCCATTGTCAGAAACCGCTTATTCCTGTACAGGGTCGCGGTGAGCCAGAGCCTATCCCGGCAGACACAGAGTGAAAGGTCGGGTTGTACCCAGCATGGAACGCCAGTCCATCACAGGGCACTGGGGGCAATTTAGTCCGCAGGCCACTTAACCTATGCAGCAGCATGTCTTTGGACTGTGGGAGGAGAACGGAGTGCACGGCGAAAACCCACGGGACACGGGGAGAACATGCAAACTCCATACAGAAAGGCCCCGGAGCCAGGATTCGAACCAGGAACGTTCTTCCTGTGAGGCGGCAGTGCTACTCGCCGCACCACCGTGCCCTCCAGCTGATTTCCAATGGTGGTATTTTGTTCATCGACTGTAAAACAAACAACCGATATCATGAGACGAACACACATGATTTGGGTGGCAGGGTCGCACCGCAATGGGGCCTCACAGCAAGAAGACCCTGGGTTAGATTCCTGTTTGGACAACTTTCTCCGGGTTCTGCGGTTTTCCTCCCACAGCTAAAAATAATAATAAAAAGTACAATGTCACCGGTATTGCAGAAGGCCTTCGTCCAGCGGCAGATTGACAAAGGGCTGACAGTGATTTTATTTATTTTAAGTAAACATTCAAGATAAGTTAGGAGCATGTTTGGGAAATGTTTAAATAGATTTTTAAGCCACCGCTGTCAACACTACCGATGTCAACTGCAGGGCTGTTTTCTAATCTGCATTTCTCGGAAAATTGAGGTTTACGGTTTTTTATTTTCTGAGTGAGTAAAGACCTAGGCCCGTATTCTTAGTCACGGCTTGGCTTGGGCTTGGCTGTAGCTCATTTGAGCTGGCTCGTCGCCATACTTTACTTGCATTTGACATATATCCTCGTCCTGATATAGGTTTTCATGGCTCGATGCATGGGAATTGTCCTTCTTTCAGGATAGCCGTGTCTAGCGCTCGCTCTCTCTCCTTCGAAGGAGAGAGAGCGAGGGTCTGTTTATATCCTTGTCTCTTTACAAACTACTACCATAGTCACCCTATATTTGTTTAATGTTTTTGTTGTGCCATTTTATAATGTCACCGTGATCGGTGTAAAAGAATCTGCCCCATTTTCACTCCAGGGGATGTATAATCTAACATTGATTTATTTAGGTGCAATATTTCTAATTTCTCATGCGATGCACTCCTGTTCTCTGTTTTCTTCATCGCTCTACTCCGCTGTATTTGTTTTACCGTCGTCGCTTCGGTGACCCGGGTCACTCTGCAGGGCTCGCCAGAAAATAAAGAAAATAAACTTGAAACTCGAGCCAGGCTCTGAGCGTGTTAGCCAGGCACACTCAGGAATTCCGACAACAACTGAGTGTGGCTCACTCCTGAGTTGAGCTCGAGTGTTAGAGGCCGAGACAGTGAGCAGTGTTCCCCAAGTAAAAACCAGCAGGAATCAGATCGTGTGATTCGTCTATTTGGCATGCACACCGTTCTTTTAGCGCAAGGCTGTCACGAAGGCACGATGTTTCACAGAAATATATTTTGCACGCGCTTCACAGATGTTGCCATGCGTAATCCCAGTTGGGTGCTCGTCATCATCTTTGTTGGAAACCGCTTAGTCCTGTACAGGGTCGCGGTGAGCCGGAGCCTATTCCGGCAGACACAGGGCGCAAGGCAGGGCTATACCCCGGATAGGACGCCATTCTATCACAGCACACCGGGGGAAATTTAGTCAGCAGGCCAATTAACATGCAGCAGGATGTCTTCGGATTGTGGGAGGAAAACCGGAGTGCCCGGCGTAAAACCCACGTGGACACAGAAAGAGAACATGCAAACTCCACACAGAAAGGCACCCGAGCCGGGATTCGAACCCGGCTCACCACGCCGCCGTGCCGCCCGAAATACTTTTGTGGACCGTCTAAACTAGCGGCATGATGGGCTCACGCGCCGCCTCCGCCGACGAGGGCTTGCCTGCCGCGAGAGTCGCTCAAACACGTTTCAATCAAGCCGAGGATTTTTCCTCTCACCCTGCCGCACGATATCGCGCCTTGATTGAGCAATGCTCTCCGCGGGGAAATCATGCGTGGCGCTGAACTTTAGAATTGCGCACACATGTCCTGGATATTAATTCCGCATATCTTTATTTTTTTTTAATATGTACGTGAAAAGCGGGTAACCTTTTGTCCTTTGCACCCCTCGGTTCACGCCAGACTAATTGCCTCTGCGCGAGATTAGAAAAACAAAAACATTTAAATTCGAAATAAGCACCAGGTATGAAGCAGCTGATAGACATGCAAGACGAACAGGTATGCGTGCACTCATTAGCATATTATTAACCCGACTGTGTGCTGCAACTGTATTCAGCAGCAACGGTGGTGTGGCGGTAACATCCGCCACACCAAGGCGGTTTGATGTCCGCCTTGGGCATCTTTCTGTGTGCAGTTTGTGTCTTCTCCCCCTGTTCTGCGTGGGCTTCCTCCGGATTCTCCGGCTTCCTCCCACGAATAAATATTATCGGATAACATCATAATGTCTGGCAAATGTTGGCGCCGGTTGGCTGCATTGCTGCCTTCCCCCCGCCTCCCTGCGGTTTCCTCAAGCCTCCTTATCCGTGTCTGGTCCGTGACCAGGCGTGGAGTTTGCGCGCGTTACAAATTGTGCTACTCATTTTATAGACTGACACAAGCCAGACCGCACTGACAAATGATAGGTTACGTTGGTGCAGAGCGAGCATCGGCATGTCACGTCGTCCGCTGTCCTTCAAACAGGTGCAATGTTTTACGACTCAAAAGGCCACATTTTCACAGTAGGACTTCTGTCTCGGAGCCAGGGTATGTGGAAATGATAGTGTTTCAGGCATTCGTGCGATGACCTATTTTACTCGAGAGTGACTGATAGCGGTTGTCACAGCCTCCCACTGCTCTGGATCACATTACAGAACACAGCACACAATGCCTGGCTAAAAATAATAACCCTTGATCAGGCACCGAATACCGTGTCGGAGCTCCGCTCCTGCGGCGCGCGCCGGGAATCTGGGTCCGATTCCATGCAGATGCACACGATAGCGCCTTTCATCGTAAAATGTCGTGGTATCAACTGGGTAACCGGTAGGCGAACGAGATGCCCATTATCAGCCACATTCAATTCAACTTTATTTGTCAATTCTGCCATATGTACAGGAGATATAGAGGATCGAAATTCCGTTTCTCTCAGACCCCGGTGTTGGCATATACATGGACTGGAACAAAACAACAAAGGTTTAAAAATACTAGGATAAAAAAACAAAATACTAATTTATTTATTTTCAATATTAACACGTTAAGGTAAGCTGGGGGTCGGGGTCCACTCCGTCTCTGCGGTGATCACCCTCTGGGGTGCGACCATCAACCGCATCAAAACATCCACGGGTCGATGTGCCCGTCCCTTTCGTGGATGGGTAATTGAAGGGAGAAGCCACAGTCGTGCAATTGTGGCCACGCAGCCTCAAGTTATAGAACGTAGAGGAAACCGCCGCAGTCTCGCGACGCTTTAAAGGAGGAGGAACGGCAACTCTGCGCGAGCTGTCTCTCCGCCTGAAGCCCTCTCAACTTTGCTAGCAGGCCACTTGACACTGGCATTTGACTCCTGAACGAATTCCCACGTGCAGGAATAGAAACCTCTGTAGTGTGTCCTCTCCTGCAGCTGCCGTTCTGTAAGCAGTCCTGCCCAAGTCCAGTTATTAACAGTTAAAACAATTCATTGGTAGGTTGTTTTTGTCTTTTTTTAAATGTAAGCTGGAAGGAACCGTTGAGCTATGTAGCTCTTTTTAACACATGTCTAACGAGGAGGTGGTACACACGTTAACATCTCAGCGCACTGGGGACAATTTAGTCAGGACAATTAACCTAGGCAGCATGTCTTTGGACTGTAGGAGGAAACCGGAGTACCGCAGCGAAAACCCACGCTGACACAGGGAGAACATGCAAACTCCACACAGAAAGGCACCCGAAGAGCCGGGAATTGAACCCGGGACCTTCTTGCTGTGAGGAGGCAGTGCTACTCATTGCGCCACCTTGCCACCCTTAGCTTCCTCTAGTAGTCAGCAACCAATGTAGGGAATTTTAAAGGTGTGCTCCTGCTATAGACACAGTGACTTGAGGGTCTGGGCCCATTCTGTGACACAGATGGGGGGCGGGGAGGGGGGGCGTAAGCACTGCTGCTGTGACATCTGCGAATGGAAACGTCTACGTATCGTTGCATGACTCCGATAGCAAAACAGTAATGAACTTGGTAACCAACAGAATTATAATGACTAAAACACCCGCTACAGAATTCCTAATCCCTCGTCACACATTTTGTTATCTCTAGATCTCCGGATGCTGCGACAACAGCAGCAGGTCTCTGTGGCCTGCCACAATCTCGAATGTTATAGCCGTGTGTGACCTCGCTCCCTGGTCACAGTGGAGGCCACTGTTGATAGCCCTTCACTGTTGACTGTGCCGATCGAAGGCCGTCCATGGAATAGCAAACAGGTTTCTTGTGGAAACGTGGCTGGTGGTTAATTTCTATCGCCGTTTCTATTCGAGAAATTGTTTTTGTTTTCCAGCAGCGATAATGGTTTTGGAAGTCATCATTGCGTAATTTGCAGTAATGCTGTTAACCTTTCCGGGTTCTATAAGAGGGACCTTTCTTAGGAAGTCCACAGTGATTGTTCCCTGGAGACCGACTGCCAATAGAGTTAGGGAACCGGAATTATGTGTTTGAGTGGACTTGACCGGATTGTTGGCATACGTACACGCTGGTTAGCGGTTTATTATTCATATAAATACAAAGGGTCAAGGGGTGAAGCGGGGGCACAGCGGTGATCGGGCTACTGAAGCGACCCGAACCAATCGACCCGTGTAGAAGTTTGTAAATTTAACACGAACGCTTTCGTGACCAATGTTATCCATAGTATAGCTCTTTTTACGAGTTAAGTCTTGTAAAAATAATAAGTGTCGTAAACCCGCCTCCACCCGACACAGCCAATTAGTAAGGGGTTGTCACGTGAACAAAACGTGCCAATTTGTTACTACTTCAGCACACCGGTATGTTGGAGAGCGAGCCCACAACATTTACAATGAAGGTACGACGTTTCGCTGATCGTTACAATCAGATTCAATTCAACTTTACTTATCAATTCTGCGATATGTACAGGACATTTAGAGGATCGAAATTCTGTTTCTCTCAGACCCCGGTGTTGGCATATACATGGACTGGCACACAACAAAGGTTTAAAAATACTAGGATAAAAAAATTAAATACTATTTTTGTTTTATATTTACACGTTAAGATAAGCTGGGAGTCGGGGGGCAGGACGTTCCAAAGAATTGGGACGTTTTGTTCACGTGACAACCCTTATGACTTGGCCGTGTCGGGTGGAGGCGGGTTTACGACACTTATTATTTGTACGTGCCCTAACTCAGAAAAAGATCCGTCTTCATTTCCCAGTCGCGGCTAACTTATCGGAGCGATTTACAAACCGGTCCCGGTCGCGCCTAACCCCCTTCAGCAACCCGCACTGCCCAGCATGGTGAAGTCTGGTCAAGCAAACCCCGCGACCGACACAGCACGGGGAGGCTTTCGTTCATCTACATGCCGGGGGTCAAGGTAGAAGCGTTCACGTCACGATCCCTGTCAGGTAATACTTGGTATTGCCTGCGAATTCTACCAAACACTTCGAGGCCGAGCTGAAAGACAACGATGTCCAGAAGCTGACCATCGTGCTTCGAAGAATCGCAAAGAAGAAGATCTACATGCCGTTCTCTCCGCGGCCCTTGTGCAGCGCATTGTGACCCTCGGGTGAAAGGCGCTATATAAAATGCTATTATTATTATCTAGCGCAGGGGTGTCCAAACTACGGCCCGCGAGCCAACTGCGGCCCGCCATCCATTTTTAATTGGCACGTATCAAAGTCTAAAAATATAATGGTCTATGGCCCACACATAATATTTGCGCTTAACTGTCTATTGAGTGGCCCAGTCCTTCTTATATTTTTCTGTATGTGGCCCTCAGGAAAAAAAGTTTGGACACCCCTGATCTAGCGGGTTGACACAGGGCCGTAAACTTAAATGAAACGAATCTTCTTCTTTGCGATTCTTCGAAGCACGATGGTCAGCCTCTGGACAGGGGGGTCAAGGTAGAAGCGTTCACGTCGCGATCCCTGTCAGGTAATACTTGGTATTGCCTGCGAATTCTACCAAACACTTCGAGGCCGAGCTGAATGAAACGAATGAATGGTACACACACAGGAAACTTCAGAGGGACGCTCCCGCCTCCCTCCACCTGCAGGCTCGGGAGCTTTGCGATCCTTGGCAGGTTGAAGCGCACGTAGAAATTGCTTGAACGTAAGCCAAGAAAGTGTCATCTCCCTGCTGTCGGAGTCCCAATAAAGATTGGAGGGCTGCGCCAGCCATGCGGCCTGCCTGCCTGCTTGCCTCCCGAGTGCGGTCGGCGTTGTCGCGAACCTGGCTCTTTGCCTCCCTCTGCGGGAACTTGGCCGCCAGTGCGGGAATGCTCGTTGGGGTCGAATTCGGATTCGATTCTTCGAAGCGTGATGGTTATATGACAGTTTCCCATTGCAACAAATTCTTCTTTAGTTGTAGACAGCCCTTCAACATTTAGAGATATAATAGTCATAGCTGGCCTTAAAGGCGGCAGACGTTGCTCCAGGCTGAGGGGCTTCTGGCATCTGTTGAGCTTCTGGACATCGTTGCCTTTCAGCTCCTTGGCTTCGAAGTGTTTGGTAGAATTTGCAGGTAATACCAAGTATTACGTGACAGGGATCGCGACAGAGACACAGGCGCGCGCGCGTGTGTGTGTGCGCGTGCGTTAGATGGGGCGTGCTGCGGAGCTTTAGAAAATCAGCCCGTCGAAGCGGCATCAGAAGTACTTCTGTTGCGTGTGTCTGTGTGTATGTTCTTGTGCTTCGGTGTTAATTGTTTAATTTAGATTGGCGTTGTTTCCCCCTCATGTCTGTCTCTGTCTTCGTGTCTCTGTATTCCTATGTCTCCCCCGTCGCTCACCCTCCCTCCCTGTCTCCCTCGTGTTTGTCTTTAAGGAAGTGACGGACATCTTAGGGGACGCTGGCAGATTTTTGCCGCTCTTAAGATTGCCAGTTTCACGACCTTTCAGTGTATTCGAAGCAACCTTAATAATTTATTTTTTGTTGGTTTGGTTAGTTGGTTTTTTATTACTATTGTTTTTTTATTAGTTGTTTTTTGTCGTTGTTGACATGCCATTGTCTCCGCGGCCCTTGTGCAGCGCTTTGTGACCCTCGGGTGAAAGGCGCTCTTTAAATCGCTATTATTATTATTAATAAAGAAATATTTTCACTCAAAAAAGGGGGGTTCCTCTATTTCCCCTACGTCGATGAGCCGTTGCGCGGAATGCCTCTCCTGTTGGACGTTCCTTGCTCGCAGCGTGCGCGGGAGGATGCGACGCTGCGCCGTTTGAACCCGTCTGCCGTGTCCGTTCCGTCCCGGCGGCGTCCGTCACGCGCGCAGGCTGTGCCCGGACCTGATCAGTGAACGGCGCCTCACGAGGTGGCACGCGAACCCGGCCGACCCGGGCATCATCCGCAGCCTCTTCCTCTCCCCGGGAGTCGAGGACGAGGCGCCGCGGTGCCGCGACGGCCCGCCGGAGTCCGCGCCGGACTCTCCTCCGAAGTCGGGGGACCGCGGCTGGACCGGGTGTCTGTTCGGCAAGGGCCCCAAGAGGGACGTGTTTCTGGAGCTGCTGGAGGAGCCCCATCGCTGCGTTGTCACGCCGGTGATATTACAGACCTGAAGCCTGGCATGCTGTCAATACCATACAGCCCACCATACCATACAATAGAAGCTGTGATTATAAAAATGATTGCTGTTTTTTTGCTGTTGCGTGTGTCCATTTGTGTGTTCTTGTGCTTGAATGTTGATTGTTTAATTTGGATTGGCGTTGTTTCCCCCACGTGTCTGTCTCTCTGTCTTCCTGACTCTGTGTCCCTATGTCTCTCCCTGTCGCTCACCCTCCCTCCCTGTCTCCCTCCGTGCTTGTCTTTAAGGAAGTGACGACCATCTTAGGGGACGCTGGCAGATTGTTGCCGCTCTTAAGATTGCCAGTTTCACGACCTTTCAGTATATTCGAAGTAGCCTTAATCATTTATTTTCTGTTGCTTTGTTTTTTTTTGTTTTTTTCTTTCGTTGTTGACATGCCGTCCTCTTCGCGGCCCTTGTGCAGCGTTTTGTGACCCTCGGGTGAAAGTCGCTATATAAATTGATATTATTATTATATTATTATTGTGGACCACAGCGCAGCGGCGTGTGGCGAGCTTCGCCGCGTTGTTTCCCTGCCGCCCTGCAGCTCCGCGACGGAGGCGACGGTCCGTGGCAGCTGCCCTCCGTGAGCGACGTTCTGAGAATGGCCGAGGAGGAGAGCCGCAAGGTGTTTGTGCCGTGCTGTCCCGCCAGCTCTGACCCCGCGATGACTCCGGAGGACTCGCGCGCGGCCACGCCCGGCCGCAGTGCGGACAGCAGGAAGACCTGGCAGTTTGCGGCTTTTGGTCCCAAGAATTTTGAGCCGCCGGTGGTGAGTTTGGCGGCGGGCCTTACGGATCTGTCGCATTTCATTACAGATGAGTTGTGCGAGCCAGAAGGCAGCGGCTAATAACGCGTGAAGTCATTTATACGGTAATCTATTGTCATCAGCAAATTGCCAAGTACAATCTTTGGAATGTGCTCGTTCGTAATAACGGTAATTAGTCTTTGAAAGGCCGTAACTTGAAAGTCGTACTTTTTTTTAACGAAGCTTGACGTATGATTAACGTAGCTGTACAACGTTTAACTCGGCGCACATTTTAACGTAATACACTGCCCGCTTTCGGTGGCGTCGCTCGCATCGTAACGAAGCTTCCCAACGCGCGTCGCCTTCACTAAACCCGCGCCGCTCGCGAGGTCGTGTGCGCCGTCGTTTCGGGCGCGGTGCGTCGCTCACGTTCGTGCGCGGCGAGCGAACGCGGCGGCCTCCGCCGTGCGACCCTCTTCCAAAAGCGGCCGCGCGCGTCCCCTCCTCCCCGCCTCAGATCCTGGTGGGCGTGCTCCGGGCCAACGCTCGCAGCGGCCTCCTGCAGCTCGCCGACCGCACGGCCGCCCTCGACTGCCTCGCGCTCCAGCCGGGGCCCGGGGGTCAGCGCCGCACGGCATCATGGGACACCGCCCTGCTAGGTGCGTCGCCGAGGGGTCGCCGAGCGGTCGCCGCGCTGCGACGGCGGGGATAGTACCCGCGAACTCGCTGGTGGGGGGTCTCGACGCGCGGTGCCGGCGCTCTCCGTGGGCGCCGTTGCGCGCCCCCGTTCGCCGTCGGCTGGGCGTGGAGGTGCGCCTGTGATGCGTCGCGTGGGAGACGAGGGGTGGGTGTGTCGAAGGTGTGTCGCATATCGGCCGGGTGAGATGTGGCCGGAACAGTCGGCGAGTCGTGTGACCTGTGTGCGCGGACATTTTCAGTGTTACCCTCTCGTTTGGGGCGGCAGGGAGGAGCGGTGGTAAGCTCTGCGCTTCACAGCAAGAGAGTCCTTCCCGAGGCGGTTTGATTCCCGCCTTGGGCACCTTTCTGTGTGGAGTTTGTCTGTTCTCCCCCTGTTCTGCGTGGGTTTCCTCCGGGTTCTACGGTTTCCTCGCACGACTAAAACACACTCACTAATTACAACATGATATTTAGGACGCAGTGTTTGGCGGGTTGGCACCGGTTAACCACGTTGCTTGACTCTCCCCCCCCCCCCACAGGTTACCGCGCCCGTTTGAATCGTTCTCTCTTAAAATGAATACCATCGAAATTGAATGAATGCGTGAGCGTTATAAGTGGTATTTATTAGTATTATTTATTCGTGGTTTATTTTACACGTATATTACAGTTTGCTCTGAATACACAAACACTCGTTAATGAAACACCAATGTCCCAAAGCGGGACCCATCGGAATAAAAGAGTCTCGGGTTTCCGGCGAGGCCGTCCTGTGTAAACGCACGCTATTCTTGATCTCGCTGTTCTATAGCAGGGGACGTAGCGGGCTGCTGTCGCAGGCGAGTCGCCCCGCTGCATCGGTTATTCAGTCCGTATCTGGCTGTTGACCCCGTGCCCTCTGTGCGACGCAGGCTGCCTGCTTCGCGTGAACTGCTTCTCGTTGGTGGTGGAGAGGTTTAGCGGATCTCGCAATACGCACGCTCACCAGCACCACACCAGGTGAGGCCGCGTTGTCAGCAACCAGCATACTCTCGCCACAACATGTCAGAGCACCGGGAGCAATTTTGTCAGGCCAGTTAACCGCAGTATTCGGCAAAAAGCCCTCGTGAACATGGGGAGAACATGCAAACTCCACACGGAATTGCACCCAACCGGGGGAATCGAATCCGGGACATTCTTGCTGTGAGGCGGCAATGCTATTGACTGCGTCCCCGTGCCACCTCTCAATATTATTTGACGGAAGTGGGGCGATGTTGCTACGTGCTTTCCCAATTAAATTCATTGACAGGCATTTTTTTTTCTTTCAAATTTAACAACTTTGGAGCATGACGCCTACATGCACACGGGCTACCCTTTAGCGAACAATATCGTGAGATATTTGGCGTCCATCGTGAAGCAGACCGGGCGTGTATTTAGGATTAACGGCACCAGGGCGGCCCCTGGGCTCGGAATGCGACGCGCGACAGTGAGCAGCGTACACCGTACCACCCCGGCCACGCCACCGCCAAAGAAAGGCAACGATCGAAACTTGATAATCATTTTGTCACGTGGTTACCTGGATCGTGTTGCACGCTCCTTTACGCGAGTGTGAAGCTTTGTTAATGAGAACAAAATATTTCAGAAATGTTGCAGCTCTTTGGTTACTTCGCGGCTTTGATATGTGTAAACGTACAGGGGGTAAACATAGGGGTGATATCGCTGTAGTGCCATATTATAATTGGATTGTTTACGGCAGCATGAATAAATGTTTTCTCATTAACGAAGACTGAAATTCGCGGTCAGGTAGTGCGCAACACGCAGCCTAGGGTGGGTATCCACAAGGGCTCTTTGTGTTTTGTGTGGAGGATCCTTTTAATCGATTGAAATCTCCTGCGTATTGTTGTCACGTTACTCTCTGTTGTCATTAAAATTATTTGTCTTTGCATAGATACGAGGTCTTTGCACAGCAGGCTGCCAGGCCTGTCCCCCTCTCTCATCAGCAACGTTACCCTGAACATAACAAAGAGAAGATTAACGTTTTTACTGCCGACTGTCCCACTCATTGGGGTTGAAGAGGTTGCACTGGTGCCGTCTTTGTTGAGTGTGGATTAAGGGTTTACACTCATCTCACTTGACAGATGCTCCAGGACTACCTCCTGGGAGGTCTGCCAGGGTTCCAGAGAGAGGGGTGGGGCATTGTGGGGTGTTGCCCAGGACATCTGCCTGGCTTTCATCAAAGATTACAAATCACTTCTTAATGCCTGCGGGTTTTGTAGTTGAAAGTCTACAGAGCAAACTTCGTCGTCGGCCCTCGTGAGAAAATAATGATAATAAAAAATACTTACGGAGCTATTTAAAGACTGCGTTTATAAAAGCATCGCTTTCATATCGGAGCCAAGCGCTCGCAATAGCAGCCTACATTCCACGGTTATGAAGACTTTAATGTGTTCCTTGTGAGTGCCATTTGCCTAAGTGCTACCCACGTAATCACCGCTCTGTCTCCGTCTCCACTGCCCCTCCTGCTCCCCGCCGGCGATCGCCGTCCCGTTGCGCCGTCTAAAGCCCCGCAGTGGCTCTAACCGATGGTTCCGATGAAAGATGCACCGACGCTGCGTTTACACCCGGCGGTGCCGGTGCGGTACTTAACGTGTGACAAGCAAAGTGCTCGAAGATAACACACGTTGTGGAAGCTCGCTTCCTCCTCCGTCGGCCGCTGCTCGTTAGCGGTGCTCCGGCCGCTAACCGCACCGCGGCGCGACGCCGTTGTAATTGTGTATGATTAATGTGTTCATGTTACTGCGTCGTGCGTGCAAATTGCGTCGCAAAGACGCCTTAGAGTTTGTGGCGCGTGTGGTTTTCGCACGGAGGCGACGGGGAATCTGCAGACGAGTGGGAAGGCGGCCAGAACCTCCCCACCCAACACTTGCCCAAGCTCCAAGGCCCTATAGTGAAATATTTGGCCAACCGCATTAACGAGCGTTGTATACCTTAATGGAGTTCAATATACTTTACAGCATTAACCACGTTTGGCATAAAAAACGCGGGGCTTTGCCACGGGGCATTCGGTACTTGCGTCGTATAACGGTAGGCACTCTTTTGTAACGTAGTTCATTTACGCGTTTGCTGTGGAACGCTTAGGATATACGTTCAGTTCGATGCCGACAAAGCTACGGTGCTGTACCGGCCGAGCCACGGAGATCAGCTGACGACTCCGGGCAAGAGCCGCCCGGAACACGCGCGGGCTGGGCCCATCGCCGAGCGTCCTCCGGAGACCCAAGAAAACGTCGTTCGCACGAAACGCGGAGACGAGGTCCTCTCGAGCGAGGGGGAACCTCCGACGGGCCGCGCGGCGTCGCGGCACTCCGCCGACCGCGGCACCGCGTCCGATCGCGCCGTAAAGGGAATCGTCGCAGCCGCGAGCGACGAGAGGGCCCTCCGCGTGCGAAAACGCCGACGTTCCGGGAAGACCGTCCCGCCAGCGGCGTCCGGCGAACGCGGGCCGGAGAGCGACGGCGCCGAGCCCGTCGCGCCCGCCACAAAAGTCTCGCGGCGGGACGACGGCGCGGCCGCCCCCGGGGTCTGCCGGGAGACGCGGCCGGGGGAGAGCGGGGTCGGCGACGGGCGACACGGCCCGCGGTCCGTCGCCGCCACCGCTGGCGGCGACGGCAACGGGGAGGAGTTGGCGGCGAGAGTTTTCGCCGTGACGCACAAGGAGGCGCTGATGCTTCACCATATGGAGAGGGGAATGAGGATTAGTTTCTCGGCCACCGTGAGGGTGTTTGAGGAGACGGCACGGCACGCCCGGGGGACGACGCCGGAGGGTGCGCGCGGCGACGGCGAGGCCGGCGCGGGCAGCACGACGCAGGTGTGTACCGTCGCGCTGTCACTCCTCCCGCCGCCTCTACTTCCTCCGCGCTTTCCTCACAACCACCCACCCCACCCCAACAACATTTGCCAGGTGCCGCGTCTTATTTATTATGATGCTGTCGGCCGATTAATGGGAAAGTTGCATCTGAGGTACGACTCCTGTTCTCCCCGTGCCCACGTGGGATTTTGCCAGTTACTCCGGTTTCCTCCCACAGTCCAAAGACGCGCTACCTAAGTTAATTGTCCTTTTGAATAAATTCCCTGTGATGGACTCGTGTCCGATCCCAGGTGTAGTCCAAGTTATCTACTAACTTGCTTCCCCCTCCCTACTGGAGGGGTAAGCTCAACGGTTCCCTCCAGCTTCAATACAACCCAACTGACTGGCTGTTGTTGGGTTTCCACAACGTGGCGCTCGCTTCACCTCACGCAGGAGGAGCGAGCCGGTGAATCGACTCTCGATCGGGACGATAATTTGCGGCATGCCAGCCGTGCGTAGCCTTCCCGCTGTCCCCTCTTCTCTTCCACGTGTTCCGAAAGCACATGTGACTGGCACCTGAGCGGTGCGTGCGCTGCTATTGGATGCCGGCCGCCCGACGTGTGTTTTGTTGAAGCAGATGACGTTCGTCGGGGAGGCCGTGAAGTGGCACGCGCTCCTCCACCCCGGGATCGCGTACGAGCTCCTGCTGCCCAGCGAGAAGGTGACGGCGCCCCGCACGGCGTCCCGCACGGCGTCACGCACGGCGTCCCGCTCCACCTGATGCTGCCCCCGCCCTGTCCCATCCAACCTCCCCCCTCCCACCTTCCACCTACCCCCAACCGCATTGAACATTACCGCCAACGTGCACACCGAACACCGATCACTGCCAAACAGAGGCGCCCATTGCTGCTCCGCTGCTAGGTATACGCCACTACACTCGTTGTCAATGCATGCGCTATGTGTACTTGTTATCATATCATGGTGTTTTTTGACTCTTTTCGAATCGAATCGAATAGTATTTTTGACTCTTTTCTTTTTAATACTTAAGCGTATGCGTTACTGCACACAATTGTTTTGCACAGAGTCGAGAGAGAGAACGGGAACAAAGAATTTCACTGCCACGTATCTCACGTGTATGTGATCCGTGAACTTGATTTGATCCAGTCGCGGACAAATTCAATCCCCGCGCGACTCGATGATCTGTCACGGTTTGGGGGGGGGGGGGATGGGGCGTCCATCTTTGCGATCGTGGCGAGTGCCGAATTACGACGGGCGTCCGCGCCGCGCGGCCGTCGGGCAGCGATCGGCGCGGTGTGACGTCGCGTGTGACGTCGCGTGTGACGTCCCGTGTGCGTCTCCTCCGGGGCGTCGCTCAGGTGGCCGCCCTGTACTCGCGTCTGCCGAGCGTCCCCGCCGGGGTCCTCAAGGCCGCCGCCTGCCCTCGCCACATCCAACTGGAGCCAGAATGGAAAATCCGAAGCCTCGGGAGACGGGGCGGCTCTTCGCGCGCGCAGGTACCGACGCGCGTCAGCACGACGACCCGCCGCGGAGCAGACGGAGCGATGCATTCTGCGCGGTTACGCTCGCCGGAATGACCCGGGGGCGGCCCGCCGGATTCAAACCGAGAATTTCCCGCGGCACGCGGCGACCGTGCGGCCGCCGGGCCGCGTCACCGCCCCGGAAACACGATCTCGGGCGTCGTAGTTGCCGCGCTTACGTTTGCGATCTGCTTGTCTTGCGCTTTAACCCTTGTTTATTTATCGTCAGCTGGAACCGCAACCCGGCACGTCGTCACAGAGGGCAGGGGAAAGGGATGACCATCGCTCGGAACTTATGAAAATCGGAGACATCTTGGAGCAAAAGTGAGACGCGCTCACAAGCGAAATGATTTGTGTTTCTGGATCGCACGAAACACGAGCACAGACTTGACCCACGCACCCGTGTGCGTGGCCCCTCGGTGACCCTACAATCCGTCACAACAATAGCGCGACACAGCGGCGTGACGGCGCGTTGTAAAACATTATTTGGCGACGCCGCCGCTGCTGTGTCGGCAGTGGCGCACGCGCACGAATAAGACGGGAAAAGCTCAACGCATTCGTCAATAACGCTGTGGCCTTAAATTGGAAAAAATGTAACATTGTGGGCAATGGCCCTGCGTGACATACAGAGGCCTGTCTGTCTCTGATACAAGACGCCTTGCTATGTGCTATGAAGAAGGGAAATTTCCCGAAAAGTCACCTATTGTATAATTTGTCTGCTTTATATTTTGTCACTTTAAGGCAGTGCCATTGATGAACAGGTTGAGTATTTTGTTACTTTTTAAAACAGTTGATTGTGATTTAATATTAGTTGTATTTGCATCACTGTGGGGTAGAGAGGACACTCTTCCACTGAGCAGAGTTCGTTAGTCTAGAAGGTAATTCGGGATTCATCACTCATATTTTACGTGCACGGTGGAATAATATTGACAAAAGACCAAAATAATATGTATATATGGAAATTGCGATTGCTTGTGCAAAGCATCCAGGCGCTGGGCGGAAGAATTGTGAGTATTTGATTGGTCTGCAGCAGCCGGGATCTCGTTGTGTGATGAGTCATGACATCATCTCGCCGTGCACTCAAAGTGAGGCTGCGAGTCTATTATAAAAAAAAAAAGCACTCATCTGCGATAACGAGGCGCAGGAGCCAATGTCGGTAAACAGGCGTAGGAAGTCTCAACAATGTGGCCCATTTGCCCCGCTGCATCACAGCTGGTTACACAGCCTCGCCGCCGACGCGGCATATGGTCACAGATAAAAAAAAATGTCTCTTTCTGCTACATCCCTCGTTCGTGCACCCACTGCGCCACCTGCCCACCCGGCCACCCAGGCACCCCACCCTTCCCGGCAGGTGCGAGGAACTGGTGTCGTTTGCCGGTCAAATCTCGGAGCGGTTCTGCTACCACCCTCACGACCGCTACCAAAAGCTGCCCGACTCGGCCGCGCGCAAGCGCACGGGTGAGCGAGGCGGGCGCCACGGAGCTCGCTGCTGCTCGTGGTATTACCGGCGCACGGTCCTGTGTGGGGGGGCGAGGGAAATTGTTCCAGTCTCACCTGCGTTGCGGGGTCCTTGTCGGAGAGATCGTTTGCGTGGAGCCGAAGTGTTTTGGCACGCTCGTGACTCGTCCGGACAGTTGCCTACGTCAGCCTTATACGTGAACTGGGTTCTCCGGTGATGCGAGTAAGCTGGCCTCAGCCTGGCCACTGGCGGCTGCACATAAAAACCCCAGAAAATATGAAGTGAGGTTTTAGCTGTTTTCCTTTGATTGGCATTAGGCAACTACCGACTGCACTGAATTTCAAATGCATGCGCATCACTAGTGTGGAAATGGGCCAACAGACGGGATTTCACAGTTAGTTGTGTGGCACCAGCCTCTGGGGCTGTTCTCTGAGGCCGTACGCCGCTGTAGTGCCGCCGCGCAATCGTGACTTTATCCTGCTCCACGCTGACCCTCCGTGGGGCAGGCGTTTGGCTGCCCGGAGACCCCGACCTGCGATTCGTCGTGCACGACATCGACAATCCCGAGCTGAGCATCAGCGTCTACATGGACCCGTCTCTGTTCGTGTACCCGCTCGGCCTGCTGCCCGGCGCCACCGCCACGTTCCACCGCCTCCAGAGATTCACGTCGCGGTACGGCCGCACTCCCGCTCGACCAGGGTCTCCGCGACCCTTTCACACCTCAAGGCCCGCTCGGCCCACTTGGGTCTGGTCTCCGCAGACCGCTGGTTGGCGCTTGCGGCCCACTGGCGGGTCGCGATCCACCGGTTGAGAATGGCGCCGCGAAACAAACCCCTGCGCGGTCGCGAGCGTGCTTGTCGCCGCGGGGATAATTCCCGTGGTGACGGCAACGACGCTCCTGCGGATGTTTAGCGGGAAATTGGGCCATTTTCTCCTGCGTTTTGAAATGTTTTTGTTACTGCTCGGGCATTCGCAGAAACAGCGTTTGTCAAGCTCTTGCGAACACACGATCAGGCTTCATTACTTGCTGAGTCACGCTTTTACCGGTTTCAAAGGCCGAGAAACATTGTTATCATCCACTTTGTCGTCATGAGCTCGGCGCGTCTGTTGAATTAAGCTAATTCTCACCGGCACTGCCACAATCGTGAGCAATTAGGTGGCACGCATGTCCACATCCACGTGACTGCAGACTAACCGACGGCCGACGCTTAGTGTTTCATTTGGCCCGAATAACGGATGAAATGTGTGTGTTTTTTCCACCAAGCAGCGTGCGGAAGAATGTGTACTGCAAGTTCCTGGCCGTGAGCAGCATCACCGTGACTTCCTTCGCTGGTGCCTCGGCCAGGTGACACGCACAGCACACACGGCCCACGCGGCCCACGCGGCCCACACAGCACGCTCTGCCACACGTTATCGTCCAGACGCGCCCGCGGTTCTTCGCCCTCGGCATGGCGCGCGGTTTTCCCCGCCGTACTCGATGGGGCCGTGCGGCGTCTGACAAGCGGACCAGTTGAGACTTACGCGTCGGTTTCCTTCCATCGCCCTGCCGTCGTTTCACCGTGTGTATGTATGCACTGCCTTCGCGCCTTCAACCGTTGCCGCGCGTCTTAACGAGCCCTGACCCCGCGCGCCGATTCCGCAGCTCGCCCAGCGACCCCTGGGGAGACGGAGCACCCACCGTTCAAATCGCCGATCTCCTGTCGCGAGACCGGCCGCGGGTGACGTGGGGCCGGCTCGGCTGCAGGGTCGTGTGCATACGCTGGCTGCGCCTCAAGTGGGCTTGCGCCGTCTGCGGCCACGATTTCGTCCAGGTGACGCCGGGGGCCCGCCGGCCCGCTGACCGGGCCTCGCCGCTCATAACCGCCCCGGGCCGCCCCTGGGCGCGTGGCCGACGCGTGGCTTCCCGCTCGCCGCCCGCTCCCGTGCTCGCAGACGGCCCTGCTCGTGACAGTTGTCCGAATTGGCGGAGGCGGTATAGGGTGCTGTTGGCGTGCGGTGTGTGTGAGGCGTGGGCAGGTGAGCCTGCGTATCCCGTGTGTGTGTGTGCGCGTGCGCGCGCGTGCGTGTAAGCGCGTGCGTGTAAGGGCACGCGCGTGTGTGTGTGCCAGCACAGCTTAAGTTGATTGATTGCGACTCCGTCAAGGGCGCCTTAATGTTTAATTTGGCAGGCCGTTCTCGCGATCCAGAAATAAAATGAGCATTCGAGTTAAAAGAGAGAGAGCTTAAAGAGCCACGCGTTGTTTATATCCATGGTAATCATCATCAGCTTTTTTGACGGTTCCAGTCATTGCTCCCGTGGGCGAGAGCGTGGGCGCCTAACGCTCGCCCGTCTCGCTCGCAGGGCCAATGCAGTGAAGCGCCGCGCGGGACGTGCAACTCGGAAGAGGGCAACTTCACGGCCACAGCGAGGTGAGGCCCGGCCGGCGCTCTCTAAGCGTGGTGCGCCAGCAGTCGTCCC